>JBBPDC010000039.1:18139879-18155962 GCA_037974485.1 Hemigrammopetersius urotaenia | reverse complement strand
CAAAACATTCACAATTGATAAATTGGGCTAAAATAGAAGGCTCTGAGTGATACTAAATAAAGAGCCATTTGGGAGCCATAAGAGCCAGCTCTTTTAAGGGAGCCGAGCCAAAAGAGCCGAATCTTTGAAAAGAGCCGAACTTCCCATCACTAGCGCTTGCCTCTCTAAATGCTGCTCAAAGGCGTCTGCTATGAGGCATCAGGTCTACACTGAGAACATGCTGTGTAAAACCTTGACGGAGTAAATCATTTTCATTTTCTTGTTGTTTTATTCACATAATATTTGCATGTTTTTTGAAAAAAAAGGAACATTTTTGAGAATTTCTAACCTTTTTAATCATTAAGATGTAAATAAATCATTCAGAATGGTTTGATGTGTAATGCATCATTCAAAAGTCAAAATTATTGCTAGAGATCACAGTGGTGGTGATAGGAATCTGAAGCATTCAGTGCCTCTAAAAGTAGCAAATGGTTATGAATACATTGCCTGATGCCTGACAAGATTTGGGCTGAAAATGTGTTTTTAAAATGCATTTTGAAAGTTACAAGCAGAGTGCAATGTTTACCACTATGTTACCATTAACAACAGTACATATAACTCCCACATCATGTGTGGGTTCACTGGTCATTTTGAATAGGAAATGTAATAATCATATTTTCGTTGTAGGTATCGTGGCCCCTGGTTTCTAACACCACCATTCAGTAAACAGACATTTCCCTACAATGCACCATTGACATTTAAACACTCAAAGACATTGCTTATACCCAATGATAGGAATAACGGGGCTATAAATAAATGGCGTTACTAACGGCGATACTTTTTTCAGTAACAAGTAATCAAACTAATCACTGTTTCCCCCTTACAACACCGTTACTGTTACTGACAATAAAATGCGCGTTACTGTAACTGAGAACAGTGAAGTGGTTTTCATGCGAGCAGCGTCTCTCTCAGCCATAGGACCTCTCTTTCTCTGGGGGGTGTGTTTGTGTGTGTTCGGGGCTGGGGCGAGACACAGAACCAGTGATGATGATTGGTGTGTCTGTAAACACGTGGTGTAACTGAGAACGCGATGATTGGCTTAGATTGAGTACATTTCCATTGTTTGCCAATCAGAGGCAGAGTAGTGCGGGTGTTCACACACACGGTCAGTCGCACACACACCATCATCCAGCAGTCACAACGACAGCAAGTCCAACAAGTTAAAAGGTAGCTTTTGCAAACTGGAAGTATAAGCACTACTGCTCCCTCGCTGAGGTGAAGGGCAGAAATGTTGAATTTGATAGTTGTCTCTCACGTTGTCCCACAACAACATTAAAATAGTGTAGATCAGTGTACACTGTTTTACATTTATTTTATAGTTGTATTAAATTAGATTTTTTTTTAAACGCAATAGTTACTTTGCCTGGTAATTAGTTACTTTTATAATGATGTAACTCATTTACTATTTGTGAGAAGTAACTAGTAACTATAACTAATTACTTTTTTAAAGGTACGTGCCCAACACTGCTTATACCTGTATGATTGTGTGAAAAGTTGGGTAAAAAAAATGGTGCATTTCCTCTTTAAAGGCATTTGTGGTGCAGGTCAAAACCTGCAATCACATTATTTATAACTACTTCTTAAGAAAACAGGCCATATTGTTACATTACCTTAGGGCTGAACTGAGAAAATCAGATTTGTGTCACAAAAACAGATATCGGACAATTTCAAACCTGTGTAGACATATGTACTGACATGTGTGCACTATATGAGTCACTACCAAATAGTGAGTTCAGAATTGAACCCAAATTTGTAAATTCACAGCCTCTCCAAGTAAAAACAGCACTTTTGATTTAAAAATGGGTTTACATGTAGGCAGGCACTGTATGCTGTGATAAGAGAGGAAACTATTGAAGAACTGCCAGTGATGTCCCAGGAAGCAGCTGCCATCTGAGCTGTCCTTCTGCAGAGCTGTGTGTGCCGAGCCATCGCAGCAGTTGGACTCCGTGAGGCCTGTTTAGTGTTCTCCTCTCCTTCAGCAGCCTCGACTCGTCACGTCAAAACCACTCGGCTCTCCTCTATCAGCCTCCAACTCCGCTTTCATCCCCTCGTCCATCCCCCAATATTCAATAATTCATACTTCCTCCGCACCCAGTGTATTTGTTTTTATTTAAAATTCAGAGAAGTCTTGTCCGCTAACACTCCCCACCTTCCCCGGGGGATCACCTGGGATGGGCTGATGGGCTGTATCGATCACCTGCAGCTAATCATTCTGCGCCATTTCCACCGGGAGCAGATGAGAACCATTTTCCTGCTTCTTTTTTAATTAGCGCCAGGACCCCGTGGGCTCTAATCTATGAGTCCTACTCTGATATTCCTCTGATGTGCGCCGCTTTGATTTCTCTGACCCTACAAGGAGCGAGTGCTGGGATCCAGGGATGCCGGCTGAATCTTAATGCAGCCTCCTCTCAGCGTATGGTGAGAGGAGCTTGAAGAATATTGGCGAGGGACAATGTGAAAGACGAAGAGTCTCTAAATTTAGCCTTCCTTTGTCATGAGTCAACCACACTGTGTTTGTTTTTTTATATTTAGGCATATGTACGACATGCAATTTCCTCACTATTTGAGCGAGCCAACTTAAAAGAACCATACGGGAAACTGAGGTAAATATAGTATGCGAACCTTGTTAAAGTTACAAAACACAACACGTCCTTCTAAATCTTACAATATGTATATTCTAAATTAAGCTGGACACACATGATGTCAGAGAAACCAATGCATTTAGATATATTCATGCATTTAGATATATTCACCATATTCATATAGCAGCTTAGCTCCGCTGTTTCTGCCTGGACTGCTTTAATGTACAATACAGGGCAATCAGTGAGAACAAGGGTCATTTGGCACTCAAATGAAAGTTCCAAATGAAAGCTGCAACATCCAAAAATATGAGAATGATGATATAAGGTGGTGATGTGTGTAGCTTAGCACTAACACAGTACTAGAGTCTCATAGGGGTGCTAACAGAAATTAAAATGAAGGAACCGGTTCATTTCTGTCGTTGAGTTTTTTGACCATCCTTTAATATTGATGGTCCACCTTGCATCAGGGACAAGCAAAATGCTGGTTAAAGTTGCAGCAGTGAACCGGCCTTCTGAATAATGTGATAAAAAATGAAACTGAAAACAATTACGAGTAGCTACAATATAATTGCGCCCACAGAGGCCTCAGGACGCCAGCCCTGAAAGCTTAATAAAAGTTGTGTTTACTGTCACATACTAATCTGGATTCAGCTACAATTCATATTTTTCTAATACACAGGTCTAGTTCTGACCTATAGGGAACCATGTTCCTGCCAGCTTTTGTGTGTATATGTGTGTATAAGCGACTTGGTGCACACACATATACGTGCTGTGAAAAGCTAAGTTCACCGTCATATAAGCAACTGGAGGAAATCATAATAAGAACAAATGGGATCTTTTAAACCACAGAATAGCATTACTGTATAGTAGTACAGCCCCTTTTGTGCATGAAGGTCATTTTTAAACAGAAAAGAGTGAGCACAATCTAGAGTAGAAGTACTGGTGAGGTTAGAATATCATGTTTCTCCATTAGACCTAGTGCAATTCCCATTCAAATTATCAAGAGAATTTGCGTTTTGAAGAGATATTGACTCATCACTATGAAAATTAAGTAATGGATCAACTGTTGTTTTTACAGTTGAACTTTCAGTTTTTGGTCTGCATTTCTAGAGAAGGACGAGAATGTCCCTTCACACACATCCTCCTGCTGCGGCTGTTGTACTGGATGATCCTCTTTTTTATCATCCCATCCATTCTGCTGAGAACAGAAAGAGACAAATGTGAGATCAGAGGAACTGAGTCAGCTTCGTAGCCCCCTTCAGCTTAATGTACATGTTGCAAACCTGTTGCAAAACTCAAGTGAACATTGCTGACATTGGAAATATTTGTACTGGTTCCTGAAAACAACTAAAGTATTGGTTAATCAGTAACAGTCATGGAATCCAGAACAGGGAAAGCCAACATGACTGGAACTACTTTTATACTTGGATGCTGTAGTGTTTAAAGGTCGGATAAAACTCTGGTGTAAGATCTTAAAACATGTCTTAAAGTATAATGAGTGCAATGTTTGTAGACAAATTGTGTGTGTGTGTATATATATATAAAGAAAGGGAGAGAGAGAGAGAGAGAGAGAGAGAGAGATAGAGAGAGAGATATGCATGAAATTTAACTATATATCTGTGATACTGCCGATTGGATTCTATCTTAAGCGGGTAAACGGATTTCCTATTCTTTTCTGAGTGCAGGGCCACATGTTAAAATTACTGTCCATGAAAATGGATGCTGTTCTACAGATGCAGCAGAACCGGGGCTGAAAAATGCTGAAGTAAACCTTTAACGGTGTGGACAGACTCTGGAAGCAAAATACTAATTGCTACATAAATATGCGGTAAGGAACGCTTTGATTATGCTCCGATGAATGAATATGTTTATACCAGCCCTGAAATGCTTTCAAATCGGGGCTTTAAAAGTGCTTTGCAGAGTTTTCACGGTGATGGAAAACAGGAGACTCATCCACAAGACACCAAAAACAATTCATATCGCTTCCTCACACTCTGAAGTGGACTGCGTCTGGGAGATCATCCAAAAGCAATGTGTTCTGAAAACTGTTAACAAGTCAGCAGCTCCGTATCCCTGTAAACTCCCATCTCCAGGACATGCAGTAAGAAGTCCCTTGAACCTCATTAAGACCTGCAGGCTTATGCTGTTAAAAGACCAGATGTGTGTGTGTGTGTGTGGGGGTGTGTGTCTGGGTGGGTGGGGTGTGGGGGTTTGTGTGTGTGTGTATGCATGTGTGTTCAATACCAAAGATGGAGTGCTATTGGACAGAATCCTGAGTATCAGGCCATCCGAGAGTAATGCTTGGCCCTGTAGCCGAGAAAACTTAATGCCTACTCAGCGTCTCGCAGAGCCAGACGCCACTATCGAACGCTTTTATAGTAGCCTGCACTCTCCTCATTTGAAACAATATAGGCTGACTGTTGACTATTGATTTTAGTGGATTGTACGCTAGTAAGCTCTCCTCTGAGCCTGCCTGCTATATTAAGCAATCATTTGTCCTGCTGATGACAAAGCGCCTTCCCAAGGCAGTGGCCAGGCCTCTAATAAGCTGGGTATTACTCATGTTAATTGATTGGGTGACAGTGGAGGGCCGAGGAGAGGAGAAATTATGGCCCTTCTGAGAGGAAATCAACACAAGTGGCAGTAATTAGCGACGAGAGAAACTAGCCTTAATCGAAAAGTGCTTCACTCTGGAGAAACGAGCCGAGATGGGTGTAGCGAAGGACTCAAGCTCCATTTTCGACAGCAATTAAGAGATGCTAAATCCCAGCAGAGATAGAATTCTGCAAAAAAGGGTTTCTAGTGTGTGTGTGTGTGGTCTATTTTCCAATTAATACATTTGTTTACCATAACTGGCTTAACATTGCAGCATTAGTGTTAAAGAGCTCAGATCCTACATTTTCTGCATTTTTTCCACCCTGAGGTCCACTTATAATGATTTTATTTACCAAACACAGTCCTAATTCATTTCAGCAAGAGTATCTCCCCTTATCCCTCAGATTAACAGGTTGTTTTTGTTAACGCTTCTTTAAATATGTAAATGATCTAAATTCTGATTGGCTTCCCTGTATAGATCCTCATTCATAAAGGAGTCTGGATTGAAACACTCCTCCTTACTTCTGTGTGAATGGGTGCGGCTAAACTAGTGTGTGCTAAATTCAAAACCAGCTGTTTTTTGCAGCTTAGTTTCTGCCTTTGCCCTGCATGGACTGGGAAGTGAATGGTATGATTTGACTTTAACAATTTTAACAATTTAACAATACAGGCATACAGCATTATAGTGTGGTTTTCTATGATCTCCTTAACATTTTCTTTTTTTTTTTTTTACTTTTTTTTCACTCAAAGCTCAATGAAACAAGCATATTGTTTCTTTTAGGATTCTGTAAGTAACATTCGTTCAGAAGTAGCATGTTTTTATTTGACATTAAGGTTTAAAATCGCAGACAAGCTATTTCTGTGTGTGCAATACTCTTTTTCTGAATGAAAAATGTATCATTAACATTGCATCACGTTTGATTTCATTTTTTGCCATTTCTTGACACCAGGTTTAGAAGAGCAGGCTCAAACCTGTTGGAATAAATCTAATTCCTTGTGTAATAAAATAAATAATTATGGGATTAATAAAAAAACAAAATTAGCCTTTTAAGGGTTAAAAAGGCCATATGTCAACACTGTGTGCGATTTTGCTCTTTGGGGTGCCTGAAAAGAACATTTTTGAGATGCATCCCATCCCATTAAACAGGAGAGCTCAGCGAGGACCTTCAACTCGGAACTGCTTTTCAAATCAGCTCCACACGGAAACTCTCGGTATCTCTGTGCAGCCAAGCGCCAATAAATCACCTCGCTCACAGGGAGAGGGCACATCTGGGGCCTATAAAGCACTCCGTAGTCACGCATATTTGGATATACAAGCCTCTTGTATTGCTGTTGATTAGGACACGCATGGTGGCCGCTCAGATGCCAGAGAGAGAGATTTGATATTTCTGCCATCAGGGAATGGAGTGATTGCTAAACCTTCTGGCATTTGACTTCATGCTCTTATCCAACTGGCTGCGCGCTGCAGAAGAAGTGGGTGCGTTTGTGTGTGTGCGAGTCTGTTTGAGTTTGTGTCTTCCAGCTTTTGACGCCACTCGACAGTCTTACACATTCCGTGGGCCTCTGATAAGTAGCCAACTGTGTCTTATTCTCAGTTTTGTGTGCACAGTTTGTTTATTTCTTTATTTATTCATTTATTTTCGGTGCTTAACTACTAGATTGTGGTTCAGAGAGTGTGTGTCACTGTTATGCCCTGCTTCCTCCACTGGCATTTAGCTCATTAACACCAGCCTGCTGAATGCAGTAGACAGAGGCCTAAAATACCAGTAGCAATACTAGCCACAGAAATGGCAAGGAATGACTTTCGGAACATAATATTACAAAAACAACTAAATAAAAGCACAAACGTATAAAATATGAGAATTTAAAAAAGATTTTGCATGCACTCTACAGTGTAGATAGGATACATGCGACAGTATTAATAGCTCTACACTTTAATTAAAAAAACGCCGCTGTCAATAGACATATTTGACAAGTGGTATTAAGGTGCGTATTCGCTTAATGAAGTGTCAAAACTTGTTACACTTGGCCTCTCCTCAGACGTGCAGGAAACTCCGGAAACACTCGCACAGACGTCCATGGTTCCTTTTTGCCTTTTATTAGAAACAGTAACATAAATGCACCATGAGGGCTGATACAAATATACAAAACTCAGGCAACACGAATGACGGTGACAATTCGGTGCATAACCGTCAAGAACCCACAACTATAACCCCACTGTGACTAACATATACACACCCAGTGATTACCTCCACCTGCTCACTGGTAAGGGCCTCATTCCTAACCAGCCGTGGTTCCGGAATGAGGCCCAACCCTCAATATCTACCCAAGGGTGCCCCCTCGTTACCACCCTCTGCTACAGGACCCCAGGCGTAACAAAACTTCGTGACAAGTACTAGAGGAAGACGTTTTGTTCTTAGAATGACTATATTAAAAGTACTGTATGTATTAATATAATTAAGGTATATCAGTATTGTAATAGAATTAATTATCAAATAATTAATTACTATAATAAAAAATGTCTTGTTTTTTTCTCTTGTTCCCAAAACAGAATATGTGGAAAAGGGTCAGTGAAAATATCCTCTAATGTTTATCATATACTGTCTTTACTACATTTAATGTTTTGTACAGCACCCATTGTGCCAACAGAACACCAGTTAGTCTTATCGTTTCATAAAACTTGAAAAAAAAAAAACACAGGAGAAGGGATTTTCAGCCACTCTTCAGAGTCTTGGGTCTTGTGTACTCTCCTCTTGAGGTAAATCTACAGATTTTCTATTGGATTTAGGTAAGGGGACTGAGATGGCCATAGCAAAAGCACGATTTTGTGTTCATTAGGTTATTCTGAAACGATTTTTATATGCAATTTGTATCATTGTCTAGCCAGAAGAATCAACCAGCTTAGATTTTAATCTAAAATCACCCAGTCCTTCCGGGAGTCAATGATACTATGAATACTAACAGGACTCCCAAGAGCTTTAGAGAAAAAACAACCCCACATCAACACAGATCCTCCACCATATTTAACACTTATGTATTATGTGTATTATGTGCTGTTCTCTACAGCCACACTCTTCATTTTTAGCAAGAGTGCCAATAATTCTGGTGGGCACTGTCTATAATATTTCAGTCTACACAGCATGCTATTACAGAGTTAAATGGTAGTGGAAAGAGAGATAATCTAAGAAGCACAAGGTTGTGTGTTCAAATCCCCTATCTGGAAAGTGTCTGGGAACCATCCACTGTGTCACAGTTGTGCGGGCTAGGCTATCATAGGACCAGGCACAAAACAGGGATTCCATACTCCAATGACTTTTATTCAGAAAAACAGAAAGCAATGGGCACGTGGGCCAAAACAAAGAACAGAGATTCAGGATCGGGGCAAACAGAAGCTCGTAATGCCGACGCTCATGAATGACGCTCGAAAAGATGATGGACAGACACCCGAGTGACACACAAGCAGAACCTAAATACAGAACACAACCAGCCTCAAACAAGGAACAGGTGACATACGTGATATACAGACAGAAATCAGCTGGAACAGAAAAGCACATGACACATAATAACAAAACCACATGACCAACCTAGAACAGAAGTTGTCAAAATAAAAGCCCAAAACCCCACAGAACCTTGCCCCCATACAAACACAAAAGCAAACCGTGACACACTGACCCCTTCTGGCAAACATGCGCTGCTCCTAGACTAGGCATGGTTAAGCAACATCATTTTTGTTTTCTGTTGAAACATACATACAGAAAATGTAACCTAATATACAGCATTGTTGGGGCAGCTGGTAGCGTAGTGCGATCAGGAAGTCATGGGTTCGAATCCTAAGACTGCAAAGCACCTCTGAGGTACCCTAAGCCAAGTACCGTCCCCACACACTGCTCGCCATTCGCCCGGGTTAAATGCAGCGGAGTGTTCACGTATGACAGAATGGCCACTTTCACTAAATGAACTACATAGACTGAATAAAACAGGTCTCCTTTTGACAAGCTTCCTGTGAATGCCTTGTTTTCACCGTAGACAAAGACGCGCCTAAATGTAAGGCCTGACACCCTGAGTGTGTACTGCTTTAATGGTCTGCCCTCAGAGTCTGGCGCTTTGGCTGGAGAAGCATGAGAAGTGTGATACATATGTCATTTGTGGTTTTTGCTGCGATTCAGCATGACCCAAAGCGGAAAATCCCATTTACACTCAAAATGACACTCCAGCAGTGGAATGGGCATGTGTCAGTCAGAGAGCAACTCGGCACTGTGCTCATTTGCTAATGGAGGGTTAGCTTTGTGGGCTTTGTGTTGAGATTCATTATGGCTAGCTGTTTAGGGAGTTTCTCTTTCCTACTGTGACGGCACACATTGGCCTCAAGTAAGCTGTGGTCTACTGACGTGGCCCTTAGGGTCAGACACCAGCCTGGTGGAGGCTATCGGCTCAGCTTGGAAGACCCATCAGAGGTTAACGAAGGAGACAGACTTCCACAGACGTTTCTTTACTCCTTTCCTGCCATTGTGCATCCCGTTTCACAGCTGAGTGGTACCCCTGCTCCACAGTTAACAGCACGGATCATTTACATAGTCACAGAGCTCATTTTCATAATGTTTTCTTTATTATCAGAGGGAGAAATTAACCCAGGAATATATTTACATAGCAGGCGCGAATGGTAACAGCTTGCTAATTGCCTGTTAGATGATTAATAAGCTTACAGAGATGCTAATGAATGGAACACTCAGTGTTTCAAAGGTGCTCCGCTGGTGCGCGTGTTTTTGGCAGCTTAATTACGAAGATAATTATGTACTTGTTGCATCTGCTCTCAAGCAACCATCAAATATCAAGGAATATGAAGTTGAATTCAATCAATAAGGGCCAATCAAGCTGAAGTGTTGACACTTGCGCTAGCTCGCAGGATAATGAGACGACTTGGGAGTTATATCTCAATTTATGGCTGCAGAAGCTGCTGTTTTCAGGTATCACGCATGTGTCACCGTGCGCTCGGAAAAGGCTGTGCTGACTTTCCCTCATGAACTGGACAGTTAGTCACTCATCTCAATCTGTGAATGCTTTTCTGGAAATGCTCCTCGTTTGTACTGTTTATCTCTTGTTGTTGACTGAAGTGATTGAATCCCCATACTGTAGTCTTTGGGCTGAAGGGATGGGTTGTATGAGGCTTTGTTGAACCCACCGCTGTTTGTCTAATTGTGCTTGTGATTCAGTGGATATGTTCTATTTATTTAGCTGCTACAACAAAAGAGTGAATTTACTTTGTGGAGCCTCATGCAATATTGAACAGGGCAGAAGGCAACAAAGCACTCTGGAGACTCGCTTAGACACAAACCAGGATGTGTCATGTTTGTGTGTGTGTGTGTGTGTGTGTGTGTGTGTGTGTGTGGTGTGTGGTGTCTGTGTGTTTGTGTCTGCATGTGTGTTTTAAGACTCTTTGGATGTACATGTTCTACGTTTGATGTTCAGAGATCTATTATTGTTTATATTGAATAAACATTAACAATAAATAAATGAAACGACTCCCTCTCTCACTTTCTCTTTCTCGCTTTCTCACTGTCATTCTCCGTTTTCCTCTCACCCCCTCCCTTTTCTCCTGTCTCTCTCTCTCTCTCTCGCTCTCTCTTTAAATTGGCAGTATCTTGCTGATGCAGCCTCTCCCTAATGTGTTGCTGACAGTAGCTGCTGCTAGCAAGTCTTTGGATTCTTGTCTCAATTCATTAATTCGGGAGTTGGCCGGAGTCGGCAGAGTGTTGCCTATAAAATATTAACTTCAACAAATCTTCAAGGACTTGTACAAAAAAATATAATAGAGGGACCAATTAAGAAAATAGCCCAGAGTAAGATTTTTTACAGCTCATTCAAGTCGGCGCAAGTGGCCTGCTTCAAAATGTGCAATAAAAACACAGCCTTGGACACAACACCCATTTTATACAAGCCGCGCTCCACATGTGCGATGTGAGCGACTTGTCAAGTTTATCCACAGTACCCAGGCCCACTCCCAAACACGCCAACATGAAGATTTAATGTATACAACATCACCAGTGCGGCCGCGAGGAGTGTGTATCCGTCTTTTCGTGTTCACCTAGCTCTTTTATTCATCTGTTTATTCAACCAGCAGCTTATGCTCCCTGTCATATCTCCCTGGCCGCTCTTTAAGAGACGCCGCGTGCCTTTGAATGCTGTTGTACTCGGGCGAGTGTGTCAAGAGTAGCAGGCAAAGTGCTGTGTCTCTAAATTTAACCCGGGGAGCATGCCAGGCTGTTTGTAAAGAGCCTTTGTGGAAGTGTGCAGGCGCACAGCTTCTTTCCTCTTGCATCATTTCACTCCTTTGCAGCTGCCAGGGCTGTTGTACTCATATTTGCACACGGGGGCAAAAGCACAAGCTGATCTACAGGGTTTTAGGGATTAACTTATTAGTATTTTCACTCCAGCAGTAAAATGGTTTGGCCTAAACTGCTCTTATGGTCATTTGGTATATGCTGGTTTGCAATTGTAATTAATTTTGGATCATTTCTGTTGGCTCGTTTAGCATTAAATCTACTGACAATGTTAAAGGCATCTGGGGCTGCTGGTACGAGCTGGGCAAGTTCAGATGTAGACTAGTTATGCTATGTGTTTATTAATTTACTAAATCAGAGCAGGCTATATTACACAAATAACTTTTTATGTTGACCTTAGCAATAAATAAATCTCTACACATTCAGGTGTAAGAGTTTGTAAAACCAGCAGGAATCACAAAAAACATCATGACGAAAGCGTGACCCGACCAGAAACTGCTAGATGGCTTTACTTTTCAAAGTTGCTTAGAGAAGTTAATAAATGTTAGTTGGGTGGTGGTGACCTAGTGGGTAGGATACTTGCCTCTGGACCAAGAGGTCATGGGTTTGAATCCTACCTTCAGCACCACCACTGGGTTCCTGAGCAAGACCCTTAACCCCAAGTCTGCTAAATGGTATAAGTGTTATGAACCCGAAATAGTGTCTGCTGTAGATTTACTTTCAGATTTAAACATGAAACTAACATTCACAGCTGTTCAGCTCAATTAAGGAAAGATCATATTAGGAAAGATCAAACATTTGATTGATTTCAGTTGTAAAATGTAAAACATATACACATAGTTCTATACTCAATAGTTATTTCCATGTGCACAAGCCTGTGCAAGCTGCTGTCCATGTTCCCAGTGGTGTTTATTGACTGGTTATGGATTTGTCATCAGCATGTCAATGCTGTGTATGCATTCATCAGTTGCTGCTATTTTAAGCACCAGGGATCATAGTGTAAAATATTTAATATGCTTCTATGACTTGAATACTGAGAGCCATATTAAAAATCCAGCAAAGCTTTAGTGATAAGAAAACAAAATAAATACAGGGAAAAAAACAGCTTAAAATTACTTATCAGACTTATCTGAGAACGGTCAGGGAGGTATTCTGATATTCTGATGTGCACCTGTGATTAACAACCTTTATCAGAATAGAAGTTTACATCAAAACACAAGAACTGTCCATTTAGTGGACTTTGGAAAGGTATTTATAGGCCAAACTTTGCACAAGTTTGTTGTGTGCCTACAAGGCCAAGATTAACCTACTTAGAAAGAGAACACAGATTTAAGCTCCCTGCGGCTTGGCTTACAGATTTGTAGAGCAACCAAATTTAGTAAAAGGATTTTTTTGCAACTAACTAGGGTAAACGAAGGACTTAGTGCAGCCTTTACACACAAACATAAGTATAATCTGACAACAACTGATGCACATCAAGCCTGATATTTGCAAATGGTAAAAAAAACTCATAATTGTTAACATTTGTGAGGTTCTGATGAGTATATTAATATATTATAGTGTTATCCTATTACCTAAGATAAAGGCTCTGTATATAATGCTGTAGTAGGCTGTAGAATCTAATGGCATGTATGAAAACCTCTGTGCTAGATGATGCAGTCACATGCAGAAGTTTCCATATGTTTTGTTCATTTTTTCAAGGGGAAAGAAGTTTACACACCCTCAGCAGGAAACACACTTAAATATGTTATTTTCTAAAAACGTTAGTGTGCAATTTCCATTTGCTTGCCTAAAAATGTAAAATTTTAATTTAACAGTTTCAAATATTGGGGGAAAAAATGTAACAGGAAAAATGTGCCAGACCTTTTGCACAGGTGGAATATCTCCAGCATAGAGTTTCTCAAACTGGCCGCATTGTGATAGATTAAATCGTTCCTGAGTGTCCCTGAGGACCGGTCCTGCATTGTTGAGGATATGTTATGCTCATCGTTACCCTTGCACACGGACTTTTGAATGCCACCGTCAATGAGCATTCAGTTTCTTCCTAGTTGGCAAGCAAATCTAATACTGCCTGTTCATGCAAAGACAATGGAGCTAATTAAGTTTAACTGAGACCTGTTAAAAGGATACTGCCATGTTTGACTCCTCTAATGCTGATCTCTGTTTGTGTGTGTGTGCTTTTGTGTGTGTGTGTGTGTGTGTGTGTGTGTGCAAGCGGAGTCTCTCTTCGACTGCTCAATGAGCTCTGTGCCCCCTGAGCTAGCACTCAGAGTGCTGTAATTCTCATTAGCCCTCATTAGGGAGCAGCAAAATCACCTTCTTAATCAAACTCTGGCTCCGCTCAAATGTGCTGCGTGTACAAGTCATTTAGAAGCTGGCACACTCCGAAGAGTCTCGTAAAGCAAACTCATCCGTGAAGCTGCGCCGAAACTCCAAAAAGAATGACCCTTTAGCTGCTGCTTTGTGAAGCGGCGGCCGTTACCCTCTTTTTAATGAATAACTCTTGTGCTAACACGACACAAAACGTGCCGTTGCTAAATTGCATAAACATTATTGCGACTCATAAAACTCAACGACTCCTCTCTTGTTTGCTCCTGCTTGGCAGCCGCGTTTGCATAATGTAATGTAACGTGTCAGTTTTCCCTCCTTAATCAGAAACAGCTGGCTGTATCCACAGCACCATGGAAAAGGACCAACCTGCCAAACAAACAGAGAACGCCTGCTTGCGCTATTTATTTAGCCCAGATACAGAAGAGAGTCTTAGCATTAGAGAAAGAGATA
This sequence comes from Hemigrammopetersius urotaenia, assembly GCA_037974485.1. NCBI lineage: Eukaryota > Metazoa > Chordata > Actinopteri > Characiformes > Alestidae > Hemigrammopetersius > Hemigrammopetersius urotaenia. The sequence goes on along the minus strand of JBBPDC010000039.1, from coordinate 18,141,687 downwards.
ACAGGGCTGAGCTAAAAACCCCTCTGGCCCTCTGGCTGGCCCATGGCCTTAAGCCGAGATGATTGGTCAAATTTTTAATCTTAATTACTGCACGGATGAGCTCAGTGCTGGGATTCAGCCTGCCTTTTGGCTCTCTGCTGTAATTATAGATCAATCTGCCTGAACCGCTTATGTTTCTGGCTGCAGGCAGGATGATGGGTGCATAAGTGCTGTACCAGGATCAAATAGCCATAACCTCAGTGGTAATCTGGGATATCAGCAGCTAAACACTTCACTGATCTTGGATCTGTGTTCTGGGTGCATAACAGGGCATCGCGTTATAAGGTTGGCAGGGTTGGTATGCCAGCAGTATTCCAAACCTGTTCTGTGTATGCGGATGAAGATACATGAGTAGCCTATGTGTTATTGTCATTGACAAGTATTTACCTCAGTCCTTTCTTATTATTTTATAAGACTGGTGTTATATTGTCACTGTGTGTCAACAAATACACAGCAAATACACATATATCTATCTATCTGTATGTATATATTGAATATGTATAGACTGAATATGCAGGGTATATGCATGCTTGTGTATGTGTGTGTTGACCATGAAGCTGCACAAAGAGAAATTCAGGTCAGTGAAGTGCCATCGTGTTGCTGGGAGGCATGTTGAGTCATAAACAATACATGGCACATAATAGTGCATGTGAGGCCCTCAACCGGAGTTAAGTGGTGACAGAGGACAATTACGTCTCTATCTCAGATGAGTTTCAGGACAGCCAGGATGTCGCCAAGCATCCATTACCTCAATTCAGCACTCTGCCAGCCCCGCTGACCTTGTAAACACTGTGTCAATGAGAACAGGGAAAGCCACAGCAGAAGAGTAAAACACAAACAGACAGGGAATAACCTAAAGCCCACTTACTCATCAGACTGCCAACTGGAGGAAAACACCTTCTAGATTCAAATGTTTAAAATGCAGGGGGAACACTCAGGGCCTTCTAGTGCCTAATGATTTCTGGGAACACAACAAATACACATCTGTAATTTTTCATCCACGATCCTATTGAATATGATCATGTTTCTGCTTAACCTTGGCCCATTTCATCGTGAAGCTTTGGTTGGAAACAATAGGGTTAAATTCTTGAAATGGGCAATGGAAAAATATCCAATCAAAACTGTTTTTTTCAGAGACAGAGGGGTTCTACCACTGGTTAGGCCTTCAGGCGTTGGATTGAAGCTTGATGTGACAGATCAATGACCAACATAATCAAGAACCAACAGTGGAATTAACCAATCATATTTTGATTTACAGTGGTTGGGACCAATTTTGTGAGGGGAAAACATCATTCTAGGCCTTCTGGAAGTCATAGATACGTCATGGACTAACTACGAATGGCAGCTTAACCAGCTGGTTTCTGTCAGACGGTAAACAACGGCAGCTCTGTGCAAGAACTCTGTACTGATACAATCATGCTAGAAATGCAACATGCTATGTTAACATATTTTAAAACCGCAAATGAAACACAGAGTATCTCTTACAAGCTTTATATATTCAGGCATGACACAAATGGTCATATGTAGTGCTGTTAGCTCACTTATACTCAAAATTCATAGGGGGACAGACAGAACTTAGCATTGTCTTGTAAGTGTTTATGTTTGTGTTCAGCCCAAACTGAAGGCCTAGCTTGAAAAGTCATGGCTGAATGCTACCAAACTGCTTTTTATCATTCATCAAATTATCTGTAAAAATTAGGGCTGTCAGTAGATTAAAATATTTAATCGCGATTAATCTCATGTTTGCCATAGTTAACTCGCGATTAATC
>JBBPDC010000039.1:18117489-18137677 GCA_037974485.1 Hemigrammopetersius urotaenia | reverse complement strand
GTTGAACTGAGTACAAACGGCGCTACCAGAGAAATATTACTAAACGGGCTCCGGTTGCTACTCGCTAACAAGCAGCGTCGTGTAGCTTCAGTGATATCATGTACGAAATGTTTGGATATATCATTTAAAAATACTATAATAATTACGATATATATTTAGGGTGGCTTGGGATCATTTTGGGGGGCTTCAGACCCCCCAAAATGGACCTAACCACACCCATGATGGTAGACAGCCACTGTTTTTAATGTTCCACTTTCCCAACTTTTGCAGCAGTAGTATGCCCTGGCCTACTCAAGTACTGAGCATTCGGCCTTATATCTTCTTTGAGAACTGTCCAGTTTTGCCACTGATGCTGTCACCATGGCAGCGCTTGCTGGCAAGATGTTTCTGTCAGTCTCATACTGTACATAAGACATGGAACAGTGCGCTTTTTCAATGCCAAAATGTAAACACATCAGTGTCCTGACTGCCAAATCTGTCTTATCAAGATACTTCAATCACAGCAGAATTCTTCAGCCATGCAGAAAGTTCAAAATGCCAAAACACCAACGGCTCTTCACACACTGGACACACACACAAAGACACTCAGCCAGGGATAGCACACAGCTTTCTCACACACTCGCCACTGAAGTTGAATGACTGAATGAGGGGGGTGTTTGTCCAAACCCAGACATTTCTCATTCTGCAGTCCTATCACACACAAACAGGGAAATAGGGTGCTTGTGTCTGAAACTGGGAAATAATGGAAAAACTGCTCCCTCAATTTACCTGTTCTAGGTGTTTTTTTCTCTCTGCCTGAGGTAAGAAGAGGTAGACAGCTTGGAAGTCTTCTGACAAAATACCCCCCAGAAAATGGATAAGGCTATAAACCAACTAGCTGCAATATCCTGTGTTATGAATATATAATTTCCATCGTTGATAACAGGCGAGGCCCTGAGGGATTCGTGGCAAATAGCTGGGAGAGCTGTGATATTTGTGCATAAAATACCTGTTGAATAATTAAAGCATCTGCTGATGGCTGACATCACTATGACAGTTGCCAGACTGTGGAGAATTCCAAAGAGCACGTTGCAGTTTTCAAATGGATTTTCATGACTTGCATGCAAATGGATAAACTTTGTTTACCAACTGTCGTCAGCAGAGCCAATTACCATTCAGTTATGAGCCATTCAGCAGAGCTTGATTGACTTCCTCTGTGGTTAAGGTTATGGTTTATTGTCCGTTGTCTTGTTTTATCCCTTTTAAATCCCAGCTTATTAGTCAGTTAACATTTTGGAGTGTAATTGATCTTCAACATTTATCATGCACCTACTTTCTGTGAAGTAAAAAGTACATTTTCCATGAGATAAGAAAAAAATATCACACATTTTCAAAAGATTGAAACAAAAAACTTCACGAATAAATGAACTGCTAAAATTCTTTCCTAAAAATCAAAAGCTCATAACTTAACATCAACAAGATTTGGGTTCTTCTGAGAAGCTCTCAGAAGTAAAGAAAACATTCAGCAGTGGGTTTTTATACCCGATATACAGTGAAATTGTGAGATCCTACCTGTGCTTCCAGGTTTTTACAGGCATTACATGTCTAACTGGTACTTAGAGATGGATTTTAGTAAGGGAAGTGGGCGGTGCTATGAACATCGTGTGCCATTCTTCAAGTTTGCAATTGCCTCCTTGGCCTGTATAGGCGTCCCAACCATGAGAATCATGTTAAGATACTGGTCCTGGGTCCTAAAATCGCATTTCTTTATACTGAACACATCGCAGTAACTTTACTTACGGTGTGCTGGTGGCCTAGTGGGTAGGATACTTGCCATGGGTTCCCATGGGTTCGAATCCTACCTTCGGTACACCACCACTGGGTCCCTGAGCAAGACCCTTAACCCCAAGTTGCTCCAGGGAGTCTGCCTCCTGTAGTTAGGGAATGGAAATGGATAAAAGCGTCTGATAAATGCTGTAAATGCAAATGTAGTCATGTTTCACTTTAGAAAAGCTTCACCATCATGAAAGGCCTCATGCTATCTATACTGTGTTATCAGGACATCTGACCAGGGGTAGATGTTTATCAGCTCTTGCAAAGAAGCATGGGAAGGCAGAACGTGTATCTAAGTGCATGAATCTGCGCTGAGGTTCAGAACTGGCCCCGGGCAGCGCAGTGTAACCTGCATTAAACATAGATAGTGGGTGTAGACAGTGGGCGGCCGCTTCTCCGAATCTACACACAAGTTTCCCATGAAAAGTTTGCTGACGAGAGGTTGAGGTGTGGATAAGGTGAAGCAGCCGCTGGGTTTGAAGCTAATATAGAAGCTGGCTGAACCAAATTTGGCTCCAGCTCCATCATTAACTCACCTGCTAGCAGTGCTGATGTTACTAGTGTATTTATTGTTGCCTTATCAAAATCTTGTTGCTCTAATTATGTTAAGATTGAAGTATTCTAATCATCTTCTTCTTATGATGATGATGATAATTAATATTTCTACTACTACGACAACTACTACTACTACTGCTATTACTACTAATTATTACACAGGTCAAAAAACATTTTTTGTATTCATCAGAAACCACAACACACTTTTTCATGCTGATTTCAGATCTCTTTCAGTTATATTCAGTCACAATGTTTTGAATTATGAGTAATATTAGAGTTGCATGTGGTTTTTAGTCTGATAGGCGCACACTGTGGCATAGATATAATGTCACTGTTTCTTCAAAAACGCTTAGCATATGATTATTATACGCTAATTATACCAACTACCATGCAAAATAGAACTAGCTTCATCACAAAAACTGTACATGCAGCAAAAACTAAACACAGATTTGAAATTAACATGAAAAACACTACAAAACCCACAAAGACTCACCTCTGATGATTTTGACATGTTGACCTGTGTAATTATTATAATAATGATGTTTATAATATACTGATGAACTGACCAATAAAAATGTATCCAAAAACTCTTTAAAGTGACATTTACATTAAGGATTTCATTCTTCTTCTCCTAATGAAGTTGCTCTTTTGAAGACATGATGTTTCGTTACACCTGTGGCGATATAAGTATATTATTAATATGTAATAAAATGCCATAAGCTATTCCTAGTAACAGTAAAAACCTAACAAGGCATGGAAAATGTGTAACTATTCTATTTGTATTCGTTTCTGTAATATTGGCAATTGTATCGAACACAATATTACGGAAACCCCGATCAACCTTTTGGAGGAATGTACTTCTCCGCTTATAATGGCGAAGTGCGCTACTCGATCACAAATTCCAAGTTAAGTATTCTCGTGCTTTCCAGAGGATTGAGTGCTCAGTTCATTTCATCCAGTCTAACCTTTCTGAAGTCAGTGAGGTAGAAAAGAGTGAAATGAAAGAGTGCTGAGTTGAGAGAGCACGAGCGAGCGAGCATCCATATTCATTAAACACAACACTCTCACACTTTGCTTGTCTGACAGACTGGTAATGCATGCTTAATGACGGCACTTACTAACGATGGAGCTAGCTGTAGGAAAAGACAGCCTGATAGGGAGACGGTGCTATTCACGAACCCAAACACCCCCAAACCTCCAACCCCCACCTTCACACACCTCCAGTTTCATGGTCTATTGATTCTTGTTGCCGTGGTTGCAGTGAAGGACCTGTTCATCTCCTATGGATCTGAGAAAGGGTTCAAGGGTGGAGCTCACATTTTTTCCTGCTCCTGTCAAGCTGACTATCATTAAAGTCTTGTAGGACTGGGGGGTATAGATCCACAGAGAAAAGACAAGGCAGGTTTGCTTATTTAGCACATTTCAAACACAAGACTTTAATTTACACAGACTGAAATAAGCTAAAGTATTAAAGGAGTAGAGAATTTAAAATATTCAAAGTGCAAAAATGTGCCTCAGACCAACTGAGTTAGGCTACAAAGCAGTAACTCAGTTGGTCTGAACAGGTGAACAGGTATGTTTTCAGTTTGTGAAAATGGTTTCGGTTTGCACACATCTCACATTCCAACAGCAGTGTAGCAGCTGAAGACTATCTCACCATGTTTAGTTCTGATTCTTATGACTGTTAACAGGTCAGACTTCACAATGCCTGTATTTACATCAGTTATGTAAGTAGCCCTTTTAATGGATAAAGAAGGAGTGTAATGATCTGTATAGTAAAGTAATGTGTTGTCACTTCGTCTTTGTTTATATTCTAGCAGCGACATTTTGAATTATGTGCAGCTATCTACTTCATTTTTGGGGGGGTCAATAAGAAGTCCTTTGCAATAATTTACCCAGCTGGAGATAAACATCTGAATTAGTTTTTCTAGATCTTCTGCAGTCATTAGGTTGTTTTTCCTACACAATCTGGACAAAAGTATTGGGACCTGACAGCATACCTAGACATTTCGGACAACACCAATGCTTCCAACTTTGTGGACACAGTTTGGGGAAGAACCTTTTCTATTCCAGCAGGACTGTGTCCCAGTGCAGAAAGCAAGCTCCATAAAGACACAGCTGGAGGAGTTCAGTGTGAAGGAACTTGACTGATCCACACAGAGCCCTGACCTCAACACCATCCAACACCTTTGGGATGAACTGGAATGGAGATTGCGAGTCAGACCTTCTCATCTAACATCAGTGCCTGATCTCATAAAGGCTCTAGAGAATGAATGGACACAAATTCACAAAACCTTGCGGAATGACTTCCAAGAAGAGTGGAAGTTTTTACAGCAGCAAAGTGGGGAACCAACTCCGTATTAAAGTCTATGCGTTAGACGTCCCAATACATTTGTCCATAAAGTGTTTCAAGGCTGGATTAAATTGGACTATAAAATTGTTCATAAGTAGTTTAGCGTTAAAACCTTAGAACAGAGATAAGCATTAACCTTTCGTCTTTCTTTGTTTGGGACAAATCGGTTCATCCATCCATCCATCATCTGAGCTGCTCATCCTATACAGGGTTGAAGGGGGGTGCTGGAGCTTATCTCAGTAGTCACAGGGCAAAAGGCAGAGAAACAGCCTGGGCAGGTGGCCACTCCATCACAGTGTGCCTGTTCAGCTGGAAGAAATTCAGACATACCAGTTATCGAAGAGCTCTATGCATTTACACAAACAGTCTATCACGTAATGTAACAAGTATTGTAAATCTGAGCATCATCTGCATCCCTATGATAGGCAGTTTTGTTGTCCTGAAGGATTTGGTCTAGCGGGAGCGTGTAAAGATTAAAAAGAAGTGCTGCAAGAATCGATCCTTGTGGGACCCCAGATGTCGAGGGGGTTCCTTCCGATTTATAGCTGCCAAGTGCAACAAAATGCACAGGCCATAGACCAAATGGGTCAGTTTGTGATGTTGGATTAATGTGCCCCGGCAGAATTCTGGACTTTAATCCAAAGAAGATTTTCTGAATGTCTGAAGGAGTTAAAGCACATGACGTGTGCTGAATTAACATAATACATGCACAAGTGCATTTTAAAGTGTCCTTTTGCTTTAAACAACCACTGTCACTGTCATATCACACTGTCCTGGTGTATTTGTGTATGTGTTTGGTTTTGTCGTTTGTACAGTCTTCTAGAACATCTACTGCCCTTTACATTGTTTCACTGAAGAATAGAAATGGTTTGGAACAAAACTGGTTTGGTTAATGTACATCCAAGCTCATGGGTATGAGGTTTTTGTCACAACAGAAAACGATGTATTGTAATGTTCTGTTACACTTCTGTTCACCTCAGTAAGGCAGTATCTATACCAGCTGGTATTATACCTGCGGTCAGAAAGTTGCAGGTTTAAATCCCAAGACTGCTAAGAACCTTTGAGATACCCATGAGCAAGATACCGCTGTGTTCCTGGCTGCCCGCTGCTTCACTTGGTGAAAAGGTTAAATGCAGAGGAAGAATTTCATGCTGTTCACACTGTGCGTATTCATGTATGACAGACAGAATAGTCACTTTCATCTTCTCGCCTGCCCCGCACCCCAGCGCTGTAAATAAAAACTACAGTCATATTAATGTAGACACATTAAAAACATAAGGGCTTAAATGTTACGTCTTAACACTGCTTTTAGCAGCAAAAGAGTTTCATACACTACACCTGCCTCATGGCTAGCCATCTCCTTTGGTATTAATCTATTGATATTGAATTAGAGACTAAAATGTTTCATTTTAAAACATTTTAGTCTATAAGCAGCAAATTGTCTTCAAAAGGTTAGTCCTGCAAGACATACTTCTGTCAAGTCTACCAAGATGTACGTAAGGGGAAAGATATACATAAGGGGTATTGTGTGAAAAATACAAAACGAGTCTTTTCCACAGAAAACAAAGGCAGTGTTTCAGCCTGAACTGTCTTTTGATTAATACACAATATTGGGCAACCTGTCAGAACAAAGATAATTTACCCATATCTGTCTTAAAGGAACTGTTACAAATCCAGTCAGCTACATTCTGTTTGAAAAAGAGAGGTTAGAAGATAGTCATTTAAAACGGATTTGTTTTTGGCAAAGCTACCCACACAGGCCACCGTAGATATTACATACTTAGATGAAATAAAATTCAGGATGAAAATTTAGATGAAATTTAGGATTTCCTTCCAGGTACTAAGAAATGGGCTACTTTTAATTTGTTAGTCATCACAAACATTTCAAAATGGGAACTCACAAGACAGCGGTGAAATTCAGGTCACCGCTATGCAGTACAACTCTGTGGCGGTGATTCTTACTGTACTTGCATGTTCATAATGACCCTCAACTGACGGAAAAGTGGCTGAGTACACTGACTTTGAGCGCCATTCTCTTCGCTCACTGTTAGGGCTCTTTATGAATATGCAGCACTTGCCACTTAATGCACCTGAGGTACTTTAACACACACCGGGTTACTTTAGTAATTAATCACCTAATTACCGAGAGTGGTTTTCCCGTCAAGCAGGATGCAATAATGATGATGACAATAAACAGCGGTGCAGACAGGATATAATGGCGCTGATAAAAACAAAAAACAACAACAACAACATCAACAATAAACCGCAAGAGGAGGGGTAGCCCTTGCCCCGCAGCGGAATAGCGCTGAGGCTTTTTTTTTTTGTTCCCATGCTGATAATCAAGCATTTATTCCATAAACAATAAGGCAAGCAGCTGGGGATTAGCCTAACAGTGGCTCATTACGGGTGCACAAGCTTATATTTTCCCCTCAGTAACGCTTTTTGTTGAGGAAAGGAGGAATGGAAGTGGCGAGGGGCGAGAGGGAGGAGGCGGGGGACGAGGAGGGAAGGAAAAAAACACTTATTAATTTGCAAGAAATGGAATTAGCGTTAGGGAGCATAGCGGCGGAGTTCTAATTTTACAGGGGGCCTTACGAGCCGCTACGCTTGCGGGAAATGGAGATTTGTCACACTCCACTTGGCTGCCTCCCCAGAAAGCAAAGGCCTGATGTGCTGTCGCTGCTGAGAGAGGGAGAGAGAGAGAGAGAGAGAGAGAGAGATACAGAGAAAGTCATCAGCGAGGCAGTGGCAATGTGGGCCATATATCAGGAATGACAGGAAGGGCTTCACCTCTTGTCCCCCTGTCCTTTTCTCTCCCTTTCTCTCTCTTTGTGTGTGTGTGTCTCTCTCTCTCTCTTTGTCTCTCTCTCTCTCTACTAAAAACACACCCTGCAGGAGTCAAGGAATAAACAGGGATAATAAAAGAACAGAGAACAAGGAAAGCTGAGAGGAAGGAAAAATGAATGACAGGCACAAATAGTCCAGCAGACATACACTGATCTGCACTGAAGGGGCCACATTCTACATTGTCCTTGCGAACACTTCTGGTTCATTTTTCACATGCCCATTTTCTAACCTGGAATTAAACATAATTTGTCTCTGTGCCTGTAAGACTAATGTGTGTAAATGGTCACCGCCTACTGTGCCTCATTTGAAAAGCAGTTAAGGCTAAAATGTATAACAACATTTCACTCCAACAACAACATTTTCACATCGCTTCAATGTGAACGGCTTCTTCTGAGTTCTGAGTCATTGTGTACATCCCAAAACTCTGAGGTACCCTGAGCATCGTCCCATCCCCACACACTGCTCCCCGGCTTGGCTCCTGACTGCTTGCTGCTTCACTTGGTGAATGGGTTAAATTCAGAGGAAGAATCTTGTGCTGTTCATGCCGTGCTGTGGTCTGTTCATGTATGACAGAATGGTCGCTTAATATAATTGAATTAAATTGTCATGGTTGTGACATCACACACAAGCTGTACAGGCTGAGCAGTATGATTGTAAACTTGATCAATGCCACCATAGTTAAGTCAAACAATATTCAAAGAATAATGGAAAACCTGCTTTTCCAAATACAATCCAGGGCCCTGCTTTCCTAAAGCACTGTAGCACAAAGCTGCCGAGAGAACGTGAGTATCTATTGGAACACAGGGTCCAGCTGCTGGGACAATTGTAACACCACAATGCTATTGGGGAAGAGTCCACTCAGGTGTCAAAGGTCACAGCTGCCACTGTATTGAGGATGACCGCAGATTAACAAGGTCACAGGCTCTCCACTGACTGAGGAGAAAGTGACGGCCTTATGCACACAGAAAACAATGGTTCAATGTAATCAGAGCCCAGTTTCTTTGAAAGTCTGCATCTCTCTTTCTCCGTCTCTCTTTCTCTCCCTGACCTCTCCCACTTTTCTTTTATGAACATATTGATTAAGTGATGAAGTGAATGTAGGGGGAGATGTTGTGCTCTGTCTCTGTCTCTCTCTCTCTTTTCTTTTATTATTGATTTTTATATTCTGAGCTCTTTTTCTCACTGCTGCAAATGACCTGGCAAACATTTAACCATGAAATGATATGATAGTCATTAAATGAATATTTCTAGACACTGTTATGTTAGATGCTAAGGCACCTCATGAACTCTTTCTTTTGGGACTGGTCCTGAGGCCACACTCTTTTAACCACAAACACCTGTGGCCCAGTTTCTGCTCTCATTAACTGCCATATATAGCCTTTGGTAAGGTAGTGCATTTCTGTGCCTTTTCCTGCTGTTTAGATTTTCTGTAGGTTGACCCTTTCTTAGTGACCCTGGTTTGGATAATGGATGTGCTAAGTTTCTCGATCTCACGACTTTTTGTGCAGCTATCACGAAATAAAATGTAATCAAAATATGTGCTGTGATCATGATTTAGGGCTTATTTTCGTGCTAGGACAACACTTCACTACCCTATGTATTTAAATAACATGGTGTAACATCGCTAGAATCTGTGCTAACTGGTGACTGTTAGGGTTAGGGTTAAGGTTAAGGTTAAGGTTAAGGTTAAGGTTGGGTTTAGGGTTAAGGTTAAGGGTAGGCTTAGGGTTAAGGTTAGAGTTAGGTTTAGGGTTAAGGTTAAGGGTAGGCTTAGGGTTAGGTTACGGTGAGGAATCAATTAATTATTTGTCTCCTACTGTTTCTCAGTCATCAGTTACCGCTGATACTGGTGATGTTATGCCGTGCGCATTAAAATACAAAGCATAGTGAAGCGTTGTCCTAGCATGAAAAAGCCCTAAATTGTGATCACATCATGTATTTTGATTTAATTGTATTTCATGATGGCTGTACCTTCAGAGACTCACCTGTCAAGAATATGAAGACATTCAGAGGACACTCAAATTTCAAACTTTCTCAAATCTGTTTCTTGCATGAAAAAGCACCATTCAGCAAATTCAGCAAATTCTCTCTAGTCTCTAGTCAAACATACACTATATGAACAAAAGTATTGGGACACCTGATCATTACACCAACAGGGACTTTAATGACATTGCATTCAAATACAGACTTTAACATGGAGTTGGTCCCCTTTGCAGCTATAACAGCTTCCACTCTTCTTGGAAGGCTTTACATAAGATTTTTAAGTTTCTGTGAATTTGTGCCCATTCATTCTGTAGAGCATTAATAAGGTCAGGCACTGTTGGACGAGAAGGTCTGGCTCACAATCTCTGTTCCAGTTCATCCCAAAGGTGTTGGTTGGGGTTAAGCATGGGGTTGGAAGCATGGCGAAGTCCAAAATGTCTTGCTAAGCTGAAGCATTAAGGTGCTTAAATGTAGCTGCTTTATTGCAAGTATTTATTTATTTATTTATTTATTTATTTATTTATTTATTTATTTATTTATTCACTGGAAGTAAGAGGCCTAACCTAAACCCTGAAAAACAGGTGTGTCCCAGTGCTTTAGTCCCTATTGTATATATAGAAATCCTTTGAAGGGTGCCTTGCATTCACTCGTCATTCCTCTTCATGTACATAACACTAATCTCCCACCTATACACATAATATGTAGAGACTATTATTGTTATTCTTTACAAATAATAAAATAAAACCAATATTGCTATTATAATCATTGTTATTGTTATTGCAAACACCAATATTTATCCTAACATGGTCATTTACTAATATTGCAAAATCCCCAATATAATTGCTGTAACTACTGTTATTATCCAATCATGGCAGCCCACTTATAAATGCCTGATCGATGTATGCTACAGACAAACGTCGCATCACGCCTCAGACTATGCACACACAATCACACACACATACAACCCTCCCCCCTTCTTGTGTCCACCTATAACTGTCCTACATATATTTTTCTTACTCTATACTGTTGCAATCACTTGTGCTGTTCTCACTCTTTCTATAGCAATACAAATAAAAAGAATAATAAATACATAAATTAAAATAAAAAATAAATTAAAAGGAAATCCTTGTGTGTTTGAAGATGAACAGACCACTTTGTTTTAACCAGGTCTGTTTTGTTGCCCATATACAACATACAAAAAAGAACAGCCTGTGAGGTCTGTGGCTGGTATTTCTGCATCACAGTGACCTTCCTCCTGTCAAAGCAGGCACTTCTTGAACATGTTAAGCAACAAAACCTATGAAACCTATGAAATTACAGTCAGACATCTGGCTTGCACGGGTACTCACACACTCATTCGTGTTTCACTGGATGAAGAATTTTTTACAAGGTTAAGGGTGAAATGGGAACTATTAGAATTCAAGAGGCTTTAAGTAGCTTTTATATGCAAAATACAAAGGCAGGGATGTGGCATAACCTCTCACAAAGTGTTTGCTATTACAAATTACTGAGTAATAATTGCATCCCTATTGAGTAAGACACATAAACACATCACCGAAGGCTATATTTGGTGTTGCTGCTGTTGCAGTACAAAACAAAGAATATGAGGACTGTTCCTTAGATCAGAGTAAGTGTACTCCATCTAAGTTGTGGAAATGTATAGATTTGAAGCCGTGCTTTGTTCAAAACAGCCGCATGAAACTAGATGGGCCATGTGCATTAAATAGAGCATCACACGGAATTTTCTGCTCGAGTTTACTAAAGTTTGGTTATTAATGGCATGAAACAGCAGCTAGACAAAAGCAATAACCTGAAGACATGCTAGTAGAATATTTGCCAGTACAGCATGAATGCTAATACTATCCAAGATACTATTTCTCAGGGGTTTTTTTTATTAAAATTGCACCCCTATACAGGAGTTTGGTGGGAACTTTGTTCATTAGCATTAATGCTCCACTGCTTCACTGCATCCTCTGCTTCACAAGTGTATGCTTAGTAATCCTTAGTAAACCATTTGAGTGACTCCCGAATCAAACGTTAACTTTGGACACATTGTGAGCGCTATTTTTGGTTACATTAAGGCATATTTTACACTGTGTCTGGGCTTGTATGTACGTATGTCCCTTTGTGCCCTTGTTGCGTGAATATTTCATTAGAGACTTTCTACCCTGAATTCCAGATTTGCAGAAGACACTGAATCCTTTGGAGTGCAAAGCATCAAAGTGGATGATCTCTCTCTCTCTCTCTCTCGCTCTCTCTCTCTCTCACACACACACACACACACACACAAACAAGCAAACAAACACACACACACAAACAAACACACACACAAACACACACACACACATGCTCCATGCTGGTTGATAAGATTTGCGGTATGTCTGACAGCGGGCCGAGTGAGTGTGGACTTGGTGGGATTAGGGGGGATTACGGGGTGATGGAGTGAGTGGATGGCTGCTTGGATGATTGTGGATTAGAGAGATTATGCTGGAGCAGTGCAGTCTGAGTTGACAGCTGAGGCCCTGTAGGTGTGAACGCCAAGCCCCAAAGAGATGCACCCGCTCTGGGCTGAGTTCCCCTTCTCATCTCCCTCTTCTCCCCTGGAGCTGCTGCATCCCCTTGCTGCCACGCATTGCCGATTTCATCACTGGGGTAGTTGCAGGCCTGTTTCAGCCTGAAAGAATGATATTCCTTTGTTGCGTTCCAAAACGCTGTCTGTCTCGTAACTGTCTCTTTCATCCTTTTACATCAGCCTCCAGACTTGCTGCTCATTTGTAAGACATGGCTAGGTTTGAATGGGAGCATTGAACATGCGTGTCCTCTTAAAGTGAGACATTTCATTGACCAATTTCCATGTGAGCACTTATCAGAACATGGTCAATGCACAACAGCCTTAATTACAACTCCCCCCCCCCCTTAATTTTGAAAAAAAAAAATTTTCCTGTATGGGAAATCAAGGAAAAAGGAAGGAGAAATCACACAGATTCAGGCTGATTAAAGGGTAAAAAGGGGTACAAATAATAGAACCTCCTGAATTAAGGCCTTAAATTTAAGATTATGGGGATTCACACCCATGCCTTAAATCTAATTTTAAGGTAAAATTACATTTACATATACATGTACAGGTAAAAATTAAACCATGTTGCAAATTTTGTCACTCATATTACAGTGGACTAAGTAAAAGTTTGTCAAAACTTGAGACCATGTTGGCTTTTGAATTAAGTTAAAACCAGACTCCTGCTCTAGTCTTTTTAATCCAAAGCAGAGCTACGGCCTGTGGTAGGTAAAAAGCATGCAAGCATCCAATTGTCACAGGTAATGTGTTCGTTTACTTAATTTCCGACGGTCTTGAAGACTAGAAAAGTGAGCTGCTTGGTTTGTTACAGTGAAGGTATTTTAAAGATGGTGACTGAATATGGACTGAATTTAATGCCACATAAAGATGTGACTTAAAACAAATTTGAAGTAAATATCCTCCAAATTTCAGTGACGCTTGTTTATCACAATGTACTGGTAAACAGTAAAGTTCAGGTTGTGTTGTGAATCGACACCAGGTTTAAATGCATTTCATCATTTGCAAATTCCTCTCAAAGTAATTATGAACATTTGTATGCTCCTGCTTTAACATTCATGCAGCTCATATTAATGACTGTGGGCCATTTGTACTAACAACCTGTTTGACTAAGATTAAAAGTGGACTAATATTTTTTCAGAAACATTTTTTTCAGAAACTAATTCAGTTTTTAAATATCAGTATGTTAGCACAATGTTCTTACACTTTAAGCACAGTAGCATACTAGTCTTCACCATTTCCCATGTTCCTACTCTGAAGGAATTTACAGAAAGATTAAGATGTTAATACATGAATTAACATCTTAATCTTTCTGTACATACATGAGTTTTTCATTAACCTAGTATCTGATTTCAACAAATAAAAACAGTCTAGAACCGGTGTTTGTTTTCCTACAGGCTTGCCGTTTGTTGCTCTTTTGCTCTGCGTGCCACCACTTGGCCGTTCTCCGGACTCCCCACCCTCTGCAGTTATTCTTGACGCGCTTGTGGGCGGAGACTATACTGAAAGCTCTCCAGGGTTCAAAGATCTTGTGTTTTTTCTTTTCGTTTGTTTCTATGACCTAAGAAAATACAATTACTTTGGTTGTGCATGACACAGGAACACCAAACAAAGCTCAGCATGACATCAGCACAAATCAGGGGAACATCCATATAAGGAGGTGCTTGGCCGTATGACATTAGTTTACCATTTGTTGCGCTTGCCACTTGCATTCTAATGTTTAAACAATGAAACAATGCGATTACAATAATTGGTTCTGTAAAATCCTTTTGCTTGGTATGTTCACAATGAAATAGATGTTTTATTTATAACACTTTCCAAAGGCTAGATTTTTGTTTAGTTTTGTGTGCATATTTAAATAGATATTATTATTTGCACATTTATTTTTCACAAATTACAATGGGAAAAGCACATTACATTAGCAATCAGCTGACAGGGACTGTTATTTAACCTGGAATATATCACCTTCAACAATTAATTAACTAAAGATCTTATTAAGACGGCATATAATGGCATATTATGTTTCATCATGTCTCATATTTCTAAGCCTGACTACAAATAAGTCCTTTACAAATAAAAAATATTACAATTATTCATTATATATTGTTTATTGCGTAGAAAATCGTTAAGAAACTGACCTTAAAATAAAGTGTAATAGCAAAATGACATCAATAATGGATTAATAGACAATAGACAGATAACAATGGACCTTGAAGGGTTGAAGGCCCAGTTGAACAGCAGTGCTGCGTTGTGACTGTGTTCTATGTGTGAACAATAGACAAACAACGTGGGCAGCTGCGCATGTCAAAAGGTTGCCGTTTCCAGATAATATTCTTATTAGAGGAACACAACAGGAATAAGGTATTTCCATGCTTGGTGCTTACTTAGAATGTTGCTGTATTCTGGGTAGCGTGGGAATATTGCTGCGCATGTAAACATAGCCTCTGACCTGCCAGTAGCTTTCTGTTTTGTTGGTGTGTTATGGAGGCTCGCTGTATTGATGGAGGCCACCTTCTCTCAGAGCACGGGTGCAAAACTAGATGCTTTTCCAGCCTGACAAGACACCGCATTTCAGACCAAAAGGGATGTAGTGTAAACAAGGTTTCTGACCTTCCAGTTGCTGACGGCAAGATGTGTCCTCATGGGCCAAGCGTGAGACGTCTGTTTTGCCAATGTTATGGAGGTTAGTTTTGTTGATGAAGGCCACTTTCTCTCAGAGTGTGGATGCAGAACAGTGAGATGTTCTTTCCAGCCCAGCGAGGTGCAACATCGCAGTTTAAAAATGAAGAGCCCCAGTTAGAGCTGCTGTTTAGGTCCTACGTGACAAACACACCTTGAAAAACCTCTTCTTACATTTTTAGCACAATGAATTCTCCTATAAAGTTCAATGACACAAACAGAGATTGAAATCTCTATTTCTCTATTAATAACAAAGAGGTGGACAAATATCAATGATTTTAGTTCATGTCTTGTTTGCAGAATTCTGAATTTTTTGACATTGAAACATAATGGGAGAAAAATGTCTATGGATGTATGATGCTATGAAATGATGTCTTCAGATTGAATTATAGTGTATATAAGCTATTTATGGCAGTTTCAGTATAACATATATAATAATAATGATAATACATTTTATTTATGAGCGGCTTTCATGGCACTCAAGGTCACCTTACATAAAATAAATTCATAAAACAAGAAGTACAAACATATATACATTTAAAGATATACATACAATAAAATACTAAGATATAAAACAATGCTGTCAATATCATGTAGAAAATGCACATCTAAACAAATGAGTCTTTAAATGTAATTTAAAAGTAGAAAAGGAATTAATAGTACATAGTATAGTATATGGTATATATATATATCACCCCTAAATATACAGTGGGGTCCAAAAGTCGAAGAGTCCACATTGAAAATCGTTGTTGTTTTTTTACTCTGCAAATCAACAGAAAATTAAACATTTCAAATTTGGGAAACTGATCTTTTAATCATATTTGTATAAAGAGGTCAGGTTTGTTTTGTTTGTTTATTTAAGACCCTTCCACTGAAGTGTGTGGTTAGATGGCTCTCGGGGTTTGACCTGCTTATCAGAGACATTTGGCTAAATTTGTGGTCTATATCAGCTCAAGCACACGTTGTCATTATTTAACCAAATAATAAAAAGCCTGCAGTATATAGTGCTAGAAACTAAATACAGTAATCCCCCGCTTTTCTCGGGGGTTATGTTCCAAGAGCACCTGCGTATTTTTATAGTGTAAACTCTATATATGCCCCCAAATCTGCTCCCAGAAGACTTTAATTTTGTGTTAAACTCAGTTTAATGATCAGAATCAGAAAACTTTATTGCTTGAAAACCTTTAGCATTAGCGGTTAGCATTAGCAGCATCCGCCGAGCGAAAGCAAACAGGAGCAGTCATACTACATGCTGTAGCAGGCTTCTTCTTCTTCTTCTTCTTCTTCTTTTTATGGCAGTTGACAACTTTTCAGTGTATTTACACGATAATACAGTTCGATTCTCAGAAAAATCCTGATCCGCGTAAAACTGAGGGGTTACTGTACTAAGAAACACTTGTGTTCAA
Organism: Hemigrammopetersius urotaenia; assembly: GCA_037974485.1. Taxonomy (NCBI): domain Eukaryota; kingdom Metazoa; phylum Chordata; class Actinopteri; order Characiformes; family Alestidae; genus Hemigrammopetersius; species Hemigrammopetersius urotaenia. The sequence continues at coordinate 18,121,470 of JBBPDC010000039.1, read as the reverse complement.
ATTACAGAAAATGCTTTTTTCAGAAAAATTACAGAAAAAATGCTTTTGCTCAAAATGTCTTTTTGAGGAGAAACATTTGTATTAAATTAGAAAAGAATTAAACTGGAGCTGGAGGTCACCATAGGTCAGACTTTTGGATGCCACTGTGTTTATAGAAAAGGGTGTGATTCACCCTTTTTTTGTTTTCGTCGTCTGTTTACAGTTAGAATAAAGTTAAGCAGTTAAGCACAAGGCCTTTAGTTGAGGAGGTCTTTTGCATATGTTGTGAACATACAGCGGGTTGGTCTCTTTTCAGCCTCCTAATGACTCCCGGTGCCTCAAACTGGACATGTCTGGACAGCCAGATAGTCTGTGACACTAGTAGACATCCCCCATGAAAGGAGAAGTGGTGTGAAAGTCATGTAGCCAGCAGAAATAATGAGGCTAACAAAACCATTTCCTTTTTTTTCTTTTTAGAACAGTCTCACTCTCAACACACACCCACACACACCCACACACGTGCACGCATACACACACACACGCGCGCATACAGGTTAGTCTCTGCAAGTAGTCACCTCTATCTTCTCTTTTTCTCAGAAGTAGTCGCTTTCTCACGTGTGACGGTTTAGCACTACATCTATTTATAGGGTTGTGTGTGTGTGTGTGTGTGTGTGTGTGTGTATGTGTTTTTTCCCCTTGCGTATGGACGTGTGGGTGTTTGTGCATGCGCACGCGCATGCGTGTCTGAGTATGTGTGAGTGTGAGAGAGAGAGAGAGAGGGTTATCTCAGAGGTTCAGCTGTGGCTTGGTGCAGTGCATTATATGTGCTGAGTGTGTGAGAGAGAGACGTTTACTCTTGTGAAACCTCACCGACCAAAAACCACACGCTGCTTCTCTAGCAGCGCACCACACCTCTCTGTCTCAGGCTCCCTCTCTCGCTCTCTCTGAAACTTTTAAGGCCGGTCTAGTCTGGTGACTTCACCACAAAACAACATCCTTGACATCACGGGAGCAAGAAAAAAACACACACACACACACACACACACACACACGGTTTTGCTCAACACTCAGTTCTGTAGTTACTGTCACTGTATCACACACATACACACACACACACGGTTTTGCTCAACACTCAGTTCTGTAGTTACTGTCACTGTAACACACACACACACACACACACACACACACACACACGGTTTTGCTCAACACTCAGTTCTGTAGTTACTGTCACTGTAACACACACATACACACATACACACACACACACACACACACACACACTCACACACACACAAGGCATATTTTGAAACTATATGGCTTTCTAGCAATAAAAAAAACTGACATGATTTGACCTCAATTAACTCAGAAGAATAGTAACTGGTCTAGCAGGTGAACTCGATATACTATAGCTCCTTAACTTCGCTTCAGCTCCTCCGACTCTTTCGCAACTCCCCTCTCTCTTAGTTTAAAGGTCAATTTGTACAGTTGCAGAGTTTCCTAATACGCTGGTGGCTCGGTTGTTGCGATCTTCTTTCAGTTCTCAGTTTATGGTCTTTTTTCCCCCTGTGTTCTCTCTTGCTGTGTTTTTTTTTCTCCTTCTTCTTGCATTCTGGTGGTTTCTTACAAACTTTAGCATGGATGAGCTGCTGCCCTACGTCGTCATGGCAACTGCGAGGATGTTCACACCACATGCGTTCTCTCCCACAACATCATGCCATCATTATTTTATCGTCACGTTGGCTCTGTCTTGCCTTTTTTTACCCCTGCATGAGGTCTTGTAGTAAACAGGGCGAAAAAAAAGGCAAAAACTTCATGACGGTGTTGAAGAAGTCTCACTGGCAGACTCTGCAATCGGAAGTTTTTCTGGCACTGTTGTCAAGGCTGCAGCAACCCTTAAGGACTACATGTGCATAATATTACTCATGGAATCTTCAAATAAAGTGTTACATATGTACATACTTGTGTAAGATCCAAACATTTTTACAGCTTCATCTAATAAACCTAATCTTAATGTAGTATTTCTCCCATAACCATTGAAATAATATAATATCCCTGAAATAGAACAGCTAATAGAAAGAAAAGGCAACACTTAATGCATGGATATATTTAGATTGCTGCCAACTTAGAGTTTGCAACTGAATCCACCAGCTCAATGGCACATACTGTATTCCCCAGAGTCTTCTCCATAGACTTGCACTGACTATTTCCACTAAAAGATTCCAACTCATCCATTTCCATAACAGTCCAAACATTTCACAAAAAATGAAATCAAAGCTCTGTCAAAATCTTCTCAAATCCACTGTTTATTTATTTTTTATTCCAAATGTCTTAAGCTACATAAATACTAAAACAGCTACACGAGTCACTATGAAGTAGTGGATCAGATTGCATTATATTAGTTAACCTTTAAACTGACACTTAATGACGCAAAGCATTGACACAGATCATAAATTCTTTATTAATGCAGTACATCACAGCAGTTTTGTTGTTTGTGCATTTTATGGGAATAAGTTGACATTGCGTTGCTTTTGTCATTCTGTCTTGACCCATGAGACACATCAGGTTGCTACACAAGGAAATGGTCAGACAACCAAGCTGTGGTCATTTAAGTGATTATGATATTCTGCCCAAGGTTGTCCTTAAACTGCTGAGAGATTTCAATACTTACCAGCATGCTTTGACACTCAAACTAGAGCTGCCAAAGATGGGAGGCAACCAGTGGCAAACTTATATTAACATTAAACTATCATTTGATCAATGAGTAATATTATTTAATACAGAATATCAGGGAATGTACCTTCTGCTATTAAAGTGTTGCTTTTTTTTTTCCTGCCTTGCCATCCACCTGTCTCTCTGTCGTCTGTGCTGTCTGACTGACTGATGTGTGTCTGATCTCCTGGAGAGCTTTAAGGAAACCCACTGACAGTGAAAAGGAAACCCTGTGAAAGTTCTGATGTTCACTTCGTTTATGTCCCCTGCAGCGATGAAGACTCTTTTGGTTGCATCTAATTTCAATTTTTTTCTAATTTCAAACATATTTTTTTATTATAAATGAGTTTTAAATTCCTTGGTATTCAGTACTGTTTGCCCTCTCTTTGCTTTAACGACAGTATGCCCTTAAGATGGCTTTGAACAAGATTTCAATGGATGTGATGTGACAAGAAAAGATAAAAAAAAATAGTGACCAGTTCTACATTTTTGTTGTCTGTTTCCAGGTTAAAATAAAAAATCCCAGGTTTTCAGTGTGGTCTCAGCCATTTGGATCAAACTACACAACCCTCCTTTAATTGCACTTTCTTTTCATGATTAAGTATGTATGTATGTATATATGTACCTTTCTGCCTGTCTGATTCTGCCTGTATCTGCCTGTCTGTTTGCCGGTCTATTTGTCTATCCACCTAAACCCCAATCTTTTTCTTCATGAAATGACGGGGTTAGAGCCGGTGGCCATGCTTCAGAAGCAGTGTGAGGATCTCTTATCAAACCATCTGAAGTGCAGCTCTGTGCATCTTCGTGCGTGTAGGTGTCAAATTGGATTTCGCACCTCACACACAGCCACCTCTGCTATCATGTGTGAAGTGTTTGTATGAGAGAGAGAGAGAGAGAGCGAGAGAGTGGAAGAGAGAAAGAGAGAGAGAGAGAGAGAGAGAGTGGAAGAGAGAAAGAGAGAGAGAGAGAGAGAGAGAGAGAAAGAAAGAGAAAGAGAGAGAGAGCGAGCGTGCATATGTGTGGTCTTTGTACATTTGTGTGTGAACTGTCAGCAAAATGTGAAACAACAGCATACACACACACACACACACACGCAGACACATACACACACATACCCCATAACCTGCTCCACTGTGCAAGCGCTGTCTCTGGTTTGTTGCTGTTAACCACATATGTGGTCCATCAGATATGACAATGTTAACGCTGCATGCTTTGGTTTAAGAACACACACACACACACACACACACACACACACACACACACACACACACACACACACACACACACACACAC
>JBBPDC010000039.1:18098028-18110246 GCA_037974485.1 Hemigrammopetersius urotaenia | reverse complement strand
ACACACACACACACACACACACACACACACACACACACACACACACACACACACACACACACACACAAACATATATACTGCTACCCCGGTGGCTGCAGTCTCTGAATGGAAGGGTTTGGCTTCTCTGTTGTGTCTTTTCTGGTTTTAACTCTGTTTATGTCCATGTTTCTCACCACCAGACACATGACCACAATAACACACACACACACACACCACAGACTTGGCCTGCACTCCCACCACTCCTACCAAGTGTGTAATTATTCCACAACCGGGACGATTTCAAGAGTCATAATTTCTCCCTAAGCAGCGCAGCGTGTCTCCATTGCGCCAATCTCCATCTTCCTGTCTTTCTGCAGAGACGCTTGGGATGAGGCGAGATGGGACAGGGCGGGACGGGAAAGAAGGAGCACAGAGGTCTTTTAAGGTCAGGCCTGAGGCTGCATGTGGATTTTCGGGTTTTGAGCTGATGAGTGGTTGAACTATGGTCTCCCACAAACTACACCAGTGAGGCCTGCAGAAAGTGATGGACTGGATTTACTCGACTCAAGCATCTCTTTCCATATGAGTAGAATATACCACAACACATTTACTGCCCGAAAATAGATCAACTGAAAGAGAAAACAGTTTTCATTAAGACACTCACTATAAATTTGATGAATAATTGAGTAATCTAGCAATTATTTTGATAATTAATCAGGTTTTCTATTGGTAGAAGTATGGAGTGCTAATTACAGACACTCGAGAAGTTCACGTTGTATGTGTTGTAAAGTGAATCCTTCAGTAAAGCCTAAATCTAAATATTAGTAGTTAGCCTGTTAGCTGTCTGTCGGGCTGTTCAAACAACTGCAAACGTGTGAAATCCTGCTGGTGTGGGTTTCCTCTCTTTCAGAGATGCACACAACGGTGACTTGACGGTTTATAGCATTCCTTTTGTTAAGAATCTTCAGCTTGCCTGACATGATTAATTATAATCGAAAATGTAAGCGATGATGCCTCATACACTAGCAGCTATGATGTGTTAACGGTGAATAGCAGCCCCTGCTTTTACTCCGGCTTTATTTATTTATTTGTTTGTTTTTTGAGAGGTGCTGAAAACCATAAACTATGCCAGTTTTTTATTTTCCCCAACTTTCTATGTTGAAACAGATGTGTAGGAAGTCTACTGCTTTTGATTGACACATCACAGAGAGAGAGAGAGAATAGATATGGAAGGTAGAGAGATGATTGAGACAGGAGGCAGTCAGACTGAAAATGGAGATATCTTGAGGAAGAAAGAGAGAGAGAGAGAGAGAGAGAGAGAGAGAGAGAGAGAACAGAGGTGACTAAAAGATATAGAGGGGTTGGAGGCAGACAGGAAGACCGACTGAAAATATAGACATCTTCAAAGACACAGAGCAGGAGAGAGTGAGATAGGGAGTAATAGAGAGAGAGCTTAGGAAAGAACTCCCTCTGTGTCTAAACCTAATTGGTGTCAGTCAGAAGGCAGCTGTGCTGCTGGTTGCGAAGGTGTCGGCCTCTGAGGGACTGACGCTGATGAGCTCAGAGCTTTACCGCACTTAACTGCCTTCTGTACACTCCTGTGCCCTTTAAATCTGTCCAAATTAAAGGGCCCATATCCTGATTTTCTTCTATTTTTTCCCTTAAGTTCCACTTATGACACATGTGCATTTTCTTAAGCAGAAAAGGTCAGAGTTCATTATTACATGACTATTTTACAGCCCCAGCTCCAAACATACTGTGTTTATTACTGCACCCATAGCTTGACATTGTCCAAAAAAAACATATCTGCACTGCAGCTGTCCAGAGGTTGTGTTCTCATTTTATATACAGCAAGGAGCGAATGTTTTGAACCACCTTCAATTTCTTTAGATTTTGCTTTAAATCACCTTGTTGGTTCTAAAATACTATTTTCTGTCTGTCTTTAGCATACTGAGTAGATTAAATGTTGAGTTGCAATCAATCAGCATTCAGCACCGCCAGTATACTGATCACCGCCTGATCATCTGGAATCTGCACCTGTTTAGTTAGATGTGCTTTGTTCTGCTTGAATCATTCATATGTAGGTCATTAATCTGAAACTGGTTAGGTTCAGATTCTGGACTGAAAATGAGAGCCTTTAAAGTCCTCTGGGAATTCTAGTTGAACTGGACTATATGGACTGGATAGTGGTATCTCCTACCTGTTATTTTACCAGTTTTTTTCCCCCCAATGAAATGGGCCCTTTAAAAGGAACCCTTACTTCTTCATAGTGGTGAAGTCTAGGAAAAATGAAAAAGCAGCTTGGGCAGGTTTTAAACTGAGACATGAATGTGACAATTACGCACTCTAAGACGCAGCACACACTGTTTACACTTGAGCTACATTCAAAGAACAGCTTCTCTCTCTCTCTCTCTCTCTCTCTCTCGCTTGCTCTTTCACTCTGGCAGTTGTAACCCAGTGTTAAGTGGCTTTTCTAGTTTATCCTGAGAGGTCAGCGGGAAAAATAAAACATCACTTGAGATGTGCAATTACAGCCCTCCAACATGACAAACGTCTGCTCTGGAGGTTTTTTTCCCCTTCCTTTCTTTCGTTCTTTTGAAAGCAACGCCATTTTTTTAATAGCCGGTTCTTGACACTGCATAAACAAACAGGGAGGCCTGGTGGTGTGGTGTATGTGTATGTGCATGTGCATGTGCAAGTGTGTGTGTGTGTGTGTGTGTGTGTGTGTGTATGTGTGTGCAGGAACTGCCAGCAAAGGCAGTAGCAACAGCGACAGCGGTTTCGTGGTGAGTGAATTACAGCCTGCTGCAAAGCTGTGGTTTTGCCTGCACGCACACACACTCTCTCACAAACACACAAACTGAGCCTGACGTGGTCTCTGTGATGCTCCATTGACTCACTGCTCTCTCATTAAAGGCTCCTATTTCATAGACCCTGGTGCACAGCGATGCTGTAGGCCCCTGACAAGAACACACACACACACACACACACACACACACACACACACACACATATATATATAACTAACATGCACTCCTTACTTGGGTGGGCCTTGAGTTAGACCCTAAGCTTCTTTAGATCCAGTTAAGCCACAGGTGCTGCTCTGTTCTGGCTGCGTGGGCAATGAAGCTACACACACACACACAGTGGCTCATTAGTGAACTGTCTTCACTGCAGGCCTGCAGATAAACTCAGCCAGATTTACAGGAGTCTGCTGTCTGCCTGTCTTTCTGACATCTTTGTGTGGTTGCGGAGAAAGAAATTAGCTTAAGCCATGTCCGACCGCGCTGTAAATGTAGGCTAGAAAGCAGTCGATGTAGTTTATCCAGCAGATTTAAACTGGGCAGATGGTTTTGACCCCCATCTGTAGGGGAAATGATGGCAATGTGGGCTCGTTTTAGCTTACCAGAGCGACTATGGGCAATGTGAATGAGGTTTCACTTAGAAACGCAATGTGTGCTTTTGGTTTGGCAATATGAACTACATTTAGCCTAGCAGCTTATCTACATGCAGTGTGTGCTAGGTTTAACTTAGAAATGTAGTTACAGGAGATGTGTGCTAGGTTTTTAGCAGCATATCTATAGGCAACTTAGGCACTGGTTCAACCTAGTAGTGCCACAATGGACATAGCTTTAGCAATGAGGGCTAGTTTAGCATAGTAACATTGGCTGTGTATAGCATTGCAGCATATAGGCATAGTGTGCTAGACAGCTGGTAGCCTAGTGGTTAGGGACTTGGCCCTGCAATCAGAAGGCTGTGGGTTAGAATCCCAGGACTGCCAGTGGCACCACTGAGGCACGCTTGAGTGAGGTACCATCCACACACACTGCTCCTGTTCCTGGCTGCCCACTGTTTCAATTGGTTAAATACACAGAACTATTTTGTGCTGTTCACACTGTGTGGTGTGTTGTGTTCATGTATTGGGCAATACATAGCATGTGCTAGTTTTAGCTTAGCTAGGGTGACAAGATGTTCTTGGATATGTCCTCTCTTTTTTCCTGGGATATGTCCTCTTTTTGAGACCTGGAGACCTTTAAAACCTGGCCAGGGTTTTAGAATAGTCTGGAATTTTGAGGTGCCTAAACATTCGTCACGTCATGGGCATCTCTCAGAAACTAGTTACTGTCCTACACTCCTATTCTCTTTCACTCGTGCTAGTGGGGGTGGTACTCAATATCTGCCTTCCAAAATGTCTAAATGCTGTTGTTAATTCACTGACGATTTACAAAAAAATACATGTGCTGTCGTTGACACATTTATATAACGCCCCCTCACTCACTTAACTCTAGGATCCACTAGCGTAAGTGGAAGTGAATAGATGTGCAGGATAGTAACTAGTTTATGAGAGATGCCCATGACTTGACAAATGTTTAGGCAGCTCAATTCTAAGACCCTGGCCGGACATTTCCAGGTTTCAAAAAGGACGTGCTCAGGCTCACGCACACAGACAAGCTAGGTCACCCTAGCTTAGCAGTGTATCTATGGGTAGTGTGTGCTAGGTTTAGCTTAGCGCTGTATTTTTGGTCTGTGTCCGCTAATTTTGTGTTAGCAGTGTTTTGGCTCGGCAGCATATCTGTGGCTAATGTGTGCTAGTTTTGTCTTAGCTCCTTATCTCCATTTAGTGCAAGTTACAGCTTCACAGTGCAACTGTGGGCAAAAGTAGAAGTCATAAAATTATGCATCCACTTTGTGTATCTGTGTGCGCGCTTGTGTGTATGTGTGTATTATCTGTGGTCATCTTCAAGCTCCATCTGTCTGCTGCTCAGTATGCAAATGAATGAGAGACTAATTACTACTAAACATCCCTCTCTCTCTCCCTTTTTCTGTTCCTGTGTCTCTCTGTCTCCATCTCTATAATTGTGCTGTTTTTAGCAGCTGTTAAGAGTGTTCACAAACACCCATTAAAAGTCTCCCGTAAGCCGCCTTCATGCTGATCCGCCTGCTGCTGTATGTAAACATGCGTTTTCTCCTTCTTGTTCATAATCTTTTCCCCCCTTCCATCTACTTCTGAGCTTGATCAATACAGTTGCACTGTTGAACCCATTCCGTTGGGTTGCTTGGTGTGTAGGTGTCAATGTAGGTGCAGGTGGGAGCAGTCATGAGAGCGCTTTGTCAAAGCGATACTCTGCTCCATATGTGTGGCAAACAATAGATTTGCTAACGGCTAAGTTTCGGTACCTGTACCTCCTGGCTGTGGTTGAAGCTGAAGCTGCGAGTGGTCTGTTTGTGTTCCACTGCAGCATGTGCACCAGCGCTGTCAGAGATACGAATTTTAAAATGCGGTCAGTCTGCGGTGTTCCGAGACATACTGCAGCCCGGCTAATCTGTGACGCACTTCCTGTGTACTGCCATTTTCTGTTTCTGAAAAGTCTTGACCTCAGCAGCCACTTCCTCTCTGAGATGAGCGTCTTATCCACAGCTTCGAGAGAGAGTGGAACATGGAGGCGGCAGTCCTCAAAAGAATGAAAAAGAGAAAACAACGAGTAGGCCAGTGCTTATGGTACTGCTTCTTGTAACCGGTCTTACACATGCTTACTGTAGGCCAGAGACTAGAGAGTGTTATCAGTCAACGTTATCAGTTCCTTCCTAACCTGGATGGTTGAAAGAACTTTTGCTGCTCTTTGTTTCTGTCCACTTTCTGCTGTGACAATGCAAATTTACTAATAAAGGTTTATCTTATCGTATATAAGCATGACTTAGACACCCTGGACTTGAAATGTTAAAGGAATGGCGTGGGACCACATTTAACATATACATTTTCCATTTAGTCTAATTACAGCCAAGACATGTTTGGAGACCAAATATTGCTTTTTTGGTTTGGAACTGGAATGTGGACACTTGAATCAAATAACTTTAAAGTGTGCACTTTTTTGAAAGTTTTTTCAGGATGTGGTCAAAGAAAATGTGACTTAATCAGTGTTTTCATGAGCTTCGGTTATGCTCAAATGCACGAAGACAATGTCACATGAATGTGCCACAGGGCAGGAAATAAGAGTGTGTCTCATCATGCGTGACGGAGGGATACGCTCCTTTATTGCCTCTCGGCAGAGCAGTTTTAACATCCCTCTGATGTACATGGATGCAGCACTAACAATTCAGAGACACACATTGTGGACAGTGGCCATTTAATGAGGGCTGAAGTCACCGTTCCATATCGCCAGCCACTATTGTAGCATCTTCATTAAGAACTTTCCTCTGCTGTAATGGTTGCTCTCACCAGATGGAGCAGAAACACATTTCATTTCTGTAAGATCAGCGCTCATTCGAAAATCTCATTTTAGCATTTCTCTGTTGTCGATTAAACAAATTATTCACCATGTCTTATTTTGATTATGTGATATCTGGGCAATTGTGTGACGGGATTTGTGACATACAATTTTAATCCTTTTAACCTTTCTCTTATTCTACCTCAGATGAAGACACATGGCACTCAGAGCCATGCCAAGACATTTAGAGGAGCAGATGCTCAAATGAAGACTAAAGAATGGTGGAGACCCAAAAGAAAAGGATTGGGGATTGAAAAAAAACCCAAAAAATTGGTACAGACAAACAGACTGGCACTAAAATCTATATAAAATGATACTCTATATATAAACGAAAAATACATCTATATAAATGAAACTATCCATGTCACTTAACTGGAAGCAGTGATCCTCTAATGATGTGGATTTTGATCCTACCAGTCATTTTGTTGAGTTCCACTTCTAAATTAACTCATTTGGTAACTTCCAATATCTCCTTTGAAGCTCTTACTCATTAATGGCCCATTCTTACTTACCTTTTGCGGTGTTACATGTCGCAGAGAACATGCACAGAAGCTTCCTTCCCTCCAGCAGACTTTGCAAAAGCAGCATGTAGTTTATATCAAGAGTGTAAGATATAAAACGCTCAGAGTCAGATAACTGAAAACAGTCCAGAGCAGCTGAAGGAATAGAGGCCCAAGCAGTCCCTTTGTGTATTCTTAAATGTCTCACTGGCTGTAAAACCATTGTTTATCATGGAGATTGTTCTACACATGGACGAGACACTCAGAATCAAGAGATTTTTTACAGAAATGAAGAGCCACAGAAAACATGGAATACTGCCAGGCAAGTGTAGGCTTTTCTGTGCAAGACTCTCTAAATCAAAGGGACAGTCTGTATTCATTCTGGACCACAGTTTGGGAGAAATTATCCTTTTCTAAGGCTCTGAAGGCCGTGCTGATCATTTGAATCAGGTATGTATAATGAAACAGAATGCTAAATGTTGACCAGAGGGAACCCTGTTTTATACCTCAGCTCTGGACCCACCCGGATTCAAAAGTCCAGTCATAAGTTGGTTCATGAGGATGTTTGATCCTTGAGTTTAGTAACTCCTACCCAATGAGATAACAACTGTTTTTATATAACATTAAACTCTTGCGCCACCATGAAGCCGAATAAAAACATAATTTAAAAAATGTTAAACCTGCCTGCCTACTTTCTTTATTAATATCCAGTCTATTATCTTTTAGAGCGTTGGCCAAACATTCCTTTGAGGCGATATTAGGAATATGTTGTGATAATAGTTTCACTGACTACCAATTAAAGTCAATTAAATTCATGTGTTCAACTATAAAGGGGATATATAATGCAAAACTCACTTTCGTTATAATAGGTCTATGGGCTAAACATGTTCATGAAGCAGAAAATCTCTGTCACATAAAGAGATCACACCAGCTTTATCATTGACAGTTTCAGTCAAAAAATGAGCCGTTTAAGGGCTCTGTCCCTTTTATGCAAATAACCTGTTGCTGGCCATGTCCCACCCATCCCATGCTAACGCTGCACATTTAAATTCTGCATTTTACACATTAGAATCCATGTCCTTAACACCAGTGAAAGTGTTTCTTTCTTTCTTTCGTCTATGATGGTTCTATGCAAATTTCCTTAGTGTGACATCACAATAAGGGAGCAGTCCAAACGGCTCATTTTGAAAGGGACTGAAACTGTCAAGAATAAAGCTGGTGAGATCTCTTGTGAGAGTGATTTTGTGCAAAGAACATTATGAACATGTTTTGTAGTCCATAGACTTCTTATAACTTGTTTTTTTAAAAAAAGTGAATTTTGCATAATATGTTCCCTTTAATTAACTTTGACATTCAAACTGTATATGCTACACTAACCCCTTGGAGTGGCGGTCATTTAATTAGTAAAGCTAAGGATCCAAATTAATGTCTAACGGGATACTTGTATACAGTATGTTTTTTCAGGATCTGGATATTAAAGGGTGCACCTGCCTGTTTGTGGAGTTAGCTAGCTTGCTAAGTGAATAGAAATCAAAGACGTTTTTGTTGCTAATATAGTCTTGCTCATACCCACTTTGCAAGCAAACTCAAGCTTTAAATTTGTAATGAATGCTGTATAAAGGTGTAAACCTTTTCTCAATAACTTCCACTGTTTCTTAAAGAGCTTAATTTCTCTTAGCTCTGGAAGTATTGTCAATGTGTGGAACAATCTGAAACAAGAATCCAGATGCTTGGGACCGTCTTCAGAGCAGCATCATCTTAGCACTTAATTGAACATTTTAAATCGACGTTGACGATGACTATTAGACTAATAAATTAGTTACCATGAGTACATGGTGTAGTGGAGTACAGCCTTTCAAACGAGGCTCTAGCTATGCTGTTTGGACTCTTTTAATAGTGTCTTTTAGACAGATATAGATATGCAGTCAGTGATTAATTAGCTTCTCCATCAAGGGTCTCTGTAGCTAATTAGTGATAGAGCCGTTATGTACTCAGCATCCTTTAAAAAATATCTAAAAAAAAAGTGTGTGTTAGTGCCGTGTAACAGGGTGGTATGGATTTATCGGCCTGTCCGAGAGAAGAGGAAAGGCCAGGGGAGAGAGGCACACGGACAAGCAGCTCTGCACCCTCACAGTCGATTGCTCGCTGGAGCTGAAAATGTGTTTTCGGATCTGGGTTTGACATGCTTACTGTCCTGAGGGGGGAGAGAGAGAAACAGAGAGTGACTGACCAAACATCTCAGGGGTGACAATGTTTTGCAGAGGTCAGAATTTGTGTGTCTATGGAAGGATGTAGAAGGAGAGAGGTTGTGTAATATAAGAGATTTGAGGGATGCGGAAATGGGGGGTGTATGTGAGCACAGGGCAAGATCTGAACATGTGGTGCCCTAAGCAACATACTAATCCTCTTCGTGCCAAAAGTCGCAAAAGGCGTTGACAGTTTGCCCCCATCTGGTCCTGTCTTGGTCTGTGTGTTCTGCTTCACTCCATGTCCAGTCCATCTCCTTCAGCTCATCAGAGTTCACCACAAGGTTGTTTTGGGTCGGCATTGTTTGCACTTCCCAGGCCAGCACTTGCTCTCCAGCACCACACCCTGGCTCTTAGTTTTCTTAGAAAAGGTCTTCATTAGAGACCCTCCTTTACAACACACCATCTACAATTTCATTTAAATTTTTGTAGCACATGCTCTCTCTGAGATTTGTGAAGCCTTTCTAGCTGCCGTTAGACAGTTCAGGAAGAGAGCGCTAACGGGTAATTCTTCAACCGAAGCTAACAGAGGCTTGGTTTGCTAGTATTGCAGTGAAAAGGTCTACCCACCCAGAGCTAGGCCAATCATTCTCTTCTGGACTCTCATCCACGGAAGGCTGTGGCATTGCCCAGGTTCAGAATCACAAGTTTACGTACTAGCTAATTAGCTTCTGATTTTCTCTCATAAATTATAACACATGGCCTGAATGTTGACTTACAATGTTTTTACCTCTAATAAGATTCCATTTTTTGTTGCTAAACTATAAACACTGCTCCGTATCAATGCCAAACTCTATTGTTTTTGAGTGCTAATATAATTTGTCATATAATTGTGTCTGTATATGTATGAGATGATTGTGTTAGATGTACCATGCTGTCTTATCTATCTATCTCTCTTTCTTTTATACTTTTTTTATTTTTGTTTTTCTGTTTTTGTATTATATTATGGTGATCATTATTGTGTTATTATGTGCACTCCCTGGAAAAATAACTGTTGTTAAGGCTAAAGCTAATGGGGATCTTAATAAGTAAACAAATAGACTCCTTGCATGCTTTAGCATTAACATTACCCGTTAGTGGAACTAAGGGTCTTAGTCCCTCCTCTACCAAACTTTACTGACTGCACTTTGTGTTCTAGTAGATAGTGTTCTCCTGGTATTTGCGAAACCCAGATTCTTCAGTCATGCTGTATACCACACCAGCCATAATGATCTTAGGCCTGTGTGCAGCTGCTCAGCCATGGAAACCCATTTAATAAGGCTCCTGGTGCTCAGTTTGTGTGCTGATGTTGCTTCTAGGGGCAGTTTGGAACTCTGCAGTGAATGATGCAATTTTTTTTACATGCTACAGCACTCAGCGGCAGTGCTTTGTGAGTTTGCGTGGTTTTCCGCTTCATGGTCAAGGTATATTATCATTTACAGTCGGCCAGGGCAGTTCTAGCAGGGCTGGCTTCAAAGGTGGCATCCTAGGCATAGCATTCCTCTGCCATTGCTTGTCTTTCGAGACTGCATGGCTATGTGCTTTGATTTTGGAAATGGGCGTTGCTGAAACACCTGAACCTAATTACGAGAGTCGTCTACATTTCGGACATGAAGTTTCGAAAATATTATCATGAATGACTTTCAGCTAAGCCTGTCAAAGTGTGTCAGCATGAATTCATGGGGTTATATGTCAAGTCCTTAGGATTCACAAACAGCCTGTATATGATGGACAGTACAGTCTCCTATGTGTGTGTGGGGGGGGTGCTGAGTGCACAGTGTCAGATTGAGAACCCTCAACCTGACAGAAAGACTTCAGGCTTCACTGATTGCCACGTTGAGGAATGAAGTGGAGAAGCGTGCCATTGTTTTTCCCAGAGTGCCCATCTATTCTGACAGTCAGCCCAAGCGTCAGTGTCAAAGAACACACACACACACACACACTGACGCCTGCATCACAGAAAGAAATAGAAAGAGAATGATAGCATGGTTTCGTTCATGAAGACAAATACAGTAGGAGTAAGTGTTATATTTCCACGTGTATCTGATTCAGACATATATTGTCTCGGTGGAGAGATATTGACAGTTGATTTGGGGGAAAAACAGACAGAAGCTTCCATTCCAGACTGTGCTGTATTGTTAGCGAGATTGCTTTGATTAAAATGTCTTTAATACCATTTTTTATTGTGGTTAAAAAATGAGACGGTCGATGATTCATTTATGAAGTCAGCAAGAGTTCCACTTATGAAGCGTGTTGGTTTCATTATGACCAGCTGGTTTTCTTGGTACTGTTGGGCTGCCACCTTCCTGTGCCAGGGTTCAAAAAGTAACAACAGGAGATCAAAAGAGAACTCTACAAAAACTCCCAGTTCCCAATACTCAGAGTTGTTGATTTGATAAAATTCTTTATGGTGGAAATTACACTGGTAGGAAACAAAAGAAAAAAAAACAGACACTGATTTCAAAAGTGGTTTTAATCGGACCACCAGCCAGCACACACACATGCACCCGTCTGTATTATTGACTTTAGGGTTCAGTGGGGTATTTCCATTTCCCTTGTTGCTGTATCAACAGCTAAGTCAACCTTAAATGATCACACATTTCCTTGCTTTTCTAAAGAAAAGTTCAGTGTAGTATGTAAACACTGTCAGGGTACAAGAAATGTACCATTTGCTCTGTTTGGTCTATGTATAGAAAGTAAACTACAAGCACTGTTGTCATGGTTTATGTGACGTCCTCAGAACAGCATATTTGTGCATTGCCTACAGATGTTTAGCTCCACCCATTTCGCAATGAGTGAACTCGCAATGAGTGTTTCAGCCCAGACTACTTTCTTCTGCGAGGCACAATAGAGCCCAGAAGGATCAGAAGAGAGGTCAGGATAGAGGCCGGTCAGAATTACATATCAGTATTAACGGTGCAACAACGAAAATAGCCAGTTTAATTCAGAGAGAGAGGTGTTGGAACATGGCCATGTAAAAATTGATCATGAATTGTTTTTTTTTTCGGATCACACTGCTGTAAATGTCAGGTAAGGGCTCTTTTGCCTTAACCTCACGAACAAAAAGTACATTTTTAAAATGCACCCACACACACCTCCTACATCTTAAATCAGTTCCTTTACACGAGAGCATGCCACTCACTCTCTCTCTCTCACACACTCTCTCTGTCTCACTCAATCTCTCTCTCTCTCTCTCTCTCTCTCTCTCTCTCTCTCTCTCTCTCTCTCTCTCTCTCTCTCTCTCTCTC
>JBBPDC010000039.1:18070394-18080689 GCA_037974485.1 Hemigrammopetersius urotaenia | reverse complement strand
GTGTGTGTGTGTGTGTGTGTGTGTGTGTGTGTGTGTGTGTGTGTGTGTGTGTGTGTGTGTGTGTGTGTGTTGTTTGTTTGTCAGCAGACACTGAGTGAGGGAGATGGACCTTGGGCAGTTCTCCAGCCTGAGGATAAGAGGACTAGAGGATGATAACAGGGTAGCTGCAGCACTCAATGAAGTCAACAACAAGACTCGGGGGTGGAGGTGTGGGGGGCTGTTCTCCCAAGCCAGGGAGGATAATCCTAGCAGCTCCCATTTAGAGGCACATTAACATGCTAATGTAGCGAGAACTGTTTGTCAGCATGGGGACGGGGGTGGGAAGTGAATAAGCAACATATATTTGCCTAAGATTCTGATGGTGGCGTTGTGGTGGTGGTGGTGGTGGGGGGGGGCTACCTTATCACCTTTTAACGATTGAGTTATTAATTTTGTTCGGGAGGCAGTCATAAATCTCATTCTTAGCCGTGTCATTTCTTCTGCGCGGCTCATCTGTGCGTGTGTGTAGGTATCCTCACTGCACACACTTCATCATTTTTAATAAGCCTTATCAGCGGAGCCCAGGCAGAGGCCCAGATCCTCCTCTTTTCCGATCCCGTGTCCTCCGAGGCTCATGATTGTCTTACTTGTACTGGAAAGAGTCTAGTTAACAAGTATTTTGTTAGGCCTAGGCGGTACAATGGAATCTCGTCTTGGGTCGTTGCGTTTTGGAGCCTTTGTCTCACTTCTATTTACGTCTCCCTGCAAGCATGGCTCTAGCGTAGGAGAACTGTAACTGGAAAAGGACAAAGCTGTCATAAAGAATGCCACGCTCCGGCTCCATCGAATGCTCACTTATATTGAAACTTGCTGAAGTTTTGTTCTCCATTTAAGCATGTTTTCTCCTGCTGATCCGGTCTCAGGGAGCACATCTTATGAGAATGACATGGTGACCTTTGCCATTGTCACTTCCTGAAGATTCTCAGAATGTCCTCCACTTCTGCTATTTCACTCCAAGACAATAACTGCTTCCATTTTTCTCCAGCTGAGAAGCCAGAGCACTCCCCATGGTGCCTCTCTGCTTTTTGCCCGCTGGCCTTTGGGACTCAGCCGTAATTCTTGTTCCCTTGGAAACGGAGCCCGGGGCTAGCAAGGCCGTACAGCTCCGGTGACCTGAACAACAAAAGACTGTTGACCTTTTTTCCCCACCGCTAAAAAGCCACGGCAGAATCCACAGCTCTCATTTTGTCTCAGCGTGGCATGTTACAACCACAAAACACACTTGACGGGAAGGGGTGAGGTTGTTTTTTTTTCTCGTTTCAGTGTAACGCCTTCTTTGAAATGCTGTACACTGAAAGAAGCAATTCCTTCAATGCACTTGATTTCAACATTTCCATTAGTGCTGCATGAAATAATCTGTGCATTTTGGTTAAAAAAAAAAACAGTAAACATATAGACACATTTGTGTAGAGGGAGTGTAGCACTGTTATCATATCAAAAACAGAAATCAGAAGGAAATGCTAGCTACCCTGTATTATGTACACTTTATGATGAATGCTGTGAATGCTATAAAATTTGGTTACATTATCCTATTGTTTCCACCAGGGAGACAGAGAGCTTACTTATGGGAGCAATGATATTCATGTGAAAATGAAATAGAGATTTTCATCAAATCAGTTCAGCTATTGGGGAACTGTGACTATCAGAGCTAAGGATTCACTGCGGGCCATATATATACAAATTCAGTCAAAACAAGGAAAAAACACCTAAAATAAGGTCAGTTTATGGGAGTCTATGGGAGTCTAGTCATATATTACCTATATTACCTATATAAAGGTGATTAACGTTAACATGTTTTTGCCATTCCGGATGGAACCAAACATCTGAAGCTTGTAAAAAAGGGATCATGTTTTAATTTATTTAGGCATTTCTAACAACTAACTGAAATCTACTTACACTACAGTTTATATTCACAGTCTGATAAATATCTAGAACTTCCAGAAGGTAATGTTTTTAACACTCTAATAAGAGTTTCACTAAAACACTTTCAGAGTTTAAATACACTTTAAGCGCTGTGAGGTTGTTAACTGGCTTTGCTATGTGTGCGGGCATATGTGTGTGTGTGTGTGTGTGTGCGCGCGTATGTGTCTGTGTGTGTTTGTGTGTTTCTGTGTGTGTGTGTTTGTGTTAATGAGCCTCTTAGGATAAAACTGAAGCCGCTCCTGTTTGTTTCATGCCTCCATTGACATGGGAAGTGGTACCTTACTCTCACCAGGGCGTTTCTACTGGATAAGCTGTTGCCGTGACAACGTAGGGAGGAGCAGAGTGACAGGCTCATCTGTCACCGACACGTAATAGTAGGTCTAAGGTGTCCACAATAGCATTCGTTAGGCAGGTGTGAGTGTGTGTGAGTGCGCACATCTTCACTGAAAGGCCAGCAGTCACACATTAACCATCACACCCTTTTGTACCGCCCTGACACTTCGGAATTGCCCCCAGGAGACAATTTGGCCAGAAGGGCCGCTTTGAAGTGTTTACGACTGGGAGGAACAGTGGCACGAAGTCAGGTGAGCCGAGAAGACAGGGGACCAGTGTGACCAATCAAAAGGAGACGAGACAAAAGAGAGGTGGAAAAAAATTAGCACCACTGAAGCACATACTTTCTACCAGTTTCAATGGTAGAAAAAAAAGCACTGGTGTAGAGTGAGAGAGGAGTTGTGAAAAGCTTTTTAAAGACCTATTGTATGGGTGGAGATGAGTGCTATTGTAAGTGGTGTTGTAAAGTATACAGACTTTGGAGAGAATAAGTATGCATGAGTGTCTGTGTGTAGGTGTGGACTGAGAGTCAGCTCCATGGCACCATCATACTTCCCTCCACCCAAAGCCCTCCTCCCCCAGCCTTTGCCAGGTGATAGTAGCGCTTGGCATTGTGAGTGCTGAAGAGGTACTCCACTCTCCCGGCCCCATGCTTTCACACTCAGCATGGAGCACCAGGCCACTTTGTTGACCCGCTTTTAAAGCCCTACCACTTGTGTCTCAATCACCAAAAATAACACTACCTTTCTAAAGAGCTCCGGACACTCACTTCCTCACTCAGACACACGGCCTGGTCAAACACATTCTACACACCAGATATAAGACAATACCTTCACCTATAGTCATGTTTTTGCTATAAAACTCAAACTGAATTCAGCAACTCCACATTTACCCATACTGAATGAAATATATTGCAGTATATTGGAATTTATGTTGTCGAAGTATTTAAAAATATATTTCAAGCAATATATTCACATACCATATATTCCTCAAATATATGTGAAATATATGACTGTAAATACATTGATTCATCAGCATATTATAAAATATATATTTAAATATAATTACACATATATAGACAAATATACTATAGGACATACATTGCCCATTGCCTATATATTCCCAAATATATTTAAATCAATTAGGTTGTTTTAAATTTCATTTATTAATTTATGTAATTTATGTGACAATTAGAACAAACAAATACATACAGCGCAGTGGTGGCCTAAAGTTTGAGGATTTGGGCTGGTGTTCAAAAGGTTGTATACCTGTCATGTATAAGTAATATATTAATTTACATATATGTTTGCATATATTGAAAATAAATATAATGAATAATGTATTTTCAATATATAAATGTATTTTTAGAAATATACTACAATATACCAAAGCAAAATTTTTTGAATATTTAAAATATATTTAAAATATATTGGTGTTTGGTTCATATATTTTGGTCAATATATTAGTCCATGTATTTTTTATTGTGAAAATATATTGTCTATAATATATTTTGTATTATATAAATTTTTCGTATGGGTAATCATGTGAGCTGCATAATGAATTATCCAAAGCATTTGATTAATATTCTTTATTGACAATGGTTTTACTTCTCAAAACAGGATTGTTTCACTTTCAGTCACTTTTAGAAAAAAATATCATCTTCTGCTCATAATCACAAATATGGAACTGTTTGAATTGGGCTTGATCTGATGTCATCTGTGTACTGTTTGTTAGGCAGTGTTTGTTAGAGTTTAAAGACATGCAGAGGGAGCAAAAAAGCTACAATTTTGCTATTATAGTATCTCAGACACTATGGAGTTGAAATATTGTGGTTAATACTGAGGTTTCCATTCTGAGGATTACAGGCCACAACACTGCCCTACAAAACCAAAGTGCAGTTATTTGGTCAACATTTACTTTAGACTACAAATGGAATTTAGGACTCTCCTTTGTCTTGTGAGAAAAATATCCTGGTTCAAAGATGTCCCGTTTCAGAGAAATGATGGTGTCAAAATTGCAGTAACTACGAAATCCAAACTAATACTAAAACTTTAAAGGCATTCAGCTTTTCAGCTTTCAGCTTTTGCGTAGTTACTGCACTTTGGCTTTGTAGGGCAGTGGATCCACCTGGGATTTAACCTTTTAATCTATGGTTATTTAAAGAGAGACATGTTTGTAAATACAATGGGCAAGTTTGAATGCAAGCATTCATGCAAGCCATGAAACATTAAGAGCCTTTATTTTTAAAAAGAAGTTCCACTCATTTTTCAAAAATTCTTCATAATTTCTGCATGGGATGTAAACTCAGTCAGTGTGGTTTGACGTGAAATGCATTATTGCAGATGAGCTGTTTATACAGGTGGTTATGGCACCCATGGTCTTGATGTGTACAACACAAACAAAGCTATTTTATTTACTATCCAAAAACTACCATCTTCTGAGTGTTTATGTATAACATATAAGTAAATTAATTGTAATTGTCTGTAACTGACTCTGACTCAGCATGTTTCTCCAGAATGGCTTTGGTTTGCAGGGGATGGGTTTGTTTTATAAATTGCTGGGAACAAGGATGGGTTTAAGTCTTTGTTGATGGGGGTGCTGGTGCTGATGATGCTGATAGTGGGAACATACTGGGACAAAACAAAAAGTCATGGGACACCCAACGTACATGATGCTCAACCCTTATATGACACAAAACGTAATTATACAGACGTTTTAAAAAACGGTGCTATTCTTCTTTTAGAGGGTAGCAGGATTGAAAGAAAGATAAACATAATTTTACTAAAATTCAAGAAACTGCTTACAGCTGAATTCATATGGTGAATAGTACAAAACACGCCTAGAAGTAACACTGCTCCGGAAGGCCTCTCTGCCTTAGCTCCACTAAGCACTTATTTCATTATTAGACTCCCCTCGGTTCTAAGCACTCTCCTTACGAAAACAAAAAAACCCACAAAGAAGCTACTTAAGCGAATTAGTCTTTAACAAATGATATGGTCTTGGTAAATGTGTGCTTGACCTGTCTCCGAACCTCGCAGTGGACGCAGCTATCGATTCCTCAGTCAACATGGGAAAGAGCTTAGTTAGGCGCTGTTGCCAAGTTTTCCCAGGACATCTAGCGTTCTTTTCCTTCCACCGCTCACTTCTGGGATGGGCTCAGATAGACGGCTGTGTTTTTAAAACAGAGCACACCCACACTCGTTGGACGCACGAACATAACAAAGTATGACTGTGATAGGCAGTGCTGCTCTCAACAGGCTTACGCTCCACAGGTTCCTGCGAGGAGTTTTGTGTGTGCCTTTATTGTGGGATTAGAGCAAATCCATCAGAGCCGATAGGATTGGGAGGGGAATCCCTGAAGAGACGGGCCTTTCTTTCCCCATCATCACTGGCAGCTCCCCAATCGCAGCGTCGGATTAACAGACACAGATCCAGCAGTACGGAGTTCCTTTTATATGGATGCATCATCCAAGTGTACAGCGGCTTCTGATGTATGCTAAATCTGCTAGTGGTGAGCGAGTTAGCGCCGCCAATATCACCGCCTCTGTTCTCGAGATATAGCTACGTGGCTGTTGATGGGAAATTAGAATTTCAGAGTGCTCATTGGCTCTTGCCCCCCTCACTCACTCGCTCGCTCACTCTCTTTCTCTCTCTCTTTCTACATTCAGAGAACAACAGGGCCTACAGCCAAAGCCTCCATCTTTCTCTCTGGCCCTTGTTTTTCTTTTTTTTTCTCCTTTTCTCCTCCTCTTTGCATTTTGGCGACAGTGCTCATGTCTGCATTTGTCCCTTTTGATAAGGCCTTTCATCCTGTTTGCATTGATTGCTGCTTGACGAGTCGGCCCTGATACGCGGCGGCCCATTCACGGGGCCCCCAGGCGGCACACACTGGAGCTATTGTGGACAGGAATGTGTCTCTTTTCAGAAGCCGGAGCCCACGAATGAAAGCATGTCAATAATCCTGAGACACTGGCACTGCACAATGCAGGCATGCCACGCAGAGTCAGGCCAGCTCTTTCTGCTCCACTACCGGGCAAATCAAGCGGGGCGAGTGAGAGAGAAAGAGAGAAAGAGCATGTCTCCCATGCTGAAGATAATCCTACCAGCTATCACTTAGAGCCACATTAACATGCAAACGTACCTAGAGCTGTTTGTTAGAACGGGGGAGGCGTTGTGCGAATAAGCTCCACAGATTTGCTGCAGATCCTCACAAATGAGTGGCTAGATCACAGTGTGCAGTCTCACTTCCTTACACACACTAGTTAGCACCGCGTTGTTAAATTGGCCAGATGCCCATGCAAAAGGCTCCACAGCGACTAGAAATTGACATGCAGGCTGCAATTTCAGTGTTTGACATTGTGTCTGTGGCTTTACACCATGGTATGTAGAAGTGGTGGGAGATTGACCGATCCATGTTCCAATGTTTTCCTTCATTATAACTGGTGGGATATGTTTAATAACGGAAGAATTTTAGCCAAAGTGTGGATTATTAATCAGTATGTATGTTTGCCACAGGTCACTGTTAAGACAAAAACAGCTTTTTCCATGCAATCAAGCGAACCTTAGTAAACTCATTATTTCCAACCTGCCCTCTTTCCATTGGCTACAGTGTAGTCTGGCTTGGGAGACTGGAAGTTCTTATGAATAATTCACGTTTGCAGCAAATCTGAGATGCGCACACATTCCGCATTCTGCTGAATGGCATATTGCTAATGCTCTTCAAAGCTTTTGAACTTTGCAACCAGTTGCCACGGAAGAACGCTTGTGGGCGGAGTGTGGATGGGTCAATTAGAGAAGCTGCTAGGCCAAATGGCAGCCGTGCGTTCAGCTGCTGCTGCCGCAGTCAGAGTGGACGAGGGTTGGTTTGTTTGGACACTGGGCACTGCGTTGCTGTGGGAATGGTGAAGTGTGCTGGTTTGCACAAGGCTGTCCCATCATTTTTCACTGAAGAATGATCTGCAAACAGGGGCTGGTGTGTGTGTGCTTAAGGCCACATGGTGGAAGTTTCACAGCATCTGGGGTTACTGCGTCAATAAACAGTGCAGGGGTCTCCATTACACACATACACACACAAAGAGGAGTGTCCTGCTTTTCTTTTGTTTATTCTAATAGCACCTTCTATGGTGGGGAATAAAAGAATCGTCAGAATGAACAGATGGCAGAAACCGTCCTGTTTAAGGTCTGAAACTGTTGGTATCTCGGTCAAAACTGCCAGAAATAATTTTCTTTCACCATTTTCAGAATGGCACTAAACTGCATTTTTTTGCTGTGAATGCAGTTACTACTGTGGGACCCTCACCAATATCTTTTTTTGAAGCTTTACTTATGGCCAGGGTTCTCGAAGTGGGCACTGTGTAGTATCCTTTACGAAAATTCACTCTGGTTTCCTATGGTTTTTATACAGTAACCATAGTTTTACTATGGTACCCAATGGTACTTTGGAACTACCCATAGTTTTACTATGGTTTATCCATAGCATTTCAGGGTATCTGTGGTACTACCATAGTTTACATATACTTATACCACTTCATAGTTAAACCATGAAAATCATGAAAACCATGGTTATTTAGTCATAGTAAAACCATGGTTAATTTTTGTAAGGGATAGACAAGGGGTCCCTGATTTATTATTTTTAAAAAGTCATGACATGGGTAGGGACTTGTACTAAATTACATTTCTAACAAACATGTCCAAACTTTATTGAGCCAACGGTCTATAAAGTTTGCTTTATTTTACTTTACTGTGCTTGTCACTCACTTACACTTGAATTAGGGGTTCGGTACACACAACATGCTTCGCAATATTTCATTTGTTTGAGCTTTGATATCTGGGTTCACAGAAAAAGAACCAGTAGTGCCTCTTTTTTCATCTCACGGTTTGATTTTCTTTCTTATGATTCATATTTATGTTCACAGTCTGCACTGCGCTACATTACTGTGTCCGTGACATTGTTTCCTGACGTTGGAAAGTAGCTAAAAAGGTCAGAGGAGCAATAAGTTAAGGAATATAAGCACTAAAGTCTGCTGCAGTTCTTTAAGTGTTGTAAATATTTTGACAGAACTTTTTATTTCATTTTTTTTTTCTATTTAATTAAATGAAAAGGTTCCAATATACCTTTTCCCCCGGTGACAGTGAATGTTACGTTCCTTTAAAACTCTTTTGAGGTACACAATAGGACTAACAAAGGGACATTTACATTGTGTGTACCTCAGGGGACAGAAATGTACCCTTTTCTTGATGGTGTACTATATTTTCCCATGACCATGTTGTTAGAAAATCTGGATTTGGAACGCAGATTAAATCCTTGAACTATCTCTGTTTGCTTTCAAAGGACAGCAGGAAACACAGATTTCATGGTTTTATTCGGTTTGTGCAATAATCCTCCGTACAACACGGCTCAACTGGACATCATACAAGTCAACACTTCTGCACTACAATTGTTTTATCCATTTTTAAAAACTGTGTGTGTGTGTGTGTGTGTGTGTGTGTGTGTGTGTGTGTGTGTGTGTGTGTGTGTGTGTGTGTTATCTCCCATAGACTTCCACAGAGTAGAAAACCTGCGCTAACTACCACTAAAGCAGCAGCACAATATTGGACCATTATTTCTGCCTCGAGCCTGATAAAGAACAGTATGCGAGTCTTACAGGCCGCAGGGGACTATTCTACAGGTTCATGCTCATTTGAATATTATAGGTAGTGATGTGTGTATACTGTGATGTGTGTATACAGTGATGTGTGTTTCCTGTTGTCGTCAGTCATGTGACTGTAACCGAAGCTAGTACGGTCAAAACTCTATAGTTACCGATCTAGCAGGTAAATCCTTATTCCAAAATGATCCCGAGTCATTACTGACTCAATAACCTGCTGCAATGTCGAGGTCACACTTAATCTGGAACCAACATGGTCACTCTCCTGTACCCCATGGTCCCATCGTATCTTAATTTGGAATGTGTTTGACTAAAAACCCACAGAAAACGCCCAGACTACTGGAAAATAATGCCTTTTATGGAGAAACAATGCTGGATGCAAGTTGCAAGACGCATTTGCATTAACACCACACTTTGTTTATGCATGCAATGCTCCAAAACTCATACTGGCCTCAAGATAGAGTGGGCCTCTTCTATCCCAGGACTTGCCTCTCTCTGTCTAGGTCAGTCCAAAGTTTACGATTAATCAGCTCGTGGGATTACCTTTCTCCCTGCTTGCTTAGTAAAGTGACCCCGTCAGTCTCTGGGTGCATAAACATTTAAAGGATATCCAATTAAACAATTCGTTCTAAGCGTTCTAAGATTAAACACAAGCTCAAGCCATGTTTTTTTCTGTTGGACAGCTCAGTGGACTGTCCAGGAATAGTCAGTGTTCCTAATTGACTAATTTCTAATTTTTTTTAACTTGCAGGCACCGTTTCAAAGGAGGCAGTGCAGCATGAGTGGCTGAAAGAGAACCGTTTGTAGACTGTAAAAATGAAGGACAAAGCAGAGAAATATTAATTTTCTGAATGGAAAGGTAAAAAGACTAGCTATTTATAGGAATATACGTTTACAGTGAGTACTTATCTAGCTAGCAGGGTAGAAGCTAAGCTAAACTAGACTCATTTGGGCTTGTTTTGGGTGTGTTTATTTCTAGCAAAGTTTTATTATTCAGTTCTCAGAGATGTCATTACCACTGGTGTTACGATTATGATCTGATTTTAGTGTGACAGTTTCATGGGTCAGTTGGTCATGATCACAGACCCCCGCAGCCTTGAGCACAAGGTCTGTGTTGTTTAAGCCCAATTTCTCATGTGTGCTAAAAATAAAAACACAGTGAGTTAATAAGTAAAATCCAAATTCAAATTGAATAGCCATCACTTGTCATTATTTTAATTCAAGTTGGCTT
The DNA here is from genome assembly GCA_037974485.1 of Hemigrammopetersius urotaenia. Classification (NCBI taxonomy): domain Eukaryota; kingdom Metazoa; phylum Chordata; class Actinopteri; order Characiformes; family Alestidae; genus Hemigrammopetersius; species Hemigrammopetersius urotaenia. Next base: position 18,070,516 of record JBBPDC010000039.1, on the reverse strand, counting down.
TTATTGTCATCTATCCACAGTCCCATCCCAGGTGCATAAAAACAATCCCACACAACATACGACATGAAGACAAAAAGTACAACAAAGATGGTGTGACGAGAAACAAGGCAACACATACATAT
>JBBPDC010000039.1:18055303-18070294 GCA_037974485.1 Hemigrammopetersius urotaenia | reverse complement strand
TATATATACACACACACACACACACACACACACACAGTGTCTGAAGTGTAGTATGTAGTACATTAACCACAACAACAATATAGTTGAATAACCAACAATAAAAAAGATATCACTGTGAATTATTAAGCATATCAAATTACAGTGATTTTTTTGCTCAGTTAAAACAAATAAAGACAGTTGGCTGCCAGTGTTTGAGAGGAATAAATGCTTTGTTTAGCTGTTATACAAATGCAGACGTAGAGAAGAGAAGAGGAAAAAAAATCAAACTGATATTTAGCCCCTACTAGCTTTTCCCTCTTTTGTTTTACGCAAGGCTCTTTTTACCACATGGTAGTGACAGATTGTTTGAGCTGGAAGGAAAAGCCATTCGAAGCTAATTAAGCAGCCATTCCAAGCACTATTCACGGGCAGGAGGCTGAGAGGCGCGGGCATTTGTCAGTGCTCGGCACCTCGTGGGCTTGATTGACAACACTGCTTTCAGCCTGACAGCCTCTGCCTCTCTCAACCAATCGAACACGGCCTAGGAAATTAGCGTCCTTCTGATTGGCTGAAGCACCCAGACGAGCCAGACGAGGTCCACGTGGGCCCTACCTCTCTGATTGGTCCGTTTTTTGTTTTGTTTTTTTTTCTTTTTGCATTTTTCCCCTTTTCTGTTTTTTTCGCAGACATCATGTTGGGCTTTGCTTGTCGTTGAGCTGACAGCTTGAATCAAGTAATGGGGGTTGATTTCACAGATTTCACAGACTTTCCCCCCTCCTGTAGTCGCAGAACTATTTATTATGACACACAAACTTCTATATTTACATTTCTATAATATTTGTACAATGCGCTTTCTAGATTATTCTGCATTTATTCTATTGGAGATGCTATTCTGTCTTTTTTACTGTTATAATAATGCATATTTATCACATGTGGGACTAAAGAAAGGTTATTTTATCTTATTTTGTCTTGTCTTATCAAATGTACATCTGCATACTGGAGATAAACCGTGAACTGCTGCTTTGCTGCAGGATTAGACCCACTATTTTCTCGGTTTAATCCTGATTTCACTATACGGACTGCATTTAGCCCTCGATGCAGCCGATGGTTAATTTCACCATGGGGAATTAATTTTTCATCAGACACCAAACACCTATTCCGAGATTTCAGCTGGTGGTTAGACTTCGAACAATCGTTGCTCATGTAAAGCTGTTTGTCTGGATGGAGGGGGGTGTGGAATAAGAAACAAAAAAACATGTTTAGATCTAAAATGGCGAGTATGAAGTCACACGCGTATGGTCCAATCAGAGTGCGAGGCAGAGACACAACCCACGTGGGGAGCCTCTTTTCTGATTGGGTGATGGAGATAAGTTGGTTCTGGTGATCTGATTGGCCGTTAGGGCTGGCTCTCTCTCTGCAGCTGAATCCTCGTGTCAGTGGGCAGTCTGTGTGTGGCACAGTGAGCACTGGAGGAACTGGGCTACGGCAATCGGAGGAGCTTGGGCACGTCTGAACGTTCACCTTCATTTTTTCTTTCATTTTTGTCCATTTTTTGTACCTTTTTTGGATTTCTGGAGCGTCCCTTATCACGCTGGACTTCGCTGCAAGTCCATTTATTGATTTTCAGGCTCTATCTCTCTCTCTTCTCAGTCTGATCTTCAAGAGAGAGAAAGAAAAAAACGTTTCTAACCAAGCACGGGACCCGACTACTCGTCGTAAGGTCATACGACTGGACGACTAGGACGACTGGGGACGGCTCCACCATTCTCTGGGATCTATTAGGCGGCATTCGAGGAGGGGGGATTTTTTTTGTGGAGGAAATACAAAAAGGTATTAGTAAACACTGTGGATTCTTCCTCTTTTTTTATAATAAACTGCACTCTCTGTTTAGACATTCAGACTGCTGATGGTAGCTGTGAAGCTTTTACAGCCTTTTCTCCTCCTGTTTTTTTTTTATCACAGCAGTCGGAGCTTTGTGTGTGTCGTGCGGCCAGAAAAAAAACCCCACTAGCGTTTGATAGTCAAGCGAAAAAAAAGATACATAGTGGTCTAAATGTGTCCAATTGTGCTACTAAAGCATCGTCCGTGTTGTTAAACTCACCCCGAGCGTGAGAATCTTTCGGGATTAAAGTAAACACGAGCCGCCCAAAGCAGGAAATCTCGTTATTGCGAGAAGACAGCGCGTGAGAGAGAATAGAGCTCGAGACGAGCCCAAACGGAGAGATTGGAACTTCTAGGTGGTTGTTGTTGTTTTCATTTTGGTTTCATGGCCGCTTGTACAGCAGTTTAACTTTAATATCGTGGTGAATCGAGACTCCTTGTGTGTGTGTGTGTGTGTGTGTGTGTGTGTGTACATGCGCGCGCGTGTGTGTGAGAACTACAAGGAGCTGGAAAATCGAGGAGAGAAAGAAAAAGATAAAAGGGAACCATACATTCAGACGTACTGCATCTTAACTTTAATATCGTGGTGAATCGAGACTCGTGTGTGTAAACGACGAGAAGCTGGAAAATCGAGGAGACTAAAGAGTGTCAGAGAAAAAGGGACTTCAGGTTGGAGGAAAATTGTGATGAAATCAAAGAGCTTCGAGTGCTGATCTGTTTTTTGTTTTTGTCCCCCTTTGGAGCGCAGTAGGGAGGGGTGGCGGGACTTTACTGCTTCACCTGCTCTCGGATTTATCCTGCTGCAAAACGCCTGGATCAGAGCAGGCAGGATGTATCCACAGGGCCGGCACCCGGTGAGTATAAACCCACCCTAAACACAAATAAGACAAAATAATATATATAAAATCTGCACCCCAAACAGCACGAGTACTGTGTTAAACAAGTGAGCACCGTATAATGTTGTATGGTATAATATGCTATAGTGTGGTGTATTATGGTGTAGTATCGTATGGTAGAGTATAGTATGATGTGGTATGTGGTTTCAGTCGCAGCCCAGATAAAAATAAGTTGCTGCTAATTGCCCCCTTCTTAATTAGCCTGGCGACCATTAGAGTCTGTGATCGCTCTGGTGCTGCTGCTTCTCTAAACAATGAAACCAAACAAAGAACGACAAAAAAACCTTGCTAAAGCCCTTGTTGTTTTTTTTTAAAAAACATTTTTGAGGTAAAACTCTTAAATGACCCATATTATATTTGGATATACAAGTTTCGAGACGACACAATAGAGGATACAGTAGTCTGCTCTCGAGAGTGTGGGCTGTTGGGGGTCTGAGGTAAGGTACAGAGAGAGAAGGAGAATGAGCGCGTGCAGGGAGAGAGGGAGAGAAGTGCATAGAAGAAAGAGAGAGAGAGCCGAGTGAGAAAGCACAGCATAGACTGAAGGAGAGAAAGAAAGAAAGAAGGAATGAGGGGGGTGGGTATAGGGGCGGGGGAGGAGTGGGGGGAGAAAAAAAAGAAAAAAAAAATCAGGTTAGAGTTTTTTTTTTCTCCGAGGCCGTTCAGACGCAATGACCCATCCACGTCTCGGAGAAGGAGGCTGCTGAGTGATGGCGGCTGTTCCCCCGCCCCGAGTCTGAACGAGCTCGAGGGAGAGACACGGCGAGCTCAGGCCGCCGACCAAACACAATTTCCCCCAGAACCAGAGAGCATGAAATGTGTTATTGACACCAGCAGCGGTTATTACCATGAGTCATATTCCTCCTGCCGCCTCTCTGAACCTCGTCCACGATAACCTAATAGAAAAAAGGCAGAGTGCTGTTTATTTATTTATTTGTTTATTCATTTAGGTTAGGGTGGCGTGCTATATGTCCATTTTGCAGACACTTGCGGATCCAGCCTTTTATTATTTTTTTCCCCCTGAAATCAATGGGCCAGCCTTCTCTGTAGCTGCCTCTGCTCTAATAGTTAGAAAGACATCGGAGGATTTGATGGCATGGAGAGCCTTAGTGAGGTACCAATGAGTGGAGCCCCATTGCTCCAGAGGATGTGGATCCTCCTCTTTAAAGGCCAAAGCTGGTCGTTATACTGCTTGTGGCACTGAGCTTGGTGTTTGTAGGCAAATGGACATTGTGTTCTCTTGGCATTGCTTCTCTATGCAGATTATACAAACTTGTGTTTGTGTGTGCAGTCAAACACCTGTCAGCAATTGGTGCACCTAGAATGAGCTGAATTCCCTAATTAGAAGGGCTCTTGCAATAGGCAGAGGCGCAGACTCCGTGTTAGATGTCTGGACAGTAATTGGTTTGTGTACAATACATGATGAGTGATGTTCATTTATTGCAGGCACCTCATCAGCCTGGTCAGCCCGGGTTTAAATTCACAGTAGCGGAATCCTGTGACAGGATCAAAGACGAGTTTCAGTTCCTGCAAGCCCAGTACCACAGGTAAACACTGCTGACCCCTCTGCACCGCATGGTTTTAATGATGTTTTAATGACTGGTTTCCCAGACCCAGATTGAGCAGAGTGTAAATAGTTTTAATAGCAAAACACCTGTGGCGCTGCACTTTAGCTCAAGACTGTTTTTAATGCATGTCTAAGAAGCCAGTTTTGTAGTGTTGAAATGTAAATATATGTGTGTTAGGTCTCTTTAATTTAGATTTTCTTCTGTGAATCGTATTGCTACATTCCAGCATATTACCCTTAGCTGAAGTATTTTGCTCTTGGGTCCTGTACACATCGAGAGTGGTGGGTTTAAAAAGTACACAAGCTATGTCCTAACATATATTATCTCTGTTTTTCCTCGTTTGTTCCAGTCTTAAGGTGGAATATGACAAACTAGCCAATGAGAAGACAGAGATGCAGCGTCACTATGTCATGGTGAGTGTCAGATGTGTCGATTGTTTCTCTATCAGTGAGCTCCTATCTCCACAACGTCCTCCAAAACATCAGAGCCGCCAGTCAGATACGTGGGCTAATATTTAGTGTTTACTGCCCCTGTTTATCGCGCTGATAGTGCTTGCACTGATAGCTTTTCAGTATCGCAGTTTCGAACAGGTGTGCGCATGTACGTCTTGTGAAATGTCCATTTTTGAGGCTGTGTGGAATAAGTTGTTTACATTTTGCCCTCTTGATTGTCTCTGTTTATTCGTTCCATACACACTGCCCTGCAGATCTGTATGCTATCTGGGAACACCTCCAGTTCCTTCTGTAGCTTATAGTTGTTTACAGTGAAATTGAAAGCTTGGAACAAAGTGAAATTACTATTTGCAGCGTATGTCGTGAGTGGGGTTGAATGTGAGATCAGTCATTTACTTCACATAGTTTTAAAATTATTAAGGAAAACAGCGGTGCATTTATTTCAGTGCGTGGATGAAATTATACTTTTAAAAAGACCTATATAGTAATGTCCCTAAAAAACAAAACAAAACAAGGCAGTAGCTGTGTAATGCAAATACTGCAAGGCAAATAAACCTGGAGGTATTTGCCCCCACAGTGCTGTTTCACCCAGATCGATTCAGTAATGGGTCACCATTCGCCCTTGTTTGGGTGCCTGGTTTCTGGAAAGTCTGAAGCAGAGCATGTGAGTGTAGCACGAAAGCTGGTGAGAGGAAAGGCAGTTCCAGCACGCTGTGACGTAAGAGGAGGAACTGTGCCGAACTGCGTTGAACCAGCCTCTCTTATCTTATTTGGACATGCAGGGATTGACTTGCCCAAAAAGTACAATTCCGGTACTTTTGTTAAATATTATTTTTTTCATAGTAAGGCGGGTCAGTGAGATAAAGGGCAGTGCTAGATAAACGGAGCCAGTGGGAGAGGTGGAGTTTCATCCTGACGCTGGAAGAATCAGCTGATGTTAGTGGCTGTGGGTGACGGTCATTCTACTTTCTTATAAAGATTAAACAGATCAATCTTTTTTTTAAGTTCCTGCAGCTATAATAGTCTATTTTATTTACAAATAATTGGGAAAAGGCAACAGAAATGGAACAGGAGGAGAAAGACCATGTCAGAGATGGAAGCTAGTAATAAACCTTGTAGACGGAATTGGTTTCTGAGTGTTTTGAACAGAGGCGATAAGCTCCTGTGCTAATCAGTTCTGCACACTGTTTCCAAACTCCGTCATACAAAGCCACCTTTTGTGCTCGTGGCCTATTTTCTTTTTGTTTATTTATTTATTTTGTGCAAGTGATAGCAGTAGTGCATGTGGGAGTGAAAAACAGAAGCATGTGTGTGTGTGTATCTTGTGGATATTGCATGAGCGATACAATAAGATGTGCAAGCCTAGCCTAATCTATACTCTTGCATGGTTTGAAGGACAGTGAGAGAGAGAGAGTGTGATAAAAGCACTTACTGTTTTGGTCAAGGACTTTGATCAGATCAGAAGTACCGGGTGTATCGAGATCAGATTTCAGTGCGGTCACCTTAGGGGACGTGGGCTTGTGTGACTCATTGATAAACTGACAGCTTTTATTTACATCGTGTGCTGTGATTCAAACTGAAAGTTACAGTGCGGAGTGTAGTCTGTGTATTCTAATTTTTGCATTTTGTAGAAAAAGTGTGTCCCCAAACAGCACTGAACGACTCCATAGTAAAAACAGGAAGGACAACTTTATGACCTTTTGCCTAAAGGCAATCTATACAGTAGCACAAAACCAGGACAACCTTAAATATTTGTGCCTGCACTGTCTATTAGTGTGTGTACTTTATTTCATTGGGCCTATCAGTGGTAGCTTTCCAGTTACTGGGGGTGATTATGTCAAGAAGTGATGTCATGTCAAAAATGTGCTTGCTTAGTCTTCTCCATTTCTTCTCTTTCAGTACTATGAGATGTCCTATGGGCTCAACATTGAAATGCACAAACAGGTATGTGACGTCTTCGCACAACCATTTTATTTTTCTTTATGTAATGCTTATTACTCGGCACATTATTACTCAGCACATGGTGATTTTTGCCTGGTATCTATTTTCAAACTATGAGAATTTACATGAAATGAAGTGATGCAAGGAAATGTATGGAAAAGCATAAACCACAGTTAGAAAGCAGGGATAATGTGAAGTAGCAGGTAATTATGGTCAAATCGTTCTGTGTGGTCCAATGGGAGGGTTCAGTGGCATTTGAATGCAAACCTTAGATTGCCATTTCAGTGTACTGCCAATCATAAAAGTAGACTGTGTTTGTTTGTACCGACCACCCCTACGCAGAGGGAAGTGGAGTTAGCCTGGCAGGCTGACAGGCTCACGCATATTGTGCATTCGTTGTGTTGGGCCTGAATATGATCTGACTAACATGCAGTGTTCTGGCACTGTGACAGCACTGCATAAACAAGAGCGAGGGCTGCAGAGAGGAGAGCAGCCGTACCAGATAAATCACAAAGTAGGATGTGAGGCTCAAGAATGATGGAATATGCAACTATTACATATCAGGACTGTGCTTGTGTTGCATTTTAAGTAAAATAAAAGTCACACTGTAGGATCTTTTTTTTGGGGGGGGGGGTTCATTATAGATAATGAGGCCCTGTTTTTGGTGGAGGCATCATCACATGCTTTTCGAGGCTTCACAAGGTTAAATCCATTAGTAAAATGGTGATTAGTCACACTGTATGTGTGTGGGCTTCCCTTTTGGACATTAACTGGTAGTTAATGTCCCGAAAGAATCCGTCTCTCCCTCCTATCTCCGGCTGGGAGTAAACAGGTTAATCGACTGCACCGCTTCTCTGCTCCTGTTTTGTTTATCAATAAAGCCCTGAGTGAGTGGACTCGAGTCCATCCATTATTCATGCGGGTGTGGCCTCGCTGCCCTCCACTGCCTGCAATTGATGACATCAGCCTAACCATAAGCCTCATGTGCAAAGCTGCTGTGTTATCAGGGCTCAGGGTTGCAGGTGGTTCATTAAAGTGTTTTTATACTTGAAAAAAAGTTTCTTCTTATCTTTAATGCGATCGATCAGCAAAATAGTTAGTGTAGTCAGTCAAGGCATTTCGTGGCTCTGGACAAAAATGTAGACATAACACAGATGTCGAAGTGGCCACGCCTTCTGGTTCTTTATTCAGGGCACTTTGGTCCACCTGTGTGCCACACAGGGTCAAACAAACAAGCAGGTCTATTTTGGATTACTGTATAACTAGGCCTAGTTAGAGGCAAATGTGTGATTTTAGGCTTAAGTTGCTAATTGTTGAGCTATAAACTTTTATTACTTGTTAGTGTACCTTTGTTGTGCCAAACAAGAACCACATCTTGGTTGACTGACTGGGTGTGGGGGAAAATTGTGTGAATGTGATTTTTTTTCGGTGAACTTTGTGCTGAAGTAAATTTCAGTTCGTAGGTTGAAATACCTGTAGTAATGCTTTAACCTACTCTACCAGGGTACTGCATTTGAAGAAAAAGATAGCAAAATGGCTGGTGTGACTATTTAGACCGAAAGTGTGTGTTTGCGCGCGCATGCGCGCACACGCTTCTGCTCATCCCGGTCTGGTCCAGTTGTCCGTTAGAGCCCGAGGCCAGTTAGGATGGCTAGGCGAGTAGCGGGGCGTCATTAGGGAGGGAGCAGACGGTCGTTAAGGAGGAGGGCAGTGGGGCGAGTGTCAGTACGGGACTTTAATTATCGTGCCTCATTAGGCTGCCTTGCGACGGCGGCACCCTGCTGGTCAAAAGCGCCGAACACTCTCTCTTCCTCTCTTCCTATTTTCTCATTTTCTTTCTCTCTAGCTATGCTCAGGAGGTTAGGGGTGTGTGTGTGTGTGTGTGTGTGTGTGTGTGTGTGTGTGTGTGTGTTTAGTTTGTTCAGTACCTTCTGCTTGTCAATAAGGCACGTATATGGAAAGTCTGCTTCATTAAGGGAATCTCTCTGTGTCCGGAGAGGAGGAGAGAATGGGTTTAGAAAGCGGGTGAGAGAGCTTGTTCAGATGAATAATTTATTCAGGATTCCAGGAATTGTTTGCCAAGGTGATGATGGTTGACTTGTCCATGAGCCAAAGTAAACTGACTTAGAGCATGGCAGTCTTCCTTCGTGTGTGTGTGTGTCTGTATCTGCCTGTCTGCACTGGCTGCAGAATACACTTATGCTCATAGATGGTGTGTAAATTGTTGGTAGAATTCAGATAGACACTTTTAGGCTGTTGACCCTGGTGTGTGCGTGCGCGTGTGCGTGGAGTGCTATATCAGTGAAAAGAGAAGTGCCCTCCGCTGCAGTCATTCTTTCAGTTACCTAATTGAAAGCTTACTAATTTGCTGGGGTGATTTTGAAACTGTGGTAACGTTCGTTTGGAGAGATGGTGTAACACTGACCCAACACTGTGCCTATGTGCAAGTTTTACTGTGTGTCACTATGGCTTCCAAATATTGCGTTTAATTTATCTTAAACAACAGCAGCATGTCGGAAGGTTATCGTCTTATTTAAATTGTTGGAGACTCTTTTTAGCTCTTATAAAGCTCCAGAATTAATTAATTAGCGGGTCATGTAAAGACGTGATGGCGCTTTATTAAAGACCTGACTTTCTCTGGCAATAATTCAAGGTTTCATTTAGTTCCCTTGTTTCATTATGACGTTGTATGACATGAAGAAAGTCATACAATGCCTGCACTATGAACAGTACTGCAGTGAAACTGCTGAAGTAAAGATCCTGAAATAAACTTGCATCTCAGAAATGCTCGTTCTAATTAATGCCTGCTAGTGTAACTGGATGTGTTTTGTACTCTATTGGTTGATGTTAAGGGCAACTGCTGTTTACAAATGATGTTAGATTATTATAAATTAAGGTTGACAGCAAGGATTTTTTTGTATTATTTAAAGGTCTGTGTGTTAGGTTTCAGCAGCATCTGGCCCAGCCATCCGCTACCTGACCCAGGCCACTGGGGCTGTGGCCCTTGGCCCTGCTCCCAGGAGATCAGTGCTCAGGGAAACAGACATCAATAAACAGTTAGAGCAGGATTTGCTGCACGTTAACAATGGTGCAAGGAGAGCAGCCATCTTCCCCCACAGCATCATCGCTCAATACACCCTTTCTGCCTCAGGCCAGAGGGGATTAGGCAAGTGGTGGGGGTGGGGTTGTGGATTGTGGGTGTTTTGAGTGCGTGTTTGTGGTGCATGTGACAGTGGTGCAGTTTACTGAAGTTAAATGGTCTCTTGACTGTTTTTGTTATGGGGTTTTCTTTCAAAGCCATTTTTACTTGGCTTAAAATACTTCATATGTATGTCTTTAGACGCACTATGCAAGTACATCCTGTCAGTGTAAGTCTGTGTATGTGTGTGTATCCCAGTTCATATATACAGTAAAAGTCTATTTTCACCCTGGACTTCATTTTGAATGACACACCAGTTAGAATGGTTTTTAGTACATTTTAAACCACAGAATTCATATTGTAATATGAACCTTTTTAAAGTACTCTTGACAAATTTGGGCTGGATTGTTTGTTTATAGTCCATTATTTTGGATGAGTGTTTTTAGATGCTGGGTACCTTTTGAATGTTTACTGGTATTTGTGAACTAGTAATAGACTCCCTGGACAGCTTTCGTTTGTGTGTGTTTGTGTTTGCTTCGTTGAGTCGTTAGTGAGTGGCACTGCTTCAGTCCCTTGTTGTTTTGCCCCATATTTAATCCTCATCAGTGTCTCCCTCCACTCAGCCAACGCCAGTAGCAACAGGCAAATGGTTCCCTGTTTTTGTGTGTGTGTGTGTGTGACTGTGTGTGAGAGTGCTCTTCACAGGGTGCTAGACAGCTCTGAGCACCTGGAATTGTGAAGCAGAGCAAAAAGCCTCCTCAGCGCTCAAGGGCTCTGTTTTCACAGCCTTAAAGTGATGGCGCCCTATTTTTATCGCGCCGCGTGACGGAGCAGCACTAAAACCTTTCAACACGCCTCGCTGGAAATGGGCACTACACACAAGATACCCCCCCCCCCCTCCTGCCCATTTTTCACCCGGTCCACATAGCTGAGAGCAAAAACCCAATGCAGATATCCCTACTATTCTCTCACACACATGCACTGTATTCTGTACTCTAAACCATAAAGGAAACTGACCTGACCACCTCGATCTGAGCTTGTCAGAGCTGTTCTCTAATATTTAGTTATGGCTGCCATATCATTTCCATCATTTTTGTAAATATTTCATTTTTTGCTTGCACTAGTGCCTTTAACCGACAGTCCATGCACAGAGCACAGTTTATATGCGAAATATTTGCATTTAACCTTAACAGTAGAACAGCTGACAATTGATGGGGTGGTAAATCATGGATGGGAGCAACAGATAGGAAAGTGTCTGAACTGTTTCTACAGTAGCTGCACATGAACAGGAACTAGGTGGTGTAGCCATGCATTACCCATAAACTGAACTATGCTGTATATAAACTGAGGGGTGAATTATAAAGTGACTATAAGCAACGCATTTATGGTCCACTGCAAAAAAAGAAAAAGTTTTAATGTTGTGGGGTTTTTTTTTGGCTCAGTGTGTGTGCTCTGTTGTTCTGTATACCCCTCTCCTCCCCCTGCCTAGACAGACAGACATGCACAAACACACACTTAACCCCCCTTTAAAAGGAGCCGTTGGCCCCCCTCCCCCCGCTGACCCGTTTATCCACATTAATTGGCTGAGTTGATCTGACGGACAGGCTGAAAATCCGGTTTAATGACCCGCCCCTGTGCGCATAATATGATTTTGCTGCCTGCTCTGGTCAAACAGAGCTCCAATTTCCATAATGATCTTAGAGAGAGATAGGGCCAGCTTGGTTGCTGGGGCAACCTGGGAGAGTGGCTTAGGAATGAAAGCTCAAGGGGGGTAGAGAGGGGTGTGTGTGTGTGGAAGATAGGCTTCATTGCTGGGGAGATGTATTGTCTGTACCAGTACTGGTATCATGCAGCGATACTGACGATAGGGGTTTATGGTTAAAACCCTAGAAATGCATTGATATGGGAAATGCGGGTTGATACTGTTGATGTAGTTTACTAAACATTAATCACATGATTACTTGGGACTATGTTTACTTGAATTACCACTGCAGAGAAATTTAACAGTTACTTCAGTAGTTCTCCTAAAATATTGAATATTAACATCTAAATATGTATTCCATGGAGCTAATTTATTAACAGGTGTCTTGCAATATTTGATATGCTTCTGAAATTCTTGTGTGACACTTAAAACAAGCTGATGCCTTTTTCTTTTCTTTTTTAACAGAACATTTAATACACAGTAAACATTTTAACTGATTAACCTGTAATGCTATATAATTTGTAAGAGAGTTAAAACAACAAATCCAATCAAAATGAGCAATATCAAGTCAGTGTGGTGTCTAATGGCTGAAATGACTCTAAATGTGTGTATGTGACAGTGGGCATGTCTCAAGCAGACAGACACACACACACACACACACACACACACACACACACACACTCGCGCACACACACACACACCATTCACTTCTTGCTGACTCCACCAGTAAGAACACATCCCCATTCCCATCCTAAAGGGGAAAGCAGCCAGAAATGAACGGAATGTGACAGAGAGAGAAAGAAAAGGAGTTTTTTCCTCCCTCACCTGCTGGGCCATCTGCTCTGTTCTATAATCAATTTGTTCATCTCTTCGCTTTTCATCCGCCTCCTGACACTCTCATCTCTTTTGCTCTTTTGCCCCCCCTCCCACTCCCCTTTTTTTGCCTCTCCCCCTCTCAATCCCTCCCTCCATCCATCTCTTCTAGCTTCTCCTTTATACTCTCTGTCCTTGTGTCCATGGTGGCCACTGCTGGCTCGCTCTCCTGCATGTGGAATATGGGGGAATTGGAAAATGGTAATTGTTCAGTATTGCCATCATTTATCTCACTGCCCCAAATCAGCATTAGCATATTTCAGCATCTTAATGAAATAATCTGTCTAGGTAATGAGGGAGAGCTGTGGAGCTGAAGCCCAGATGCTTTTCTCTCTTTTTCTCTCCCTTGCTGAGTCTCTCTGTTTATGTTGGTTCTCCCTCTTCCTCAGGCCAGATGGGCAGCAGGAACTCGGGCCCAGCCAGACATGTTTGGCTTCTTTTCCACTGTTGCCTCTTGGATAGGCGCATTAGCTCTGGTGCAGCTTTGGGCTGGCTTGATGCAATATTGCAGTACTGGCCTTCATTATATCTAATGATGCAGTGCGGACCTATCATTTTATGTAATAATCCTTATCGTCAATTGAAAGGTCTACCATCTGTCATTAGGTTTGTGAGGCTGACTGGGGGAACTGGAACAACACTGGTGTGAAAACCTGTTCTCTAAGGCTTCCTTGAGTAACATTTCTGTTTTGTGTTTTTTTTTCTAGACTGAGATTGCAAAACGCCTCAACGCAATTCTAGCTCAAATCATGCCTTTTCTGTCACAAGAGGTAAATGCACAACTTTTTATTTCCACATTTCTATTGTAACCCTAATGAATGAATACATATGCAGAGATTTTTCAAACTAGAAAGTGTAGCAGGCCTGCTTTTATAAGTCAAAATAGCGGTTTGTCATTGCCCTGGGCAGTAGGGGGCATACTAATGCTCAGCTTACCCATGCTGCAGTACTGTATGTGTGTGTTAACTGGTTTATTTCTTTTGTCTTCCTCTCCTGCAGCACCAACAGCAGGTAGCCCAGGCTGTTGAGCGTGCTAAGCAAGTGACAATGACCGAGCTGAATGCCATCATCGGGGTACGTGGACTTCCCAATCTGCCTCTCACCGTGTGTATACCCCCTTTTACTCCTTCATTTGGCCAGGGCTAGGGCAAATCTGCACACTGACCTCATTCTGAAACAAACACACAGCCTCTAACAGACATGGCTATTTACTTAATTAGCATTTTACAACTTTATGACTCACCTTATCAAGTGATAAAGCTGCGTTTCGGAACAAGCCCCGTGATCTGCCATTGTGTTGTGACACAAGTCAGAGCAAATTTAGACAGGATTAATCTGGCAGGCTGTATGACATAATATGTCCTTCTAAAGGCTGCTCTAGATCAGAAGAGTCAAGGTCAGAGTTTTAAGTGCACGATTGAGCGCAGTCTGTCACTGTGTGCAAATTTGCCCTGGCCATTTACGGTCTGATTTTTTAATTTTTTATTTTGATTTCTGATGTGATGTATTGACACATTGTGTTTTGTTTGTGTCATCATCAGCCTTCTCAGAATGTGTTAATGAATATCACCTGCATTTTGATTTTTTGAGGACATCACTTGTCTCTCTGTACATTCATCACAGTTGCTGTAACATTCTGTACAAGTCTGATTAAACACATTTAGATTTGGAGCTTCCTGTTGAAATGCCCTGCTCTAATATACAGTGTGTGTGTATTGGACTTTGTCTTACACTTTTACACTCGCTCGGTTACCTTCATCCCTTTTGCTCAGGGATGATGGACGTAAAACATTGGTTTCAAATCTATAACAACAAACCTCCTATGACCCTTTGACTATTTTAGGGTTAAGATGATGAACATGGGGTCTCATAGTTTAGGCAGGGGGCTGGAGAAGCCAACACTGCTGTGATTAGCCTCCGTGGGGCTTGGCTGGCTGCTTGGACTCCCTGAGCTGGGTCAGGGCAGCTGGAGCCAGATATTGGAATTCAATTAAAGCAAATGAGCCAAGACTCTGACCCCCATTTTCAAGGTAATTGCTTCCTCCAATCCAGCTGAATGCAACTGTCCACAGGACTCCGCCATTTAGCAGACGGCCATTCAGTAGAGCTGCTTTTTGGGGGGGTTGGTATTGGGGAGTGGGGGGGTTGGTATTGGGGAGTGGGGGGGTGACTTCTAATGCTAGCATACACACTCGCCCTCTGTGTCTCCTTGTTATCATGATGGCTGGAAAATAGAGGGAGGCAGTCAGGCAGACACACGCTGCACTGTGGTGGGCTGACAGAGAGACACACACACACACACACACCGGCTGGAAAAACAAGCTTTTATTTGTTGGATAAAGAGATGGCAAAAGATCAATCTATGTGCCCTGGCTGAGAGTGGAAGAGGAAAGGGAGGGGTGATGGGGTCATTAAAGATTCACTGTTAATCGGGAGCCAGCAGTGTTTGGCATGAACACACACACACACACACACACACACACACACACACACACACACACACACACACACACACACACACAAAGGAAAAGAGTGGGGTGTGGATATCAAAGTGTGCGCC
>JBBPDC010000039.1:18021640-18055203 GCA_037974485.1 Hemigrammopetersius urotaenia | reverse complement strand
CACACACACACACACACACACACACACACACACACACACACACACACACACACACACACACACACACACAGTGAAGGAAAAGACAGAGACGTATGAAGAAACATGGGTTGGAAAATTTGGGAGAGTATTGGAGAGAAACGTAGAAGGGCACAGAAAAGAGGACCTGAGTGAAGGGAGAGAATGCACTGTGGACACAGGTATAGAGAGAGAAAGAATGAATGAAATGTTTAAAATAAGGAAGGAAAGTGATTTAGGGGAAATAAAGGAAAGCTTGATTGCTGCACTTAATCTAGCAGGCTCCAGTCGATGGCTGTCAGAGATGTAAATAGCGAAGGACTGTCTATCCGCTTAGCCATTTTCAATATCCAAATAGTGCCCTGGCACTTATTATGATGACTTTTTAAGGGGTTTTTTTTTCATTCAGTGCTAGGTTAGTGGCACATTTCACTAGTTTTCTTTGGCGTAGACTTGCTTTTAGAATCTAGGTTGGAAATGTCAGGAGTACAAGGTGAGAGATGAAACGGGGACAAAAAATAATTAAAGACAAACTTTTGGTGCCTTCAGTAGGGAAGGATAAGGGTGAATGCAGCTGAGCAGCAGGTAAATAACTGCTTGGTTTGTTTGGAAGTTGTGTGAATGTAGCTCTGCCCTTTGAGGATTTTGTGTGTGTACACAAGGTGGCTGCTGCACAACAATGGCAGGGTATGCGAGTTTGTGATTAGGTGATGTAACCAGCTTCGGGTTTGATGAAAAGAAATTACTAGAAAGTGCATTTTTAAAGGAATGGGTTACTGTTTCCGTACTAAATTCCACAGCAGTGTGTGGTTTCTCACAGGGATGTAAAGATGCACTCGACGCCCAGTTTGTATCTGTTTATGATACAATTTTTTTACTCTCACAATATGAAGAGAAACTAAGCCTGCATTCACAGTCAACTAGTGAGACAAGAGCTGGGAGGGGTATGAATGTGATAATTTGGGTTGTTTGCAAACTTTGGAGGTCAAACGATGCAGCTAAAAATAGCAAAATGGAATAATAACCAGATGCTGTTGTAACTATACTTCATGATTCATATGGTCACACTTTTGTGTTATGATGGGTTTTTTTTTTTCAATTATTTTTTTTATTCAGTAAGGAACAGTATTTATTATAATAAATTACATTGCAATATGTCAATACATTTTCTGAACATGAATACTAAATAACAGACTGGCTGCGTGTTTCTTTTTAAATAAAGTATAATTAGTCTTGTTTGTTTGTGGTGTCGTGGGAAATATATCATTGTGGTGTTGCATTTTTTTTCCCTCAAATGTGGCACTTCTGGTTCTTTTCTCAGATGCTCACTTATCTCTGGTATCTGACTGATGGTTGTTGAGTTTAACAATGTTACTGATATGATCACTATATACAGAAAACCACACAGCAAGTGTTTTTGTTTTTTTGTTTTGTTTTTTCATTTTGTATACAAACCAGATGAAAATCTTGAAAAAAAATCTTGGAAAAAGAAACATACTCTCTCAGTGGTTATCCATTGTAACACATGTAAATGATAAATCCGACACCTACCAACTGTCCCCCAGCACTAAACCCGGAGGTTAAACTTCCCTGGTTTTGTTATTGCTGTGGACTTTGTAAAGAGGAACCCTGTGCTCGCACTTTGCATTCTGTTGCTGTACATTTGGGTTTCAAATTCAGTTTTCCATGGAAGACTATGAGCTGAATTGGCCTTGTTCTGATAAAATGGGTCTGTTTTACATATAGTGGTTAATAGGGTGAGAAGCTATATCAGCGGATCAAGTGTATAGTTCATGCAAAAATTCTGATCTGATAAAAGACTAGCAGGTAGCACACTCAAAAACAAGCATAGGATCTACATTGTTACAGGGTACATTTTTTTTATATGCACTCTATTCTACAGTAGTAATAGAGAACTGAATAGGTCTTTAGCTGATTGTTTGAGTGCCTTTTCAATTGTCTCACCTCTGTCTGTCCCCACTTCCACAGCAGCAAGCCCATGCTATCTACCCAGCGTTGATGGTTAGTGTTAAAAGCACTCGGTGGCTGCGCGTGCATATGTGTGTGTGGGATGTGGTTTGGTTTATTTTAAAATGATGTGTCTAATAGCTGTGTGTATGTGTGTGTGTTTGTGGACTGTCTGTGCATTCTAGGCAGTAGTAGCTTCTGAAATAAACTCGCTGCAAATATTAATGTAGGTTTTATAGTGAAATGTAGGACTGGCCTGAATAGCATTTTTAGGCTTCAGTTACTCATTGGCATTTCTGGACAAGAATGCAAGTAAACTAACTTGAATTCTTATTGTTTTACACTTGTATACACCCCTTTTCACAAAGATTTCAAAAGAAATATTCAGTTGTGAAATACATTTGGCACAATTTATGTTGCAGCACTGATGTTAAAGGTGGTACATTTGCCCTAAATCTCTCCAAACCTTTGTTTAGTGTTATTTTCAGTGTCAATTTAGCTGCCTTTCCAAATGAAGAGTCACATTTCCGTGCCTTTTATTTGACTTGGCGTTCCAGGTTCCATGGATTTGCTGAAATGTTCCTGTTCCATCTTAAATGGTGCCTCAGTCAGAACATAATGGTGCACCATTTGAGGAGGAATGGATAATAATTGTTATGAACTACCTTGCAGGTGCGGTAACTTTGGTAGTTGAGAGACCTGATGAATTATTTCAGTGTTTTATACTAAATTCATACAGATTCTGTTTCAAAATGCAAACAGATTTCTTGCAATATGAACTATCCTGATGATAAATATTGAAATGAAGACCAACATAACAAACAAATACTTGAATCTTCTAATTATTCAGGCCAGCCCTAGTGAAGTGACAGTTTTCATTTGTTTAAAGCGTTCCCTCCTGCTCTCTGTGTGTATGTGGGGATTTCCTTAAATGGAAGGGACAACTGTGGTGTATGTGTGAGATCCTTATCTGCCTTTTACTGTTAAACGGCTTTGCTGGAAGATCATTTCAGAGATTTGCACGCGTATCTCCTGAGCTTGTGCATTGCTAATGAGGCAGCTTTATGATTCTTATGGTGCAGTACTTTCATTAACCATGCGTACAAAGCTAGTGTGCTTGATTTCATTCTCTCTCTCCCACTCTCCTTTTATGTTTCCCTCTTCGCCTAATCCTTCTTTTCTCTCCTCCTTTGCTCCCCGTCATTACCTCTTTCTTTCTCCTCTTCCGTCTCGTAAACGGGGACTTTGCCCTGGCCACATTATTGATGATTAAATTAGTGAGGGTGCAGTGTAGCAGCTAATTGCTCGTTGTTAAGGAGGCACGGTGCTCTGCTTTAGTGCTGTGGCAGAACTGCAGGTTTTGGGTATCCACTAACGTGCATATGGGCTTTAATACAAGGAGTGGCCACCTGTGACGGCTAGAGTTGTTGTTGTAACACCATTTTCTCTACATTTGAGTTGTGGAAAACCTGAGAATGTGTGTTTTTCTTACTTAAACGGAAATACTATGGCTGGAGTTGTCCAAATCACTGCTGTTGTTGGAATGGTTTTATTTTAACACACTTAAACAGCTCTTTTTCTGTGGCTGTGTATCCTGGAATGCATTTCCGCTGTAGATGTATGTCACAACTTGCAAAGCCGGTGGAACAGATGTGATCTTGATTGAGAGTGAGTCTGTATGTGTGTTTGAGTGGACATGCACTTGTGTCAGGGCGTCCTGCTTTGATCCACACACACTAATAGAAGTGCCAGGGTGCTAAAATGGCTCTGTGTGTTCGAGTGTTTGTGTGCACATGCTTGCGTGTATGCTAATCCCTCCTCCACCTCCAGCATTCAGCGTCTCTGTGCCTTTTCTCGCCGACCCACTTGGAGTTGTGTGTTTTTGTGTGTTTCCACAGCAGCAGCAACTACAAGCTCAGCACCTCTCTCATGCGGCCCATGGACCACCCGTCCAGCTACCCCCCCACCCCTCAGGCCTGCAGCCCCCAGGCATACCCCCAGTCACAGGCTCCAGCTCTGGACTGCTAGCACTAGGACCTCTGGGCAGTCAGGCACACCTACCAGTTAAAGATGAGAAGAACCATCATGATTTGGAGCACAGAGGTACGCACAGAGGTACACTCTATCTTTTTATATTTGCCTTGACTATATAATTAAAGAGGTCAAAATCGATAAATTGTTATTGTGGTGTAAACAAAGCCATTCAGGTTTTAAATGTGAAATTAATTTTATGTGATGGAGTTTCTTCTTTACAATAGTTGTGATAAGAACCATGGATTGTTTTGTCTGCAACACATACAGCCATTTTATTTACTGTTCACAATGTACAGTGAGACTAGATTTTATATATAATACTAACGGTCAAATCTAAAAAGTTTGACTAAATTTGAAAAATGTAGGTTTTCTTTGGGCATTATTTTGTACTATGTTGGGCTCAAACTGTCATAGAAGAATGTCCGTATTTATAACCAATTCATTTGATAGATTTCTGAGAGGTAGCTTTTAGAGATTGCAGTTCAGACATATGGTGTCCATCACCAAAGATATGATTGGAATTCATGCTCTGTTTACATCTGGCGCATCAAACATAAAACCTGAATGCCTTCATTTACATTGTAATGACTTAACGATTCAGAAATTTTGAAAGAGGAGGTCACTGTTTGAACGCTGAATGTGAGCTTCTTTAGGGTGGAGGTAGCTCAGTGGGTAGGATACTTGCCTCCGGACCAAAAGTTCATGGGTTCGAATCCTACCTTCAGCACCTCCACTGGGTTCCTGAGCAAGACCTTTAACCCTAAGTTGCTCCAGTTACTCCTGTAGTTAGGGAATGGAAGTCGCTTTGGATAAAAGTGTCTGATAAATGCCGTAAATGCAAGCTTTTTACAAAGAGTGTGAATTCAGAAGTGCAAATTGTATGTGAGCATGCTATATTCTCACTGTCATAAGAATTGTAATTCTTTGCCAGGCCAGATGGCGTTTACGACGCCTAAACATTTAATGAAAAATGGACCAACATCAACAGATGTTAAAGGGAATACCCCAGCATTATTCAACCTAATCTCTTTCCGTCACCTGTGTGGCATATGCTCCATTACCACAGACAGTAATTTTGACCTATTTGCCTGTTCTTAGAAAAGAGCAGAAAACATGAATTCAAAACAGATTTATAAATTGAAGCCACTTGGCACTATCCATTTTTTTTCCACCTATAAAGTTACCCTTTCAGAGCTGACTTTCTTAGGATGATGTAAAGATTTAATGCTACCAGTGGAAAAGCTTGGCAGTTTGTGCATGCTTAAAATAAATGGCAGTAAACAAGGCTGAAAACAGTGTCCTCCTCATAGAACGATGAATTAAGGTTCATGCAGAGAAGCTGAAGGACATGTTCTCACTTCATGTTTTTGTTCTTCCTTTTTCTTTATCTTTGCATCTTGCCATCCAACCCTCCTCTCATTGATGGATGCAGACCGGGAGTCAAGCACGGTGAGTGGCAGCGAGGACATTTGCTTGACATTGACTTTGAGCCGCGCTGTTTGCTGATGGGGGCTCTTTGTGCGGCATTAGAGATCCAAGGCCTGCCGGGAGAGGGCCCGGCTGCATTACTGCACACTAAGCCCTTTTAAATAAAGTAATGAAAGGGAAATGGAGTCTGCAGTTTAATCCCGCTCTGCCTTTAATCCAGGTGAAAAATGAGCGGCGGCGCAGGCCAGGGATTAGCAGCTCTATAATTTCATCACAATTAAAAAAGACTTTGACTCTGTGTCTTAAAGGATTTGTCCTCTGCACTACCCCAATTTATCCCCCCCTTTCCCTTTCTGGCTCGTCTCCGCCTTACTGTCGCTGTCGGGGACTGGTCTTACCCAGTCTCGCTTCTTTCCTTCGTTCATTTGTTCTTTTTGTGCCTCTTCTCTCACTCCTCCTTTCTGTCTCTGCTCTTGCCTCTCTCTCCCCATCTCTTTTATCATTTGATCCCTCCCTTCTGCCCTTATCTCTTTTCGTATCCTCCAGATGCCTGTTTGTGTTCCCTTTGTCCGGTAAGCAGGCTATGAGCAAAGCCTCCGTCTCTGTGTGTTGAATGGGCTCAGTCATGTCTGCAGAAATCAGAGCCTGTTACTGATTAGTGTTTAGCACTGCGGCGGCCATTCCATTCTACGGCTGCCTGGTCTTCCGCTTGTCACGGGTCATCTGATAGGGCTGCTCAAACTTCGCTTATTGAGTGATGTTAAGCCTTCCTTAAGAGGGCAGCCAATTAAACCTACTGTGGAGCAAGCAATCCCATACACAGACACACACACAAACCTCACCTCATGCTGTCGATGCAGCCGAGATCTGTTTATTACTTGAGGATTAGGATACAGATGGAAAAAAGCAGCACAGTGATGGGCTGCGCTGACAAAGGCCACATTGAAATGTGCGTGTTGGCCGGTGCTGTGGTGCGGCAGAGCTGGTCAGTATGGGCTGTCTTTTGTTTCGTCCCCAGGAGAGCGGAGACTTTTTTTTCCTCCCCCTGACTGGAGGACACTTCCCCTAGCCCAACCACATCCTCCTTTTCATCCCCCTCTCTCTCTCGCTGCCTCTCTCTCTCTCTCTCTGGATGAATAGAAGGCTGTCAGGCAAGGAGAGCATGGGCTTGGCACGGTGCTTTTGGCCCTGGCATGTGTGCCCTGGCACTGCCTTTCTCTCTGTGTGTCTCTCTCTTTCTCTCTCTGGTTCTGAGAGGTTGCCATCCTGCCCAGGCATGCCCGCAGAGGCAGTGCAACTCAGTGCCCAGCCAACATGGCTGCTAGTTCACCCCCTCCAATCATCATCTAGTTCTGATTCCTTACTACTGAGCCACTCTGTTCTCTTGCTCCAGACACACACACGCGCACGCGCACACACACACACACACACACACACAGCCAGCCTCAGTCTAAGTACCTCATTCAGCCTCTCTCTTTGTCTTCACCCTCCCTCCCTTCCTGCGCATTTATTTATTTATTTATTAAATTTTTTTGGAAGCCCATTGAGAGCCAAAAAATGGACCAAGTGGTCTTGGCAGAGAGCCAGGGAGTATGGGCACAGTGCGCGCGCACACACACACACACACACACACACACACTCTCCCCCTGCTGCCTGCCTGTTCGGCCTTGGTAAGTGTAGAGAAAGGTTAACTGTTGGCTTGTGTTTCTGGTTTGGGGGGGTGTTTTTTAGGGGGTGTCAAAGGATAGGAAAACAATCTGTCCTCTGGCTGGTTAACTCTCAGGGAGGGAGGCTGTTGATGCTGGTCAGCTTGTTTGTGTTTCGCTCTGTTACACCCCCCCCTCCCCTCCTTGGCTCCTCCATGCAATCATCTCTCCGTCCCCATGCTGTCAGGATCACTTTCCTCCCAAAGCAGCCATCCAGTTGGCTTGTTGTGGCTGGATAATACTCCATGCCAGTTGCTCAGGACTGTACGGTTAGGCCAGGCTGTTTGAAGTGCAGTGCGTTTGGCCTAGGCTGGGACCTTCTCTCTTTAACTCCAGTTTGCTCAGCTGTCCTGCATGCTTTGCTTCACTGGGCCTGGGTTCTGTAGGATGGTGCGCGCTCGCACACACACTCCATCTCACACACACACACACACACACAGCTTCTCCCTGGCTGCCAGTCCAGCGCTGATCTAACACGGTGTGGAGCTTAACCCTCCGCTCCAGCCGTGTTTACTTTCGACAAGGGCTGGATTTACACACACTCCTCGTTCCGAGCCCCCGGTGGCCCCAAGTTGCCTCTGATATTTGTGTTAGGGCTATTGAGAGCCCTGTCTGTCCAAGGCTTTACTGGCTATTTACAATTTCAGGCCAGGCTGTGATTAAGAGGTTTCTGTATTGGGGTGTTATTGATTCAGTAAACGTCTTACAGAATAGGACTTAATTTTTTTTAACAGTATTTTAACTTCACTTTACAATGACAGCACTTATAAAAGGTTTATAAATTGTTCAGAATCAGGTGGTAGTAAGTTAGTGGTGGTAGTATGGTAGCAGTATGTTAATAAATTACTGACAGTTTACCGTTCTGCCTGAGAAAGGGAGAAGAGATCTGAGATCTTGCCAAATAGTGAGCCTGCATCATTGTATGACCACGCTTATAACTTGTTAATTTCTACTCGATGGTTTGTCTACAACCTAATTAACCTTATTAATGATTTATGAATCCCTTATAAAGATTTATTGTAAGTCTTATTGTAGTTTGTAATTGCAGACACTGTATTATAATGGTATTTTAACAAATAGAAAAATGTTCTGACCGATGCTTGTGCACTTGTACCTGCAGAATAACTCCGTGTCGCCATCGGACAGCCTGAGGGCCAGCGAGAAGCACAGAGGCTCATCTGATTACAGTCTGGATGCAAAGAAGCGCAAAATGGAAGAGAAGGACAGCATGAGTCGATACGTAAGTGTGCAGATGGCTGAATTATATTTAACACAGTATATCAGTTTAAACATACATTTCATCTGTGTCTGTCATCTTACATACAAAGAATATAGTAACTGTATATTTATTCCATTTTCTGCTACAGGACAGTGATGGTGACAAAAGCGATGACCTTGTAGTTGATGTATCCAATGAGGTAACTTTTATATAGATTACTTACTTGCTTAGTGTATGATCATACAGGTCAAAACCATCAGAGATACGTTTGTGTGGGTTTTGTAGTGTTTTTGTGTTTTTTCTTATATGATCATTATACCAACTATCAAGCAATATAGAACTAGCTTCATCCCAAAACTGTATGTACAGGAAAAACTAAAATGTTTTTGAAGAAACAGTGGGAGCTGACTGACACTGATCATTATATCTATGCCACAGTGTGGCCTGTCTGAAAATATTGAAACAGTTCTTGATTGGTGCTGCACTGTAATAAAAATCACATGCATGTCTATTGCAAATCTAATATTACTCATAATGAATTTAAAGGCTGTGTTCTTGAAAGGATTTAATATGCTTGGAGGCATGTTTAATTGGGCACATCAGTTGAACTCTAAGTGTGGGTACAAATTGTACCCTTTCTTTCCGCAGGACCCAGCCACCCCGAGGGTCAGTCCTGCTCACTCTCCTCCTGAGAATGGCCTGGACAAGGCCCGCACCCTGAAGAAAGATGCCCCAAACAGTCCGGCTTCTGTGGCTTCATCTGGCAGCACCCCGTCCTCCAAAGCCAAGGATCACCCACATGTAAGGACTGGATGAGGAATAGGAAGCAGTTTACTGGTTTTTAGTAACAATAGATTGGGCAGGGTTAAGAGACCCCACTGTTCACTATTGGCTCTAGGCTGAAAGTTCTCTGGTCCAGCGTTGAATGAAAATACAATAGCTTGACTTCTGTCTCTTCCAGTGTTTAACTGTTCATAAAGTAGTCAGCGATCGAATGAAAGAGCTGCAGGGAGTGAAATGGAGATTAAAACAGAGATCAGCTGATTCCATTCCAGTCATAATGAGCAGTCAGGATTTAATTGGCTTGTTTGTTAAGAGCTCAGAGATGGTAGTCCCTCTTTCTGTGTGGCATCAGTCTTTTTTTTTTGCTTGACTTTTAATTCACTTTCTGATTCTTCTTCCATTACCCAGAATGATAAGTCCTCCACCCCAGGTCTGAAATCCAATACGCCCACCCCTCGTAACGACGCTCCTACACCAGGAACTAGCACCACCCCTGGCCTGAGGCCCATCCCAGGCAAGCCCCTTGGCATGGAGGCCTTGGGTAAGATCTTATGTGCGCGCATTTAGTATATTCCACCCTTTTTGTTGCAGTCATTTCCAAACGCCTTCTTTTTACAGTTGAATAATATAGAGTCGCTCATACATGTGGTGTTAACTTTTAGTCTCTACATTACACCAGCAGCTCCTGCTCTGCGGACTCCGCTGTCGTATGCAGCTCCGTTTGCGATGATGGGTCACCACCCAGAGATAAATGGCTCTCTGACCAGTCCGGGCGTGTATGGCCTCCACATCTCCCCTCAGATGAGTGCGGCAGCCGCTGCTGCTTACGGCCGATCACCCATGGTGAGATTCCACCCTGTCCTCTTACCACCCCGGGGGTTGTGCCGCATAGTTGGAATCATTTGTGGGTTAAATGCTGCCTTTGCGTTTGAGCTACTTGTCTATGTGCTATGTCTGGCAGCAGGGGAAATAGCTTTGCTAACTGGAAGCTTAGAAGTGGGCGTGAAATAGGCTTGAGGCAGAAAAAAGTGGCGCCTGCTTGTCTTAACAAGCCTTTCTATAGTGAAGAGGGAAAGGTAGGAGTGGAGGTACAAGCTGTGACCTACTGTTAATTTGTATGCATGTGTGGTTTTTGTAGCCGGGATTCGATCCACATCCTCACATGCGGGCTCCTGGTCTCCCAACCAGCCTGACGTCAATCTCCGGAGGAAAACCGTGAGTATTTGGCTTTGAAATATGGATGGCATGGGTGTGTTTGTTCATATAAAGGGGATACTTTGAACAGACCTGATTAATTAATAGGTGCAAGACTTTTAACAATGATTGAGCTGAAAACTACTGAAAACATCTTACTGCTCAAAACATATATTTAAGTTATAACACAAATAAAATATTATTTTGGTTTAATAAATTGTTTTAAGATACATTGCATGTACACATTTGACTCTTTGAAGAGAATTAAACACTGTAAAATAATTATACAGCTGAAAAATGCCTGTAAGAATATAGTTATAATAACCTATAATAAAGTCTAGAATGTATGCGTCCTGGTGATAATTATAGCTCAGGGTTTAATATCCAACCCTATCTCTATTGTATAATGCTTTACCAGTTACATGAATAGCATGTGCTGTTTATGCATAGGAATGATCCCTAATGCTTGGAAATGACACTGTTCTGGGTACAAACAGATCACGTATCTAACCTGTTCTTTCTGTTCCAAACAGAGCATACTCCTTTCACGTAAGCGCAGATGGACAGATGCAGCCGGTGCCTTTTCCTCCAGATGCTCTGATTGGCCCAGGCATTCCACGTCATGCCCGCCAGATCAACACACTGAGCCATGGGGAGGTGGTCTGTGCAGTGACCATCAGCAACCCCACCCGCCACGTCTACACGGGTGGCAAAGGCTGCGTGAAGATCTGGGACATAAGCCAGCCTGGCAGCAAGAGCCCTGTGTCTCAGCTGGACTGCCTGGTAAATATCTGAGCTAGCTGGACTTAAAGACATATAAGCTAACCGCATGTTTGAGAGAAAATCTCTAACTTGCAGTCAGAAATCTCTGATGGGAAATCTTTAGGCTGATATACATGAAATAAGCATGAGACTAGAGTTAAAGCTGTAGAAATGTATCATTGATCATCTTTGATTTATCTATTTGCGGAGGTTACATTCCGAGAGCACCCGGGTTCTTAAGCAGTATAGTAAACCATGTTGTTGTGTTTTGGTTAAAAATGCCTATTTTTATTGTGTAAACCCCAAATAGGCTCCCAGAACACTGTCATTTTAAGTTTAATGCATTACCCTTCAAGAAAATGTAAAGGTAAACCCATATTCACCTTTTAATTTAAATTCCCCGCTGAGATATGTGACTCGGAAGGTCGCGGGTCAAAAGTATTGGGACACCGTGGCGCGGTGAATGGTTTTTGTATAATAAAACCTGATCTACTCGGGCAAAAAATACAAATGAGGGCTCGTTGGAAAGGTCTCAATCGAACTATGGAGTTGCTTTCCCTGCCGATATATGCAGCTCAGAAGGCCGAGGGACGAAAGTATTGGGCACTGCAACAAGGTGAACGAGTCCTCTGGTGTGAAAGCATCCAGAAAAATACGGCAGATATTTGCGTTATTGTGGGGATTTCCGCGTACAACTAGGAGTTCGGTTCTTAAAAAACAGTGTGACTGAATCCACGACTCCTGATCCGCGTAAAGCTTAGGGGACTGTACTGTAAACATGTACATATTTAGCACATGGTCTCAACAATTGTGACCAAAAATAAGACATGTAATGTTTAAAGTCTAGAGTTATATTGGTATACCAGTGGCTTGCCTGGTGTCTTCACTAGTTGCAGAACCATAATTGTATAACTACAGTACTTGCTGTATAATAAGTTATCTAATATCACTTAATTAAACTTCATCTCAGAACTGGCCAATATGTATCTTGCACTTTTTCTTCTGCCCATTCTTCTACCCAGCTGTCTGTCAGTCAGTTAACATGTATTTTATAATACTGATGCAGAGGAAAGGCAGTTCCTTGAAATGAATGAGTAATAATCATGATGTAATTCTTCAGTTTAATTGACCATAATTCCTCCATTATCCTCTTCAGTGGAAGGAGCCGGAGTTCTCTAGAGTGTTAAAGTCTTCTGTTTCTCCACAGCGGAGAGGGAGGGCAGTGTGGATTTGATGAGCTGTTCAGTGGCCATCATAAAGTGATTTAATTTGTCTGAAAGCTCCCAGTTATCGATTTGCTCCAGCGAGAGATCCAACCTTCTGCTGTTAATCTGAAAATGTGCTGCATCCTATCTGGAATTGCAACCAGAAACCTTTTAAAAGCTTCCCAACCCCCACTCTGCACTCTTCTGCAACCTCTTTATCAGCCTTTTCTCCTTCTCCATTAACCTTCATAATCACTGCACTGAAAGAGTAGGGTTGAGGGAAGAAAGGAGCGGAGGCTGCCAGCTCACTTGAAGCCGTGCCATTTTGTTTTCACATCCTCGACAGCAGCGATTATTGTGGGGGGGTGGGTGTGTGTTAGAGAATGAGGTGCTTTTATAAAAGACTGTGTGTGAAAAATTAAATTACGAGCCGTTCTCAGAAAATATGGCAAGGACAATTCCGTTGGGTACTTTAGGACAATTACTTTGGGTTTTTGTTTTTTGCCCTCATTTCATTCATCTCTCTCTCTTTCTTTCTTTCCTTCCTTCTTCCGTGTGTTTGTTCTTTTTCAAACATCTTTAGAACAGAGACAATTACATTCGCTCGTGTAAGCTGCTCCCTGATGGCCGTACACTGATTGTGGGCGGTGAGGCTAGCACTCTGACGATCTGGGACCTGGCCTCTCAGACGCCTCGCATCAAGGCTGAACTGACCTCCTCAGCTCCTGCCTGCTACGCTTTGGCTATCAGCCCTGATGCCAAGGTCTGTTTCTCCTGCTGCAGTGATGGCAACATTGCCGTATGGGACCTCCACAACCAGACTCTTGTCAGGTAAGCAGAGGTCTCTGTGTGTGTCTCTACTAGACGTTCTATTAATACTGTATATATTAAACCTTTTGTAAGGTTTATCTTGTAAATACTAAACACTCTTAAAGGTTATTTTCTAAATTCGTAAAAATATAATATAAATTTTTATCTTTATACTTTTCTATATATTTATGTAAATTTGGGGGAACACGAGCCTAAGAATTTAATTACAGTAATGATGCTACATTGTTATCTGTCCATGACAATGAAACTTGTCTAACATGTCTAATGGTTCACCCAAAAACGTGATTCCTCTAATGTTCCCTTTACCTGAAGTGTAATCATTCAGCCAATACATGTTTGCTGTCTGATGTTGCTTATTTTATTGCCTCTTGGAAACCTTACACCCATCATGCTCTTTACCCAAACTGTGGCAAGTTGAAATGAGAGCAACTGAGTTTGACACTGTGAAATTAATTGTAGACTACAGAAGTGTAAAGAGTGAAAGATAAACCCGTTTCTTGCTGGTTGTCCTGCAGGCAGTTCCAGGGGCACACAGATGGAGCCAGCTGTATAGACATCTCTCATGATGGAACCAAGTTGTGGACGGGGGGTCTGGACAATACTGTCCGCTCCTGGGATCTGAGAGAGGGACGGCAGCTCCAGCAACATGACTTCACCTCACAAGTAAGACACGCCTGTAGCGTCGCCTGAAGACCCACCTTTTCAAAGAGCACTTTGGCGACTAACTATGTCTCTTTGCTAATGCTTACTTATTTCTTATTTAAAAAAAAAAAAAAAAAAATTCTTGACTTACATTGTTCCTCTCTAGGGCTTATGTATTGTTGGGTTAGGTGTTGGCTAGTTATTATTTGGACAGTTGTTGTATAGATGCTCTGACTGCAGTATCTCGGTTAAATAGCTGACTCTGAAATAATGTAAATGTAAAGCATTAGCAAAACTTTGGTGTATTAAAACTGAGAGAAAACACTTGGGGATTCCAGGACTCCAAGCAAGCACACTGCTGCTATATGTGACTCAGTAATGAAGCACATTAATACACCAGCTTTCAGAAAAGGACAGTTTGTGCCGTCCCACTGTGTTTGTAACCTCTTTAGTGCAAGCCGTCAGTAGATTGGTGTATAGTTCTACTGAAAGAAATGCCTCCAGCATCTGCTGAACTGCTTAACCTTTTCAAGCTGTATCCAGTGGCCCTGAATGTAACACTTGACCCTGATGTCCAGCCTGTGATATGTTTTGGAAATAACTGTTTGGTGCCTGTGCTGCAGATTTTCTCTCTGGGCTACTGTCCGACTGGCGAGTGGCTGGCTGTAGGGATGGAGAGCAGTAATGTGGAGGTGCTTCACCACACCAAGCCAGACAAGTACCAGCTCCACCTGCACGAGAGCTGTGTGCTTTCCCTCAAATTTGCCTACTGTGGTAAGACTCCCTATAGTACTTTAGAAAATGATTGAAGCTTTCATAGTGCTATTGAAGGATAATGCCAAGAGAAGCCATACAGTGGTTAGATTTTTAAAAAAAATGAAATTATACACGAATCATATCTCCCTTATGCACATACACACACAACTCCCATATTAAACAGATGGGTGGCTGGGTTGAATCAAATAGTACTTCACCTTGGCTCTGTCTTTGCCCATTTGAGTGTGTGTTTTTTTCAGAACAGGTGTGTGTATGCTTGCGTTCCTTTTCCACGCACTGACTGTCAATGTGTTTCCTTTCTGCCGTAAAGGTAAATGGTTTGTGAGCACAGGGAAGGACAATCTGCTGAATGCCTGGAGGACTCCCTATGGCGCCAGCATTTTCCAGGTTTGTCAGTCAATATCTTCTCTCTCCTGTTCTCCCACGCGTAGCATTACGTGCTTGGAATGGGCTCTGCACTGGAAGGGCAAAGCGAAGGCTCAGCCAATGCCCCCCTCCCCCACGAAGGCCTGTCAGCTACAGCCCCAGCAGAACTCTGATGGGTCTATGATTGATATGTTCTTTACATGCAGCTGTGCTGTCTGGGATGGTAATTTGATGCTTTTAACTCGCTCACTGGGAGGAGTACAGGCGGATGATGATGGTGGTGATCATCATCGTCTTGATGACGTGAGTGAAGGTTGAAGGTCTGAGCTGTCAGCCTGTTTTTTCCTGAGGCATTCTTAGAAGTCACGATGGCTGGGCCTCGCGCATTTTAAAATGTCTCTCGGCTTTCGGAAGTAACAGGAAACTGGAGCTGTAGAAGAGATGATTGCACTATTAAAATGCACACACACGAGAGAGTTTCAGGTGTGGCATGGGCAACGTGGGTTTATCCGAGTTCTGCTGTTAATGTGTAAAAGCTGAAGCTGATGATTATGATGATGACAACTGGGCTTTTTGTTATTCTCTTTACAGTCAAAGGAGTCCTCGTCTGTCCTGAGCTGTGACATTTCTGCTGACGACAAATACATTGTGACAGGATCCGGTGACAAGAAGGCCACAGTTTATGAAGTGATCTACTAAATTTGGGAACCATCCACTAGATTCAGCGACCTGTGACAGGAGCTTCTGTTTTGGCCTCTTTATGAGTGGAATTGGGATGAACACAGCCCCCTCCCTTTTCCTTCAAAGACCTCCAGGGAACCATGGTGGCGTTAAGTTTGTCTCGGAATAAGTAACTGATGTGTTTGATCAATTTTCGTGTTACCGGAACAGTACCGCTTCAGCGCCTTTTGGAGCATACTGGTCAGTGTGTCTCAGAACCTTTCCCGGACGTCACTAAAGAAGTACATATTGTCTTGCCTTTTTACGTTCAATCTGCTCACGAGATTTGCTGGGTGCGTGTGCCTATTTTCGTTCATTTGTCTCGTTTATCCCCCTCCCCCCTTCTTTCTTTTAAACTAAAAGCAAATGATCTGTGATGCAACATGAAGCAGTGCTTCATTTTTAGCCTCCTGCTCCCTGGACGACTTGTGAAAAGTGTATATATGGAGTAATAAAAACATTTTATAAATATATATGATTATATGTATATATATTTCCTTGTCCTGGTATACTTGTGATGGGTTTCTTTGTCCTCATGTCCTCAATGCTTGATAAATGTAGATTAGGACCTACTTTTTTAAGGATGATTTTTTTTTTTGTAAGTGCACTCTCTCCAATGATCTCTCTTGACGAAGAAGGCTCTGAAGCAGCATTCAAAGAGGACGTTTGAAAGCTCAGCTGGTGATTTTGAGCAGAGAAGTCTGGACGTGAGCTGTTTGGGGGCTGAACTCTGGGCACGGCGGACAGTAGCTCCATGGACGAATCCCAAACATCGCTGAACTCTACCAAGTGCTGGAAAGCAACCAGAGGAACGTGGGGAGATGTTTGTAAATTAAAACCAATATTAAACTTGGAGAATTAACTAACTGTACTGCTTGTCTGTGCCCTTGACCCTATCTTGTGTTTTGCTGGGGTGGGGGAGTGAGTGAAGGTTGGGTCAATCAATGAAGTGTGATTTGAAGAAGAGGACAGTCAGACCATGGCAAGAAATGACAGATGCTAGTGACCACTGCCATCCTCAGTGTATCTGCTGTCCCAGCTAGCTCAGGCTACCATTACCAACAGCTGGTGAGAGGAAAACATCATGACTTCTATTCAGAAGAACAGGATCAGTGTGGAGAACAGGTTTATTCACACTCTCCACCCGTTTGAATGTGTATTACCTGCTTCACTGCTGAGACGAAGAAGGTAAAGCATGTCGATGTCCCAAGTGGGAAAGAGCAACGTATGAAAGCTTGTCCATCTGTACATGTGTGAAACACGTTTAATCAAGGGCACCAATATGAGTGGGTGTGTAAACACTCACACCCCTTTACCTTTTTGCAACATTACACCAAAGTATGTAGCAACCTGTGTCGTCATGTGCAGTTGTTGATTTTTTTCTTAAAAACAATGTTACATTCAAATCGAACAATTATGAGGCTGGCGGTGGACTTGCCCTATTGTAATAGTGATCAAACAGCATGGAAGGATTTGCGTGAGGTGCTGTTGATGTTTTCAAGCCTCGACGAACGTTTGCTGCTGGAGCCGCTAAAACAAAGGGGTATTCAGTTCCAACAAATGAGGAATCGGAAAATCAGTTATAAAGGTACTAAACTGTATGAATTAATAAACAACGTTTGCTATGTGGTAAACAGTGCTCTGTGCTGATTGGGGGCCACTTGCCTTTTTTTTTTTTTTTACATTTTGTTACAGTGGCTTAATTTAAGGGCTTGAATACATTTGTGTAAATTGTAATTGACGATAAAATCTTGATCAGCAAACTTGCAGCTGTATCTGCTATTCTCTCAAGCCTGGGTCATCCAGCTTGAAGTCAGAAGGTGACTGGGGTGTCTGTGCCGGCTTTGCACCCGAATCCAGAGTGCCAACTGCTGTCCCAGCACAGGGAGCGAGAGAGAGAGGCCACATTGGGGGTCTGAGTCATAAGTAAATATTCCAACATGGTGTCAGGCTGTTGAAAAGACTGATAGGGGAAGTTGAGACACGTAGCTGTCTGTGTGTGTGTGAGAGAGAGAGAGATTCCGCTGGCTCAGCTTTGTGCTGTAACCACAGATCTAGCTGACTCAAATTTTGCCCCACAGTCTGGCTGTCACAGATGCTCACACCCACATTAACACACACACACACACACAGGCTCTCCCTTATTGGACTTTGGGGTCAGGAAGTGTGTGCGTTTGTGTGCACCTTCCTTTGTAGGGTGAACTGGCTCTCAGACTGTGTTGGTCATTATATTGGTGAACAAGTAATCCATTGACTATTTAGGCTATTAAGTAATTAATAACTATTTTTAAGCCCAGGAGACAAAAAGAGCCTTTTTCATAATCCCTTATTGTAAGTTTTTAAAAAGACTTAAAAGTAGAAGCTGTTTTACAGTAAAAGGTAAGTAACACCCGCAAAATAATGTTAAATATGCTTTACTATCCTGCATAGTGGCATATTGCAGGTTTGTAGAAAAGGCTGATCATTATGGATTCTTATTTGCATGGCAGCCTGCAGAAACTATATTGAGCTGTTATGTTTCTTAACGTAATGAAATCTCACAAACAGGTTCTCAAACTGTAATTGACCCTTTGAAACACTTCTTTGTTCTTCCAGCACTGAGCTCTCGCTTTTGCGTTCGGTTTTTGAACCAGTTGTAAAATAATCGTTTCGCATGGATACCTGATGTGATCACTCACACTGTTTGCGGATGTTGTTCATGAGAAACAAGTGAGGTCATTCAAATATTGGCCAGTGTTTGTGCTGTGAGGTGTGTCAGCTGATGAAGATGAGATACACAGTCAAACATACACACACAAATATTTAGCTAGTTTTGCATGTGCACATGTCTGTTACCTGGCATGATAAATGCTTGATTCTCTGCTCTAGAGGGTAACCGTATGATGTGTGACATACGAGTTTAAAGGGCTAGACACTGAAGTAAGGCTCTGCAAACCTATTAACACGTGAGCTGGGTTTCAAATTTAGCTGCACCAGTTAGGTCAAGACGGCCGGTACAAGTGTCTAATTCATATCCTTTCTTCTCTGACATTATTCTTTGAATAATCACTTTACAGTAAAAAATATAACATGGCTGCTAAATTGTTAACCAATGCTGTGGATCTTTAAAAAGCTAAACTTCAGAACAATAATGAATCATCCAGAAACTGTTTATCGCTTTTCTATACTTCTCAGTTTCAGCCCTTTTTCTATCAGTTTCTTCTCCTATCTCTGCACCCCCCCGTCGCTCTCTCTCTCTCTCTCTCTGTGAGCCACAGGCAGCCTTTGAACTCATTTGCACTCTGGCCAGGGTGCCTGAAGTGCTAACTTGAATATGTCTGTCTGTCTGTCTCTCTTTCTTTCTGTCTCTCTCTGATGAAGAATAGACCTGCTGAGGGCTAATGCACTTTCTGTGGGGCACTTTGCTGCTCTCTCAGTGTGTCTAGAGAAACACGCTTGCTAATGCCCAGCAGAAAACTTCACAGCAGGGCCGGAAGACTCCAGTCCTGTCCTTTCCTTTGTAGGTGCTGGATGGTCTAATTGTGAAGAGTCTCACTGAATGCTGCAGAATTGCCTGTACTGAACTGTCCAAGAGTCAAATGTTATTTTTCAGGTGAAGTTCTCATACAAATGCTTTAGGAAAAGCTACAGTACCATAAAGCTGAAGTGTGAAGGTCTAGAACCGACTCTGTTTTTACATGCACCATATAAATATGAGTATCTTGCTATATGGACATTAAGCTGCTTTATTTACATTTTATTCACTGTAGTTGGCCTCTATCTATACTCTGCCCACTAATGTCCTCTTCCACAGCGGCTGCTGTTGTAGAATCACTACCTAATCGCATCTCTCTCTCTCTCTCGCACCCCATCCAAAGCACCTCTCGGTCTTGCGCCGTTTTCCTCTCTATCTTATTCTATCTTTCTCTCTGTGTCATTTTCACTCTATTTTTCGCTCTCCCTTTCACTGCCCCCCTTGCAGCAGTCCTCCTGTAGGCTTCCGGTCCTTCATTTCTTTCTCTCTTTCTCTGAAATAGTGTTTTTAGGATGGAATGGCAACGGCTGGGCTTTTTTCCTCGTGTTCCTCTCTTAACAAAAGAGTGCTAGAATAGGTGGAGATTAAAGGGTTTTGCAGCCGAGTGGCAGAACACACGCACACACACACACACACACACACACACACTTATACACACACAGAGAGCAGCCAGCATTTTGATAAAATCCTGCAGCCCTTTTCTTTCTCCACAAGAGCTTTCATCAGGCCTGGGCCCAAGTGCCCTCTCCACTCATGCCCCAAATTAGTGGCAGCTTAGTGAGAGGGATGAAATGGCTGCCTCTTGTCCCCGTCTCGTCCTCTCTCTGTTTTCCTCCTGGGCTGTGCGTCGGACCTGCCGAGGAATCCGAGGGTTTATTGGTGTGTAGGGGTGTTTGTGTGGACTGTGGTGAACTGATGAACTCAGTCTGGGTAGTGTCCCAGGATGGATTCTTCCCAGCAGGAAGCCACAGGAGATGCATGTAGCTTCACCTTTCTTATCACTTCTGCGTTTCGCTGATGTTGGCAGCACATCCCCAAGGCAAGGATTATCAAGTAAGTGAAATTCACTCCCCTTTCCTGCCCTTCTCTCTGTCTGTCTACTTGTCTGTCTGCATGTCTGTCTGTTTCTCTTTCTCCTTTCTCACACACTCATCTTGTATATTAAGTATATTAAATGGAGATATATATATATGTATGTATGTATACAGTAAACCCACATTTTAACGCGGATCATCAGTCACGGTTTCAGTCCAATGCAGATTTTTTCTGAGTACCAAACTAATAATTTTTTCTGAAACCACGTTAACGCAGAAACTGCAGATACCCTCTGTGATTTTTTTTAACTTTTGTGACGTTCGGGCCCCGTCGTTGCTAAGCACTGCACCCAAACATAAACAGCCAGCAAGAGGACATAGGAGCCGTGGTGGACGAGGCTAAGCTCCTAAATCATTAAGAAAATACAATTTACTAATTTTTTCAATTTGTAACATAAATATTAATGTAAATATTCGGCTACATTTCCATATAAAATATAACTAAATTTTTTGGTACTGTCCAGAGAACACAAAGAAAGCGTGTCTTAGGATGGTGAAATGCCGCTGTCCTCAGAGGCAGGAGGTTTGAAAGTAGCCAATCCGAGAGTGCTATTTATGTCTCCTTGGGCTGATTGGCTGCTGCCCATTGACGCAGCGGCAGTCCATAATTTCCCCCGTTAAGCGTCTCAAGTGTTCTTGTGTTTTATATTTGTGCATATAGTGAAAATATATTATATATTTATATAAACATTTCAATCTATTTTCATTCTATTTTTAAACTGGAACACTATATAGACAAAAGTATATGGACACCTGACCTGACTGTCACAACTGGAACTATTGCTCGCTAGCAGCTCAACACAGGTTCACAACATTTCATGCACGTACAGCCAGCGGTGTCCTTGTTAGTTAGAGGAGAAACATGTTTGATTATATGAATCACAAACATTCGAGTCATTCCACATTCTGTCTGTGGAATGGCCAATAGGAGATGTAATATAAAGAGGAAATGTTCATGTAACATACTGGTGTAAAATTAACAACGAAATAAACTAAAACTTAAAGAGCATTAGGCCATAGTCCTCTCTGAGCCTCTGGACTGAGCGTGCAGGGTCAGGAAAGCAGGTCGTGAAGAAAGAATGATGTGCTGTCCTACAGCACAGATTAAATGCCTAGATAACTTTGTCTGACCTTTTTTATAATGCAGAATAAACATGTGTATACTGCATCATATCCCTGATGTGCCACTATTGTGTGCATCACCAGATTAGGATGTATTGGTGCTGTATTAAATGTAAATTTGCTGTTGTGTCAGAAAACACATAAGGTGGCAAATCCAGAGTGATTACCAAGTGATATATGAAAGAGAAAAAAATAAAAAATAATGTAATGTCCCGTCGAGAGGCTTGCGGGCAGAGAAAATATTTTATTTGCACATAGATTGCATTAGATATGCAGCGATAGATCACATAAGGAATGACACTTAAGTGGCAGGAGATGAATCAGACCATGACATGGTATGATTAGAAGGGGTAGGTGTGTGTGTGTGTGTGTGTGTGTGTGAGTGCGCAAAGGAGGCAGTGACAGCTCTAAAGATGTTTACACAGCAGGGGTCTTTCTCTGACACATCACCTGCAGATTCTGTCAGCACCAAACACTCTGTTTAGGTTTGATGGTTAAAAGAGAAGACACCTTTGTCAAAGGATTGGAGCAGTGAAAATGTTCTGTTACTGGTCACATTGTAACTAGATAGCTTATTGCTTTTATAAAATGACTTAATGCATTAATATAGCTGACATGAGAAATATAGTTGACATGAGAAAACACATCTACCTGTTAAATTCCTGGTGCTGAATGA
Source organism: Hemigrammopetersius urotaenia (assembly GCA_037974485.1). NCBI lineage: Eukaryota > Metazoa > Chordata > Actinopteri > Characiformes > Alestidae > Hemigrammopetersius > Hemigrammopetersius urotaenia. Next base: position 18,033,147 of record JBBPDC010000039.1, on the reverse strand, counting down.
AAGTTTCCTGTTGTTTTGAATAATCCTCAAAATTGGTGCATTGGTTTACCTACGGTCTCCACCTATGTTTCCACCTATATTTCAAAAATGTTGCATAGTTTCCCTCAGCCATTTATATTATGAAACCACTATCATTACTACAGAATTAATCGGATGCATAGGCTATATCCCTAGTAGTTCAGGCTGAAGCCCAGCTGCTCATGCACTGTATCTGTAATAGACCTGCATATTAAAGCAATTATTTCAACACCTTTGGGTTGAAAAGCTTAGGGAACACCTTTGGCAAAATCAACAAGCAGCAAACTAACAAAAGCAACAGTAAAGTAAAAGCTGCAGTTCTTCTTCAGTGCTAGGGAAAGTTGATACACTCTTTGTTGGCTCAAGTCAGTAATTAAAAGTGGAAACCTCATTTACATTATGGAAATCATGACATTTTCATGTACTGGGTTAGGGTTAGGGATAGATACTTTTGTAGTTTGCACCACAATGTTTTCAGCCTCTAGTCATGCGCTAATGAAATACTGGGTTCTAATTGTCTAAATGCATACGGCTATGCCAGTACGCTACAGTGCAGCACGAGGAGCCAGAATTTCCCCAGCCTGCTCTCGGGCGTCAGTCTGATGAAGAGGGCTTCACACTGGCGTAATTGCAGCTGCCACCAGTTAATTCAGAGGTGAAAGGGGGTAGTAATGGGTTCAGTAAAGCAAATAATTGGGACAAATAAGTAATTAAGAGATTGGAAAGGGGTGAGATTAAATCTAAAGGACCTCTAATTTAACATGATTATGAAGTTCTCTCCTACCTCTTCAATCAACCCGGGCGTCTCCGTGATAGGCTCTTACAGCTAATGATTTCCCGGTGGTTTTGGCATCGCTCAAGTGAGATGGGAGTCGAGGCTCCCGAGGAGTCATAAAAACGCACCGCGACGTAAATTACACTCTGGCACACTCTGCCTCTCTCAAAGAAAAGCAACAACCAGCTATTGCTTCGCACTTAGTCTAACCGCTACTGTCTTACTCATGCTTTAAGGAGAACTCCAGTGTTTTTCTACCTAATCTCTATCTGCTGCCTCTGTATCATGTCATCGAAAACCCCTTTCTGTTCGCAAAACAGAAAGAAAGCCCATTCTCAAAACAGGTTTACTACGAAAGTCAATGGGCAGCTTCCTCAGTGTGATGTAAACAGGTCCCTGCTCTGAGCGCAAGGAAATACACTGAAATGATTATGCTACAGATGTAGCAGGAGTTTAGGTTGAAAAAGGAATGGAATGTTCCTCTAAAAGCAGTAGATGATCTATGGAGGGCCTTTCTGATACAGTAACAATGTGAGATGCACCGAGAGCGAAGCTGCTGTTCTTTGTTCCATGCCGTGTGAAGCTTGACGGAGTGAAGGCTGGATAAATTGCAGTAATGAGGATAATTAGAATGATGGGAGCAATGATAGCGGAGAGAGGGAGAGCAGATGGGACTCTCAACAGCATCAGTGTCTTGATAGACAACATGCTCCCGCGTTCTATGCCTCACTCTTTCTGTCTCACTCTTTCTGTCCCTCTCTGGGGCGCTGCTGTGTTCTGTCTTTTGTTGCTGATCACCGACATGAACTGAAATGACTTTTCTCTCTCTCTCTTGCTCTCCCTCTCCTTTACACACACACACATAGGAAGATGGTAAACAAAATGCAACACTTCTGCACAAGAGTAAATTGCTCTCGCCCTGGGCCCGGTCCCACACCGGAGCAGATGGTGTGTGAGGATGTGTATTAGATGGAGGGCTGTCATCAGCTGTGGCCCCCACCTCACCCTCATGATTAAGGCCTCGTCTATAAATGCTTCTGTCAAAATTTGTCAAACAACGTTCATATCATGATAAACGTGCTTCAGTTTTAAAGCAGGCTCTCCCGTTTAGCTCAGCTGTTGGTTTATTGTCCTTGCACACATTGGCCATTTGATTAAAAATACCACACAGGTGCATTGCACTTTCTGTAGCCCAACTGTTGCCACAATTTATCAGCTCCCCTCTGCCCTGTCCATCGTTGGAAAGGGGCCACTATAACGCCACCACTGACTAGATATGATTTGAATTGTGAACAATTTTCAGCACAGCAGTGATGCCAACATGGTTGGGGCACGGTAGTGTGTGGTGGTGTACCAGGCGCAGCAGCATTGCTAGGTTTTTTAATGCGCCTCAGTTTAACTGCTGAGATTGGAATTGTCCACCAAACAAAAATTATCCAGCCAGCAGTGGTCCTGCGGTAGGAAACTGAAAACTGATAAATTGTTAGAAAAGTGGTCACCAACTTTGAACTCGGAGGTTTGCCTTCCTGCATGGTTTCCACTGCAGTCTGCCACACCTGCTCCAGCTAATGAGCTTCCTCAGAAGTCTCTGATCGGCTGGATCAGATACATTCGTGTTTGGAAAAAGGAGGGGCAGCACACTGAAAGCAGGAACTCTGCAGAAAAGTAGATCTCCTGGAGGCTTGTTGACCGCTGGGCTAGAGGATGAGAAATTGTGCACATGAACTATGATCTGTAATGGTATGTATCCACTGCAAATGTCTCTGCCATGCCTGTAGCATGTTGATACCATGTTGCTGTGAATGGTCTGTAAGAGTAAAGTGTCCATTTGTCATACATGAACACTCCACAGCACAAAATTGTTCTCTGCATTTAACCCAGTCACCCAAGTGAAGCAGCAGGCAGCCAGAAACACAGCGCCAGGGGAGCAGTGCGTGGGGACGGTATCTTGCTCAAGGGCACTTCAGAGGTGCAACTAGCTGTCCTGGGATTCATACCCACGACTTTCTGATCACAGGGGTAACTCCCTAACCACTGAGCCACCATCTGCCCTGTAATGGAGATGGAGGGGATTGAACTCTGGACCTTATACATGCAAAACATGCACTTTTCTGAGCTACATCCCCTGCTCACTGCTAAAATAATATGTGACCTGATTTGCCGTAATGAGTTGGAAGTCTGCGTTCTATTTATTTAGATACAGACCGATTAAGTTGAAAACATCAAAATTTTTGATTTTGGTCTTAAATGAAAGATAAGATTTTCAAAATTAATCTCCCAAAGTTTCATCATGAAAATAATTGTGAAAATGTGCTTAAATGGCTATTTAAGTTGAGTTGCAGCTCTCAAATCTTACAGAAATATGAATTTTAAAAAAATATATGAAGTATTTAATAAATATTTTGAAATAATTGAAGCTTCAGTCTGATTTAATATATTTTTCTAAGTATCTAAAAGCCTGTTGTAAAATTTTTGTTGTAGAATACTGGGTGCATCTCTCTGGATGCTATGGATTATTAGAGATACGAAAACTGACAAAAATCTTTAAATGCGATTTTCTCGTTTTTTCAGTTGGAAAATGGTGCTGCGAGACCATAATTCAAACGATTGTAACTTGACAACCGTTTAAGATACAGCTTTGACCAAGATATCATTTTAAGGCTTATTTTTTCAACTTTTGAACGGTACCAAAACCTCAATTTTGAGTTTTGGGTCACTGTGACTCATTTTGCCAGATCCCATTGATGGATATCTATTCATTGGTGGTCCTATGAGGGTCCCTTCCCATTGATGGATCGGATTACTGACTGTAGCAATAGCAATAAATGGCTAATGAGGGTAGGCACAAGTAAGGTGGTGTTCATAAATTAAACTTGGGTCTGTTAGAATCAGAATCAGAATCGCATTTACAGGCCAAATATGTAGGGTGGAGGTAGCTCAGTGGGTAGGATACTTGCCTCGGGACCAAGAGGTCATGGGTTCGAATCCTACCTTCAGCACCACCACTGGGTTCCCTAAGTTGCTCCAGGGAGACTGCCCCCTGTAGTTAGAGAATGAAAGTCGCTTTGGATAAAAGCGTCAGTTAAATGCCATAAATGTAAATGTGAGCGAGCCTGTCAAGTACAACAGTATACAACAACAATGATAATATGTAGGTACAATGAACAATATACTGAGCTATATAGTATACAATAATATACAATCTACAATATAATACACAATATCGGTTTATATTTATACATATAAAGATAAATATTAATATAAGTATATAAATATTATTTGCATTTATAACATGTTTATACTATACACACACACACACACACACACACTACACACAATAGTGTATAAGCATACAAATGAACAATTCAATATGGCCATTTTTTGAAAGATGTAACAATAACACCTTAAAAACAGTTGGTATTATCTGTAGATTACTAAGACTCCAAACCGCTGGTAAATAAAGGCCCTAATTGTGGGCAGTTCATCCAGAAACAAGTGTGCAAAGGTAAATAACAACATCAAGCTAACACATTGGTTCTTCTCTGCAATCTTACCATGGTTTATTACTTTCCTGTGGTTTTTAAAGCACTCAGTAGTCAATAGAACAATAGAGAACAAATCAGAGCAGAGCTGTCTGTAAAAAGAATTGGCTTTTATTCCAACAGTTACAACAACTTAATATGTTAAGAGCAGAGAGGCCAGTGCTGCCTCTGTTCAAATGAAAAGGTAAGTATGTATCTTATGTTTGTATAAGCTAAGAAGTTCTGGGACAGACTTTTCAGACGGTGGGTTTCGCAGGTTGTATCATGATTGGATGCTGGCTGGCAATGTAAGACAGCTCGGCAAGACTTGGTTGCTAATGTGCCCATTGCTGTAACCCCTTTAGATGGCAGTTCTGTTTGTACCCTTGATTGAAGATCATTTCTGAGCTTAAACGGTGAGAAAGTGAAGGCTTGATTATATTGATCATACTGAGAGAGGTCATCAAACTGAAAAAGGTCACGCTGTCTGAGCAGATAAAGAAGACGCTGTTGTTGTTTCGCTGGAATCAGAGCTCATTTGTTTCTATGTTACAGCTACAGATGGTGAATACTCATCTGTTTTACTATTCAAATGTAGGCCAATGCTTGGGTACACCACTAGCGATATGCAAATCGGAGACGTATCCATTCAAAGCAATTTTAGTCTTAGCCCTTAAACTGTCTCTTTCTACCCTTTAGTAATTCACTGAGTGAATCCCTGGCCATGTTAGAATAATAAAGTATTAAGAAGGATTATTGCTGTTTGCTCTCTGTAACTTAAGTAAGAATAATAGGTCACTTTGTATGATCTCTGATGTTATTGAAGACATTCAGTAAGGTCAGTCATGTTTTGCACAAAAGGCTTGAGGTATTAAATAACACATCAATTCTTAATGCAAGATCAGCCTCATTACTTTCTATAGACGTAATTTGCATAGAACCGCCCCTCATCTGTCGAGACCCCGCCCACTAGATAAGTTGAAGATCCGCCATTTTGTCTGCGAGTTTTACAAGCACGGATAAGCCGAGCGCTGTGGCTACAGGCAGAAGCAGGTTACACATGAAGCGTTGTGTTATTGACTGCAAAGAACAGCACACATCCCCTCACTTTCTCCCAGACAAAGAAAACTGATGAACTGCGTGGCTTTCATTTCATTTTCGATGACAATGTCCCAGCAACAATCGGTGTCGTTCCACCTTAAGCATTTAAGGTGGAACTGGAAATTTGAATAAGGAGCTATGTTCAGTGTCGTAGGGGATCTGTATCTACTGTCTGTCACAAATCAGCAGATGAGGGAGATGTAAGTACTTTCAAATAATGACTTCGGTGTCTATCTGAAACCGAGGCTCCGAAGCCAGTATCGAGTATGAGGAGGTGTGGCAGACGAAGGGGGCGTGGCAGACGAAGCCCCGCTTCGAGGCGTGTATCGTTTGGCAGAAAACCACGTGACCGATGACAAACGAAGCCTCGGTTCGTTAAGTCAGCGTTTCATCAAGTGTCGCTTCGTGTGTTGTTTTGTTGGAGATTGTATGAGCAAGTATCGGACATAATTTTTCTTTTGTTTATTTCCAAATGGAACCAGCACACAAGAATAATATTCACCTGTGTGGGAACATGTTGAAATGGTTCCTCCCAATAAAGCATGTAGCTGTAAATTGTTATTATAACTCTTAGAACCTTTTTATTGTGTAGACACATTTATTGAGTTGACTCAAAATAATACAGAAAGAGAGAGAGTGAATGAATGAATGAATGAATGAATGAATGAAAAGATACCAAAATGCAATTGCAATAACAATGCAAAGTAGCATAACACGAGTGTTACGTGGTTTTCTACTCGAATTTTTCTGCAGGTCAAGAGAGAGCTAAAGGCAAAGGCATTTATGTGTTTTTTGGGGTTTTTTCTGACCACCAATGTGTTGTCAGATCACCATTCATGGGATGACATGCTCCTTATTTAACTGTATCTGATTCTGATGCTGACTAGACTGCAAAGAGGCAGAGCATTGTGAGTTTAACAAATGAACAAATATTTGTAGGTTTTCAATGCATGTGAATGCCATACTACACATCATGACAGGTGGGGTGCAAGAGACCTGGGGGAAAGTCATACAGAACTACTGTTTAACAGTCATTTTCACAGCAGAATAGAGAATTCACCTGCTTATTCACTGCTGTCAGAACCTTAGAGGGTAAATATGGACAGATATTTAACAGGTACGAAAAGAAAAACAGATGGTGCTTATGAGAGAAATGAGGCAAGTGCTGATAACCAGCAAAAAAACAAGACAAAAGGAAATATGACAAAGCATATCTTGCGCTAGGTTTCATGGTTAATGTGGTAGGAGATGAGGAGAGACTTGTCTGTATTTGATGTTTGGAAACTGGCAGTATGAGACACTTCGAGACATTACACACTGAACTTTAATGTTGCATTTCTGGCAGAATTTAATTAATTTGCCTCTAATTTTGTTCAGAACAATGAAACAATTTAGTAACAAATATCACAGAAAGTTGTTTAAAGTAAAATTTGTTTGCACAACAAGAGTTACAGAGGAAGCTGTTAATGAATTCATGTCATGTAAATAAAGTAAACACACCCAAACTTTTCTGTCATTTCTGTTTTGTTGGGGTGGGGTATGAAATTATTTCCCCCTTCCAGTGTGGAATGACAGAAAAAGTTTGAGAACCCCTGCTATACACTACTGAAATTAAATCATAGACAGACTGATATTATACATATAAAAGGATACCTGTCTCTGGACCAAGAGGTCATGGGTTCAAAACCTACCTTCAGCACACCACCACTGGTCCCTGAGCAAAACCCTTAACCCCAACTTGCTCCAGGGAGACCGCCCCCTCTAGTTAGGGAATGGAAGTCGCTTTGGATAAAAGCGTCTGATAAATGCTGTAAATGTGCATGTAAAATATACACCTTGGGCTATATTCAACCCCAATAATTTTTGTTATGAAGGAGATTGAGGGCCTCAAACAGTGCTCACAAAGTCAGAAGCATGGCGTTGTCTTAGAGATTGCCGTTCACTGGAAGTAAGGGGCCTAGCCCAAACACTGAAATGTGTCCCAATACTTTTGGCAGTACAGTATACATGAGGGCAGTCTGTTGTGTTTTACCCCTCTAACTCCTTATTGTTGGAGGACTAATAATGCTGGGACTCCCAATAGATCTTTCATATGTCTGCACAATGTATGCTGGGTATTTTCTGATGGATGAAAACACAACAATTATATAATATGTATATATTAATAATATGGATTAGAAGGCCTCCTTATTCAAGGTAACATTAGATCGGAGAAAATTTTGTTTGCCGTTAGTGTTGCATGTTAAGTCTCACTGTTATCTAGCGATTATAAACCGAATGCACAGTTTCTTTCAAATTCCGGTTGCTTGTCCAACCTTGGAGTATCCATTCTGAACCTCAGATGAGTTCATTAGTTGGGAAATATGTGAAATACTCACATTAGACCACTACTACGCTTGTCTGAGGTTGCTGTACAGTATCAGCTCAGTCTTACTGCAAAAACTGCATTCAGTGTAGCATAAACAGTGTGACCTTAACACTATTGAAATGAGTCCGTTTCCATAGCTTGTATCGGGTACTACAATTCCGCTTAAGATAAAATTGACTTTTTGTCAGTGCTCTGTAAAGCTTGTCCAACCTTGCAACAGTTGCCAAGGAATGACAAGTTTGCATGATTGTGTTTGTGCCGTTCTCTCATAAAGTGGTTTCAGACTTGTGTGGCCTCTTCCCTCTCTATATGTGCCGCTCAGTATTACACACACACACACACACATACATTATTAGGCCAGGCAGGAGGCAGACAGTGGGGCCAGGCGGGAAAAGCAGGCCGGGTTAATGTCAGTGGACACATGTCAAAGTTCCAGGCCACAGGCTGAGAGAGCTATACACTAGGTGACAGCAGTGTAGCTATTACACACACTCACAAAGACCCCACTGTTAAAGAGGGAGGCAACGAGAGGGGGACAGAGCAACAGAAGAGCAGTCGGGGTGAGAGAGAAAGAGAGAGAGGAGAGAGAGAGATAGAGGGGGAAAAAGCTTATCACTGCTGATCTGCTGGGTAAATGCTTCTGCTGTCACTGAGTCACCATGGCGCTGAGCTTTTGTCCCAGGGCAGGAGTGAGAGCGAGATAGACAGAGATAGAAAGAGAGAGAGAAAGAAAGCATTGAAAGTACCTTCAGTACACAGGTAATGACGAACATTGCCATTCTTTGCTCTACTGTTTTTAGTTATGGTTGTGTCAGTTATCAAATGTACACAATTGGACTCTTAACACTAATGTTTCTGAACATTCTAGACAGAAACCCCATAAGCAAGCCCATTTGAGAACCGTTCAGTGCAGCTTGATGTCTATGATACAGTACCTTCATTACATGCATCTGTAAAGAAGCAATCTTCAGGCACAAAACATGTCTGATGTGTATTTGATTGTTTCACATAAGTCCAGATGTTTTAAAATGATTACTTCAGTAGGTAAGATGTAAACATAATCCAAAATGGTATGATGCGAAATGCTCCTTTCTAGGGAAACTTACAGAGACAGTGATAGGAACCAGATGTTCACTAAGACTTGAATGCCTCTGATGGAAATAGTATGAATCATCTCAGTAGAAAATGGATGCCTGAGACGATTTTGAAGCATTTGGTGTTTTTATTTATGTAGGGTGTTGTAAGGACAAGGGTTCCAGAAGGTGTTTGCTCACTCGTCATTCTGGATAGTAAAAAATGTGTATATTTACTAGAGATGTGCCGATCCGATATTCAGTATCAGTTCGATCCTAAATTGCTGAATCGGAAATCAGGAAGGATTAAAAATGTAATCCGATCCGTTAAAAATTACGGAAAATAATTACAGCACGCATAACGTGATTTGCGACATAACGTGAGAAGATGCATCACGTGATAAGAGTTTCTGTTGTGTGTGAGACATGCCAACATGTCAGCAGTTTGGAGTTACTTCAGACTCAAAGAAGAAAAAGCCAAGACTGCCGAATGTATTGGGACACCTCACCCACGGAACGTGCTTGCGGCTTTTCTAGGTGGGGCAACCATCTATCTCCATGAAACTTCGCAGCTAGATAGGGTTCGATGAGACCTTTCTGAAGACCACTGGAGTTCACCTCCCTTGGGTGTCCCATTACTTTTGTCCTAGGTGAACGGAATAACTCCGGATCTCCCGGGGCTATTATGGCAAATGAGGATCTAACTATCTAACTGTGAAGTTTCACATTTACAGTACTAGATATAGTTTTCATATAAATTGTCTTAGATTTAAGACAATTTAAGACAAATCCTCCATGTTGGTGAGGGGATATCATAGCACGCAGTCCAGCCCCCCTGCTAAGTAACCCCCAGCTCATGGTAAATAAGTCCCACCCATGAAACAAGTGACTCCCTACTGTGATAGGGTAGTTCTCCACTTCAAAAAAAAAATCAGGCCATGTCTAATATTTACAATCAAACCTTGTGACTCCTGGTTCCCATTAGCACCACTCTAAAGCCATGCAAGTTACTCTTCAGTGCATTTCCAATTATAACATGTTGAATAATATCAAGGATTGAATTATTATGATTTTTTTGAAAAAAGATTCTGTTTTAACATGTACGGGTTTGCAGCATTTTTTTAGCTTTTTGTTTCAGTGTATTAGTGCACAAGAGAAATAACAGAAACCGATGCCAACAGAACAGTTGCCCCAAATTCCCTTAGTGGCCAATTTGAGATTAAACACTGAGGTCACTGGTGTGGAGCCATTAGTTGGGAGAGTGAATGCTAATGCTAGTACAAGTGCTTACATATCATTGCAGAGCTAAATTCCATTGTAATGACAGCAGCAGTGTGAGCAGAGCTAAAGCCTGTTTTTGTTCCTGTAGTTCAGTAGGTTGCTCCAGCTGTGTGTCTCTGAGAGCCACTAATATATTCCATTGTGAATGAGAGGTGTGTGTGTGCGTCTGTGAGAGTGCGAGTGCCAGGTAAACACAGCCGGCTGGCGGCTAAAGAGAAAGAAAGCTCAGTTATAAAAAGGGCCTTTCCACAATATTACACTCAGCAAGCAACAGCAAGCTCTGCTTGATTACAGCTGTAGGACCAAGAGGTGTATCTGTGTGTGTGTGTGTGTGTGTGTGTGTGTGTGTGCGTGTGCGTGCGCGTGCGCGTGACAGAAAGAGAATGGAAAATCTCTTAAGTTAACGAGCGTGATTTGCCAAAGCGTTGTCGTCTGAACTGTGCGGTTTCCCCGGTGCAGTGTGCCAGGCTGTGTGCCCGCACTAGGCTGGCAGAGCAGCGGAGTGTGTGGCAGCCCCTCAGGCGCTGGCACCGCTCACACACTGGCAGACCTTTACTGGGCATGTTGTCTGTCTTATTCCATCAGTGTAATGCTCTCATCGCTGGTGGGCAGGAAGGGCAAGTCTGTGTGTGTGTGTCTGTGTGTATGATGTAGTGATTGATGGTTTAAGGTCTAAGGCTCTGATTTAGTCTTTAGGTTTTGGTTCCATCATATTTCTTGCAGATTCAGATGTTTGCACTCAGTTTGTCTGCTTGATAATAAAAGATGAGTGGAATTATATATATATATATATTCTTTATATATTTTGTACTTCATCTTGACACCACACGCTCACAAGAAGAGGAGTATACTTTATTATAATATAAAAGTGTAAATTGACTGGAGGTGTGAGTGTGTGAGTGTCATGTGTTTGTTTGTGTGTGTGCGTGCTCCCAGGGTGAGTCTCAGCCTCGTGTCTGTAGACCCCAGGATAGGCTCCAAGTACCCACGACCTTAGTTTGGATTAAGGAGTTACAGAAAATAAATGAATGAATGAATGAGTTAATTAATTAATTAATTGTTCTGTGTGAAGTTGTGCAGAAAAAAAAAAATTGTAATTCTTTACATTTGTAATTGCAACAACATATGCAAACTCAAATGTGTTGATACAAAATGAATGAAAATGTAGTTTATTATGTATTAAGGATACATTAAGGATACCGGATACCGAATAGAGGAGAATAGCTGAGTGTGGGTGGTGGTAGTGTTACATTTGCCGGAGTCTCAGATGACAAATGTCTTTCTCATTCTCTCTCTCTCTCTCTCTCTCTCTCTCTCTCTCTCTCTCTCTCTCTCTCTCTCTCTCTCCCATCCGCAATTTTCTCTCTATC
>JBBPDC010000039.1:17985024-17995311 GCA_037974485.1 Hemigrammopetersius urotaenia | reverse complement strand
ACATGTAGATATATATCGTGTCTCTCTCTCTCTCTCTCTCTCTCTCTCTCTCTCTCTCTCTCTCTCTCTCTCTCTCTCACACACATCTCTCTGTCTCATCTCTCTCTCTTTCTCTCTCTCTCTCTATCTCTCTCTCTCTCTCACACACATCTCTCTCTGTCTCATCTCTCTCTCTTTCTCTCTCTCTCTCTATCTCTCTCTCTGCCTCTGTCTCACCTCTCTATGTCTCTCTCTCTCTCTCTGTCTCATCTCTCTCTCTCACACTCTCTCTCTGCCTCTGTCTCACCTCTCTCTCTTTCTCTCTCTGTCTCTCTCTCTGTCGCTCAGATCTGGTGCATGAGCTGTGTAGATTTGGCCTGGGGGGGATTTTATAGAAGATTGAGAGGTGGGGACAGACATCACAACATCAAAACCTGTCTCTCACACACATACATAAACACACACACACTTTCACTCTGGCCCTGCAGCATTATGGCATTCATGAGTGTTATGTCAACGATGAAGTTATAATAAAATGAAAATCCAGAATAATTCTATATATTTTAAATATAGTGGTAAAATCATGAGGAAGATAAGTGACAATAGTTATTGTTGTGTTTTGGTAAAAAAAAAAAAAAAAAACCTAAAAATGGCTATTTTTACAATGTAAACCCTAAATATTCCAAATATGCTCCCAGACTTTAATATCGTTTTAAACTCAGTTTAAGGCATTACACTTAAAGAAAATGTAAAGGTAAATAAATAATCAGAATCAGAAACGTTATTGCTTAAAAACCATTAGCATTAGCAACGTGCAAACACTCGTACACAAAATAAACGTTGAAAGAACTCTCTCTACCCACGTGTTTAGACAGAGCACGAATGCTGAGGGATTACTGTACTAATATGAGTTTAAAACGTACCGTCCACTCCAATATCCATACGGTCCATATATGCTCAAATAGGCCCTTTTGAATTCTTTATTTTTGCAAAACACTTATTCCCTTTATATGAGGCTCAACACAGGAAAGCCAATCAGAACATATATCATTCACATACATCAGTATTAAAGGAACAGTAACAAAAAGAGTCTAATTAATTCTAAGGGATAAAGAGATGTTGTCATGTAAAACAGAGTAAGGGCTGATTTTTGAAATACAAACACTTAAAATGTGACTCCAGTTACTGCTGACTAGTCTGGTGTGGATACTTATGAACCATGTTGAACGAAATGGCAACAGCAAGTGATTTGAAAAAATTCCACCTTATATCGTGGCTCTGGCTGAAGCCGTTTGAATAATTGAATCGTATCATTTGTAATGATGATGTTCACCTTAGCACCAGTGCAGTGCTCATCTACACAGTTTATACATTTACATACACTCACACACACACACACACACACACTCACACATACACACAGACACAGATAGCCCAGAATGCAGTGGGGCCAGCGGGAGGCAGATGGTGGTGTGTGTCCTGGTTGGCTCTAGAGCTGGCGAGGGTCCAAAGGTGGCACAGACGCTGGGTTTTTGATGAGCTCGGCACATACGGAACCACAACATCTGGGTCTGCCATGTGTCCTTTATACACAGCCAAACACAGCAGCCAGAACACACACACACACACACACACACAAACACACACACACACAGACACACACACCAACAAATATATATATACACTCACACAGGCCAGCTGCAGCCAAGGTATACTGTGAGCTAAACATTATGAATTATGCATGCGTGTGTGTGTGCGCGTGCACTGCGTGAATGTTGGGGTCCGGCACTGACTTTGATTAAAAATCTAAAAAGGCCATGAATATGCAAAAGGCATTACAGCAGCCAGGAGCAACTGATTTGTCAAGCGTCCGTATTTCATGGAGATTGAGTAGCACCTCCGGGGTCTTCTAATCAGAGAGTGGTAAGTGTGCAGGGAGGAACAGGGAGAGAGAGAAAGAATGAACACGAGAGAGATAGGGAGGAGTAGAACGTGAAGAAGAGAGAAGGAAAGGGCGAGGGGGAGAGGAGGGAGAGAGAAAGAGAGAAAAGGTGAAAGTAAAAGAGAGAGAGAAAGGAAGTAGGGGTGAGAGAAAGAGATAAGAGGGCCAGAGAGAGAGAGAGACAGAGAGAGAGAGAGCTAGAGAAAGGGGGGTTCTCTGTTGGATTGTTGTATTATCTTAATTATTAAGCTCCTCTCAGGCCTAATGAGTGATTGGCAAGGCTTTAAAGACGGATGAGTGGGACGCTCTGTGTGTGCGCGTGTGTGTGCGCGTGTGCGTGCGTGTGTGTTTGTTTGTGTGTGTGTGTGTGTGTGTGTGTGTGTGTGTGTGTTTGTGCACCTGTGTCTGAGAATGAATGTTTTGGCATGGCGGGGTGTTTGTGGGGTGGGGGGAGGCAGAGAGAGAGAGGAGAGAAAGTGAAAGTGATGGAGTGTGTATGGGTGTGTGAGCTGAATGTTAACTCCTCTCTGTTCAGTCTGCTCTCCTCTGAGGCCAGGCTGAGTGATTCACGGCCGCTCGGTAGCTCTGCATCCATTAGGCTGTTTTAATTAAGCTTAATTAGAGTAGCGATTACAATCACAGGCTTGATACCTGCTATTAAATCATCCATCCATAAATGTTGTGCTTAAATGGTTAAGGGTGAAGGGATGGGATGAGTGGGGTGGGAGAGGTGGGGGGCAACAGAATGAAAAGAAAAGGAATGAAAAGTGCGTGCAAGCTATGCTGATTGTAAACTGCCAGGTATTAGCAGTTTGTGTGTGTGTGTGTGTGTGTGTGTGTGTGTGCAACATCAGGGCCAACAAAATGATGTTGTTTCCAGACAAAGCAACCTGAATAGATATATTTCAGGTCCAACAACCATGTGTTTGGAATTAACTGTTCATTATCCAAACATTTTCAAAATGGCAACTTTTCAAATGATGGAAAGAACATTTTTGAAAATAAAAAAAATAATTTTTCTATTAACATAATATTCTATTTACATAGTATGTCATTTTAAACCCTTTCTATTGATCCATTCATAAAACTTTACTACAGTGTTGGGGCAGCTTAATGTATCTATAAGTTTTGTTTTTTTAAATTATTTTATAAACTTTATTATTATATGAACTTTATTATTTTTTATTATTATATCAACTTTATTTTATATAATAATAATTATATAAAATTATTATATAATAATCATTTATTATATAAACTATTATTTATAAACTGCAGAAATATTTGACATTGTTTATCACCATTTCAGTTTCAGTCCAGAAAGTGTTGTCATGACTGACACTTGTTGGAATGAGGTTTCTAAATGTTTATGTAGGATTATTTAGCATTATTAACACTGACCTGCAGAGGGAAAAAGAGAAGGAAAGGAGAAGAAGAGAGAAGGCTGATATAAAGAGAAGATGGAGGGATGTGGTTGGAGGAATAGAGAAATCCCGCTCGCCTCTGTGGTTTTTAAGTGCCTTGTAAACGTGTCAGTGATATTAAGTGCTCGTTAAATTGTGCAAAGCTGTGAGGCAGCACGGCTCTGGTTAGAACGGCGTGGTGATCCATCTCCTCTGGGGTGTAAAACTGCATCGACCTGAAGGTTACGGGATTGATTTTGGAGTCTTCAATGACTTTCGTGGATTAGGCTCTGTTTTCAAGTCAAATTTAAATATTTGGAATTGAAGTATTGGTTTGGTTTTCCTGAAATTTGAAACTTAAAAATAATAAATGTCCTGTATTACAGAATTTCTATGGCATATGTACTATATGGTATTGGGACTCATCAACAGGGACATTAATTACATTGTATTCTTGGAAAGTGTTTCTGTGGGAATTTGTGTCCGTTCATTCTGTAGAGCAGTTATGAGGTCAGGCACTGATGTTGGACGAGAAGGTCTGGCTCACAATCTCCATTCTAGTCATGCTGGAATAGAAAAGGTTCTTCCTCAAACTGTGTTCACAAAGTTGGAAGCATGGTGTTGTCCAGAATGTCTTGCTACGCTGAAGCATTAAGATTGCTCTTCACAGAAAGTCAGGGGTCTAACCCCAACCCTGAAAAACAGGTGTGTCCCAGTACTTTTGTCCATATAGTTTATGTGGATTTTATGGGCTATACATACTATACATACATTTAAATGTGTGTTTTTTAATACATGTTCTCATGTGAAAAAGCAATTAGCCAGCTAGCATGGTCCTAGCCCGTTACAACACGACACCAGGGACGTAAACAGCAGTAGAACCATCTGAAATAATGCGCCAAGCTTTGTGCTCAATTTGCCCATGAACCGCAGTATGTAAAAACAAGGGCAGGGGTCCTTCTGTCCTCTAATGTCTACTGAAGCGAGCAGCAAGCTCAGAATGTTAATGTATAATTCAAGTGGACCAAACTGGCACGGTGCTAGCGGTTAGGGGAACCTCTGGTCTGCCAGCGCTGTAGGTGTGTGACTCTGTGTTAGTGGCATGGTTGAAGGGCGGGCATATTCGAGGTGGGTGTCTCCAGCTGGCAGGGTCAGTCTGGCAGGACGGGCTGAATGGTGCTGGTTGGAAACTGTTACAGGCTGTTATCACACAGCGCAGCTGATGCTGTGACAGAGAAGCCTGGCAGAGAGCAAGTCTGCAGGAAACAATGAGGGATCAAACACACACACACACACACAGATTAATGTAGAGTAATCTGAGGCGGTCATGAATAGGCTAGATGGTTTGCAGATGTGTTTGTAACAATGTGCTAACATGAGTTAGCGATACAGGGGTCTGTTTTTTTTGTTGTTTTTTTTAGACAACCCACCCCAAACAGACCCGAACCTGACGCGTTCCTCAATGTTTCTGTCAGGTATTTATAACAGTCAAAATGCTACTTTGCCACTTTTTAATCCACCCTCCCACACCCTGTTTGTGTGTGTGTTGATGGACGGTGCTCTGGCTGTTACTCAATACAGGTCTGTGTTGCTGAGGGCTCAGTGTTTATGATTAATCCTTCTTGGCCTTGTTCCCATCAGCAGAGCAGCACAGTTATCAATCTCCAAACAGTGGGACCCAACAACTCACACACACCTCCACTCCATCAAATGACCTCAGAGCAAGAATGCTAACAGTACACACAAATACAGGCGCATTATTAGGAGCACACTTGAATGCATGTTATGCGAATGTATTTTGAAACGGCCTTCAGTTTCTCAGTATAATTCCAGCACAGTGTCTTAAGGTGACCACACCTGCAGTATTTAAATGAAGGACTTCTCAAAGCAGTTAGTGGAATATACACAGAAACCTCACACACGCACACAAACGCCACAACAACACTGTCGGAACAAGTAATAGTCCTCCATTTTTGTTTATATTGTGTCAAAGTTTGATGATCAGTGGACCGTGACTCTCTGTCCATGTTTTCTAAGATGCCAGTGTGTATGTGTGTGTGTGTGTGTGTGTGTGTGTGTGTAAAACCTCAAAAAATATAAAAGGATGGTATGGGAACACCCCCCACTCCAGACAGAATCAAGCAGAAGAAAAAAAAACTGTCTGCTAAAATATTCAATGGCCGCAACCGTTTTCACTCACACTGTGTGGGAGAATATGGAAATGCAAATAATATGCAAATTTAGCGTATGTAAACGCTTTGAGATTTACATGGGAAACCGCCTTGCTCTGGGTTGAATTGTGCGCTTGTGGTGTATGGAAATATAAGAGTTTGCTACTGTACTGCCTGCAGAGAGAGAGATTAATATTCAATACCCACGGCTCTATCAGTGTGTTTTCATTTTCCCATAATTTAGCGCAGTCTTGGAATCCAAAGAACAAAGCAACGTGTTTTTCTGTGAATGTATTATTCCAACTAATGACTGATTACACAAAGCCATTTCAGGGGGCAGAAACAAAAATGGGACACATTCAATGTATTAGCTCAGGCTACGGTCAGAATAGATTCACTGGCACTGAGGGACTGAAGGTAATGAGTGTGTGTGTGTGTGTTTGTGTGTGTGTGTGTGTGTGTGTGTGTGTTTGTTTGTTTGCGGGTGCTTAAAGCCTCTTAGGAGTGATTTCTAGTGGCCTGTGTGCTTTAAAGGAACAGTTCAGCAAAAAATCTCGATCCTTACCTTAAATATAATAAATCAGATGTGTTTAAGGGTTACGTTTACATCCGTCCATTTGCAAAGCACAATTGGAAGGACCAGATCTTTACTCACTTACCTCAGACATTAGGTGAGCAAATACAAAAAAAAGTTTGCCATTGCATTATGTAATCTGCCATTTCTGTACCTAATCATCAGGCAAACTATATCGCATCTCACGCTTACTCCAAAACGCAAATAAAAGTCTGTTTGAAGAGGCCTTGAGAGCACAGATGGTAATTATTATGTACATAACACATTTAAACAGTCAATAACCGCTTTGCCATTAAATTGTGTTTGATTATGGATTGGCAACTGGAGTAAAGCAGGTCAGTCGACCTCCAAAATTCACAGGGGTTGCGTTCCAAGAATCTGTGAATTTGTGATGTGGTAAAAAATGCCTATAAATTATTTTTTTTTTAATAAAGAATTTCATTTTAAGCTTAATACATTAACCTTAAAACCACTGTAAAGGTAAACTCAAGACAGCTACACGCAGGAAACAATGCGGGAATGCTGGACTGCAGTTGCCAGAGATGTGCCACAGGGCAGCAGCCAATCAGCAGCAAGGACATATGAATGAAATGAGACACTCTTTTGTGTGTCAAGAGATTGACCACTTCCAAACCTCTGCCTTTGAGTACAGGGGTATTTTACCAAAACAAAGACGCATTTTCGTATACTGATGCTTTGTGTTCTCTCGACGGTACTAAAAAATTTACAGTTTATACTGATATTTAGTCTAATTTACATCAATATTTATACTACTAAATTACTAAAGTTATTTAGAACTGAAAAACATGAAAATGATAAATTGCCACCAAAAAAAACCCCCAAAAATTGTAGAGGATTTGTGGTTTCTGTAAATTTGCGTTTCTGCGAACAATTATTAGTTAAATTCTAAGAAAAAATGAGGCTGCGAACCCTGCACCGCGACATTGCGGGGGTTGACTGTATTCTGTATAGCCTGGGGTCTGGGTTTATGTTATCCATTATAAAGTCTTTGAGAAGCACTATAATTTTTCATGGTTTTTCTTTTCAGCAGCTGCATTAAGATGCCTCTAGAGCTCAGAGTAACACCCCCCTCCCCCTTCGAACTAGTAGACACTGTAGTTAGGAATAATCATTTCAAGTTGCCACAGCTCTATATTTGATTTTGAGATGAGACGGAGCAGCCAGAACCCCTCCTTCAGCTTTAAAGCAAATCGAGTGATGGGCTTCGAACACTGCTGGTCTAAAATCCCAGAGAGTACTTTTAATCCATCATGATGTGCATCTGATACAACATAGGCAGGCCCTCAGGAGTGCTCTCTAGTCTTTAAAATGCAGGTTGAAGTGTAGCTCTTTCTACTGAAGAGACATGCAGACATGACTGCGTGTGTTTGATCTTTTGCCTTACATTTCAGATGAGACTTTCTGAGCTTTATCTGTTTTGCCGTGTGAGTCATTCTCTAAAGAGAATGCAAAATGTGTACAAGCCTGTGTATGTGTTTCTGTTTTACCAGCCCTAGAGCCTTGAACACATGGGGTAGTTTGTATTTGAAGGTATATTTCGGTCAGCTAATTTGGCCTATGATGAATAAAAAAGGGAAAGAAATTGGTGTTTACTGAAGCGCCTGAGAAAATTAGATTTTAAAAAGCTTTTTATTTGAGCAGTTTATTTCTTCATAAAATTAGATTAAAATGAGTATATAGCTTTCATACAATAAGCAGTAATTTCTTGTCTGTCAGTGCATTTGTCTAACCATTTCTAAGCTTCTCCTTGGGGAAACGCAGTATCACTGGTATCATTCAATGCCTCATTAAGTTAAATCAGGTGTGCTGGGGATAGAATTGAATGAATCCATGCGATGGCTGGAAGCGTTGATGAGAAATGGCCGTATTCTCCTAGCAGCTCATGAGATATCAGACATTTTTTACTTGTTGCTTCTCATCCCATTTGTTTTGCATTCACTCAAATGTCACTTTGACACTTTGAGAGCTTTGAAAAAGAATAAATGGAAAACTACAACAAATGTTATTAAACTTACATATATGCATTTTGTGTGTGTGTGTGTGTGTGTGTGTGTGAGAGAGATGTTCACAAGTCATTTTTACCAAGTCCAAGTCAAGTCTCAAGTCTTTGAGTGGCGATGTTTACAAGCGGCGACTCTAAATGTGGGATGTTTGAGCTGCAAAGATTGGGCTCTAAATGTTCAGATGATATGCTAATTGACCACGCCCCACGGTTACTATTGCTGTGATATCTCCTTACCAACACGGAGGATTTGCCTTAAATGATCTTAAATCTAAATGTTAATATATGAAACATATATCTCTCACTCTAAATATGAAACTCCACAGTTAGATGGGGCTCGGTGACCCCTTTCCAACAACCCCTCGAAAACCGCTCACCTCGGACAAAAGTAATGGGACACCGGGGCGCGGTAAATGGTTATCGGGTCGTTGTAAAGAGTGCGAGATATAAATAAATAATTCCATGAAATAAACATTGTTTACGAGTTATGACTCACGAGTCACAGCACAGAGTCCGAGTCAAGTCTCAAGTTGTGGAGGGCAAGTCTAAAGTCAAGTCACAAGTCTTTGTTTGTGCGACTTAAGTGCGACTCAGACTCGAGTCCCCATCTCTGGTGTGTGTGTGTGTGTGTGTGTGTGTGTGTGTGTGTGTGCGTGCATGTATGTAAGATCCTGTTCATGCTAAAAGAGAGTGTCTGACTACATGATCAAAGCAGATGAATAATGGCCTGGCCTCTGTGCCTCATCCCTCCTTTATTCTTTTAATCTTTCAAGTGTCCTTTTCATCACGTAAAACCACTCCACTCTGACAGGAGCCAGCGCAGCTAGTTCACCTTAGCTTCGGCTGCTCACCTTAGCTTTGCACACGTTGGCTTTAAATGAGCTGTGAATAGGAGCCGTGTGTATATATTACACGTGTTCATCGTCCTGCTGCTCACTCCCACCCGGACGGCGAGAAACTGCGTGCCGAAATGTTTGTTTTTTCTTTGGAATTTACATATGTAAAATACATTTGTTCTAGCCTGCTTCACAAGATTTCACATAAAGGCCTAATACCTGCTTTAGGAGGTATTAGAAGGTAGTGTGGGCTAATCTCGCAGAGCTCAGGGTGCCGGAGAAGTGATTGCCTTTGTTTCAGCAGCATTTTGATACTAATACCTGAACACCTCTAAGAGTCAACAGCATCCTCTTATCTGGTTGCTTATCTTCAGCCAATGCTTTCCCTACAACCATGCAAATACATGACAGGTGTGACGGCTGGCTCATTTGCACATGGCGTAGGCAGGAGTGTGTGACGCTCTGCTCCTAACCGCACCACACACTCATGCAAATCCCGCGCCATGCTGCTGATTGTCCTGGACACATTTCCCTGCGTTTAAATATTAATGTCTGTGGCTTGGCACCAGCAAACGTGCTAGTTGGTTTATGGGAACGGGAGGAAAAGCGGAACTCTGCTCCAGCAGTTGGGAACGCACCAATCGGAGAGCACGATTGGTGGCCAGCTAATCGGCTCATCGGTTAGGCAGTTATGGTCCAGAGGTCACCCTCATTTGTTAAGAAAAGTTTACAGGTTTCCACTGGAGCTATCAGGGTTGGACTCCCCCCCCCCCATTGCTCATAGCTCTACCTCTGCCTCTCATTCTGTCCCTCTCTCCCATTGCTACCTTTGGCTGTATTAGCCTCCCCCCTTCCCTCCTCCCTCCATCCTCTCCCCATCATTACCCAGCACCTCCAGCATGGCGGTAGCTGCCAGTTGTTGAGAGCAGAAGAGAATGCTGAAGCATTTCTGAGGCGTTTCTCAGCTCTGCCCGGCAGCCATTACCCAGCCTGATAAAAGCCTGTTAGAATGGAGCGCAGTGGGGTGGTGTGGGGCTCTGTCGAGCGCAGAATAGCTCTCTGGAGGCCGAGCGTCAGAGCGGAGTGTGTAGGAGGGCTGATTGAGGCAGGAGCAGGGGGGCGGTGAGGGGATTTCAGCCAGACCCTGGGGACAAGCCCACAAAGACCCAGCGGGGTCCATGTCATTACCAGGGCAGAGACGAAGACTCAGCCAGGCTAGAACTGAGGAGGAGGCGGAGTGGGAGGCAGGAGGTGGGAAATGCAGGTTGTAGTTAGGCACTTACCGCAAAATCCTGGAGTGGAGTCTTGTGTCAGGATATGACTGTTTTCAGGATGTAATTCACTAACACACTACACATA
>JBBPDC010000039.1:17934594-17946899 GCA_037974485.1 Hemigrammopetersius urotaenia | reverse complement strand
TTAAGGAAACAAGTAAAGTTAAGCAGTGAACAGTTATGGACACTCATAGTATTGTTCTGTTAAACTGAGTACAAACGTCGCTACCAGAGAAATCTTACTAAACGGGCATTCAGAGTTATATATTTACAGTTATACATTTATAGTTATACATTTACAGTTATGCATTAACAGATTTATGGCCGTAGTCATGCTCTGGGTCAGTATTCAAACACACCCTCTGTGGGAGACCGTAAGCTTAAAAAGAACAAAAGGGCTTTTTGTCTGTTTATTTTGTAGGTGACAGGAATTTAAAAGCTGGATACATTTTTCCTCTGGGCATCTTCCCTGCTTGGGTTTCAGAGACAGCCTTCAAAGCAGCCAGCGGTTGATGAGTGAAGTGATGTGACTCATCGAAAGAAAATGCCGTGTTTGGCTACTGCACATACCGAAAATATATAAATAAAACATAAAATATGAATACAAACTAACCTTCAACATGTATACTGTTTTGACAACACGAGAATCCTTTAAAAATTGTGTTCTTTAATTTTTTAACGTTATTTTTAGCGGTCTCATTTGAACATTGACATGTATTCAATAGTTTCTGATATTTTATTTATTAATAACATAGTAGTTTTAAATACTTTTAATACTGTAATGTGCACACCAGAGGGTAATTTAAGATCATTCAATAAATAAACTGGAACGATCAACTTCTTGTCAAGTTCTTGACCTTAATACTTGATCACTCCTTTTCATACACGAGGACATTGTGGACCTTAAGATACTTTCTTAGTCGCTATAGAATAATTTCTGTTTGTTATACTAAAACTTCTTCACAGCTTCAGTGTTGCTGCAGTTCATACCTATGAAGCTGTCGAGTATCCTCTTCATAGAATCATATTAAGTCATGTATTTGCAAAAAAAGCCTTTATATGAAAACACTATGAAGATTGACTCTCTTCATACAACAAACAGTAAGATCCTTCAATGTGTTTTAAATTGCTTTTTACCATTTGGTCAAGACATTTCCAAGGTTAAATGTACTGTCTGAAGCGCTTGCAAAACTCGAAAAAGGACGCATTCATTTTCAGTGAATCAATATTTTGAATCAATGTCTTCAAGCACCTCAACCATTCAGGTTCTCCCCGGCATAATAAAATCACACACTTCTATCTGTCACTCTATATGCGTTTACAGCAAATACATCTCATTTCCTCACAATGAAACCCAGCGATGAGCTTGGGCAAGACGTGCGAAGTGATTTCCCTCTCCGCCAGCTTTGTGACATTCCAGGCTGAAGGAGTTTGAGCGTGGGCGAATAATACTATCATTACCGAGCAGCGCTTTTCATAAATGTACACAGCCAGCAGCCAGAGCCATATGAGATCCTGATTTACTGCCTGCTGCCTTCTGCCACAATGAGGCGATGCGGCAAAAATGCGTTTTGGGAAGCACAGGGCTGTTTATGAGGAGCACATGCAACGAAAATGTTCACACCTATTTTAAGACCTAATTGTAGTGAATACAAACTGGTCTCACACACTGGGGTGGGATGCGGTCTCACACACTGGGTTGGGATGCGGTCTCACACACTGGGGTGGGATGTGTTTTGGTGAAAACCAACCCAAAGTGAAACCAATGCGTAAAAATGTGCTTCAGTGTTATCCACTGGTTTTCCAAAGCAGCAGATTTTCAGATGGTTTCAGCAACATGTACTGTAGCTTGTCTGGCATGTAGCAGAAGGAACAAGTGCTTTCACAATACGACTTGCTGAAACCTTTCTGCAGAGGGCAATAATTTGGTATTTGGAATGGAGTTGGAATTTTCTCTTTAAACTGAACGCAGTTAATCAGCTTGTTTGGCGTCTGGTAGTTTTGCACTGTAGCAAGAAATAAATTCCTCTAGCAATTAAGTTGCAAACTGTGTCTCTAAATAATTACTTGCTGTAAACCATGTCTTGCTTATAATCTCAAATAGCCTTTTTTATGATACTGACATGGTGTTATCTTTAAAATTGCCTTGAAAAAGCCTTTATAAGATCTATCTTATTACTTCAATAGGACTAGATAATTTGAGACGAAAACATCTAGCATGCATATAGCTTTGGAGTCAATCAGACATGCTTGTTTCAAACCTAGCATTGTGATTGACTGTCTAAATTTACAGTCTGTAAGTGTGTTATCACAGCTCTTCTAGATCAATCTGCAACCAATTTCTGTCCAGCATTATTGTTCATTCCCATGTCTGCTTGTTTACAGTTCAAACTAAACTCATTTAATTTTGTAATTAAAAAGCTATTGGGGAACAAAATGTTGCATAGAAAATTGTCCCGAAACAGATGTATTGGTATTGATACTGAAAATATTTTGCATCCATTTGTACATTCATTCATTTTCTGTAACCACTTAATCTTTACTAGGGTCACGGGGTCCCTGAGCCTACGGGCACAAGGGACTGAGTGCAGCACTCAAATTAGCACATTTATAATGGTTTATGTTATCTTTGCCCACCGCAGGGTGCACACACACTCACACACCCACACACACACACCTATGGTTAATTTAGAATCCCCAGTTCACCTGACATGCATGTCTTTGGACTGTGGGAGAAACCTGGAGACCCCGGAGGAAAACCACACCACCATGAGGAGAACAAGCAAACTCCACACACGCAAAGCCATCACCCGGATTCAAACCCCAAACCTTGGAGGAGTGAGGCAACAGTGTAACCCAATGCTGTATTATGTACAAACCCTCTTTGTACATAATACAGCATTTGTATCAATAATTTCCATCTCTTTTGTGGTATTAATTACAATACCGGTACGCAATATTCCTCCTTTAAAAACCAGAAAACTATAAAAAATGAGCTACTATTTGTTCAGTTGAGCTTTTAAAAGCCGAATGTCGTATCCACCCAACTACCCAAACACTCTATTTGCCCACAGGAAGAAATACACAGGAATGACGTCACACGGCATGAGTGTATATATTAAGCAAGATTAGTTCCACAACTGGATCATATTCATCATTTCTGCTGATAGTCTTCTGATTGTGATGACAAAGTATCATGTGTAGTTTGGCTATGCACCCTATTTTGATCTGAGGATAACAGTGTGTCACACGGTTAGAAGCCATATGATGAAGTCCAGGCCAGAGACCAGATCAGTTGGAAATGACTGGCACAATGCACCGTGATAAAATACACATTTCCTTTGCAGGCTACATTAACCTCTTTTAAATCCTTTCAAACCCTCCAGATGAAGATATTAGGCTTCAGCGTAGCTGTTCCCTGAGCATATGCAGTGAAAGGAGCTGCTCTCGGTTCATCCCCCTCCAGAGTAAATTGCTCCCGAGCTGTTCGCTATGGTGGTTAATAGGGTGTGTTCAGAAGAGGCCATGGAGAAGCACACTGGGCCCTGCGGAGCAGCACTGCTTATATCCCTCAGCCCCGGCTCCCACAGGTGCTAATTGGAATAATGTGTGTAATGAACACACCCTCAATCGGACCCACAATGCTCCACGCTCGCTTAATTAGTGTGACTGGGAGTTCACATGCTGATTAACCGCTTTTGATTCTCCTTATTCAACCACTAATGATCCAATGATAATTAATGCAGTGTTCCAGTGTTATAGGGCTCTCTCTGTGTGCATGTGTGTGTGTGTGTGGTTTTGTGTGTAACTAGATTAACAGCAACAGAAGGGCCCAATAAATACAATGTCACCATCCTTCTGTTTTCCACTAGGGGGAAAAAAAATCTGGCAGTGTTCATAGAGAGATTAAGAGAGAGAATATGTGTGTGTGTGTGTGTGTGCACGTGTGGCTGAGAATGTGAAAATGTGGTCAAGTGCTGAGGTTTAGGGATTCCTGCCAAAAGCTGTCAAAAAAAATCCACCCTCAAAAAGAAGACAACCAACATAAAGAAAAAAAATTCTCACTCTCTTAACAACAGAGAAGAGGAAAAGCACTTTTGTTTGTGTTCCGCTGTCTGCAACCCAGCATGTGTGTGTTGTGGTTTGGGTTCAGATACTGGTGGTCTGGCTTTGGGTGTGTGTAGCTGAGGCTTTGGAAAGGCTCCTGCAGCGGAGGGTGGAGAGTATGGGGACTTCCAGAAGAGTAAAAACCTGATGAACTGCACAGCCGTTACAGACCACCAAAGGTATTTTTGACAGGCAGCACCAGACAAAGCCGTTATCGACGAACGGCGCTTCAATCTGTTGTTTCCTACATTGCTATCAAAACAACATGAGTGTATTTATTTTTTATGAGATCATTTCAAAACTGACTGAATAATGAAATGTTGGAAATAATTACAGAATTGGATCATAAAGAGTGGATTTAAAGTGTGGTTTATTTTTTATTCACATTGAACTGCAATAAGACTGTGGTTTTGTTATACACCAATAAAGAGAAGAAGATGAAAAAGACAGGAGTTCTGTTTGGTAACAGAAATGAATGGCACTCTTAAAACACTTTCAGAAACATTAAAAATGATTATTGGTTAAAAACATCTGAGACAAAACATCGGAAATGTCTTCAATTATTTCTCACCTTGATTGCCTAATACATGATAGAAACTAGTTTAAAAGCATAAAAGCCTTCGCCACTATTTCTTAGGGGATGTGCAGAAGACCACTGTCTGAAAATCTATGGTCACATGTTGAAACAGATTGATCAAAGATATTTGAAATAAATTAAACCAGGCGACCAGCAGTGCTCCTGGAGATCTACCTTTCCGCAGACTTTACCTCCAACCCTAATCAAGCCCTCCTGATCCATCAAACTGTTGCCTTCAGAAGTCCTTGATTAGCTGGATCAGGTGTGTGAAGGAGGTGAAACCTGTGGGAGGTTAGATCTTCAGGAGAAGAACTGGTGACCTCTGTATTACACCCAAGGAACCAGGGCTGTTCTTTCAGATCAGAGGTGGTATGTTCTCTCTTTCTGTTTGTTGTTGGGTTCTGTGCTTCTGCATTTTGTGCAAATTGTACAAGATGTATTGTTTGCTTAGGTCAATTTAAAAGAGCATTACAGTAATACATTCTGCTGGTAACAAATAAGCATTAAAATTTCATTGAAATCAAGCCTCTCTTCATTCTCTGTGAGACAGAATACAACTTAGAAACAGTAGAAGCAACTTTAGAGATTATGTTTGCATGCTGGATGATAATACCCCAGGGTTGATACTTTAGATTTGGTAGAAGAAGCAAAAAGGCCTGGTTTCTCACAAAGCAGCTCTGAATTGCAGTTCATATTATTTCAGTTCATTTTTTCTTGATAGAAATGTATCTCTACAATAACTGTAGCTATGGAAACTGATTTTTTATGTTTCTTTGTGAGAGCTACAAAGAGAAAGGCAAAGTTCCTAGGACTGAACCTTGTGGGACTCCACAGGAATAAGAAATATTAGAATAAAACAGTTGTTTCTAAATTGTTTAGATCTTAAGCTGAATAATTAATTAAATTGTTCTGCAGCTCTAATTCCACCTCTAATCATTCTTCACAGAAGTCTTTATTTTCTAAGTGCGTTTTAAGTCTGGGTTATATGAGAAAATGCATCAGAGTTGGAGAGCCTGAACTAATCATCCACAATTACTACCTGACCACACTCTTGTGACTAAATCAAATCCTCACAGCAATGTTGCTACATGTGCCTTTACAAAAAAGCAGGGGATGATTATTGATTATCTTAATTTCTGAAGTGTGCAAAAAAGGTTTGGACATATAGTGGATGTAGGCATGTGCATGGCTCATGTGGGAAAAAACAAGCGATCTCAACGAGGCCCTCTTGCAGCCTTGATGAGCTCGTTTACGACATGCTCATGGAAAAGCTCTGGCATAGTATGAAACGACATCCTCACACGCCACACAGCTCGGTTTTGGACGCGCCCGTGTGGTTTATGCTGCATAGTGAGGTTTAATGGAGGATAACTGAATTGCTCCATGGCTTCTTCCAGCATGGAGAACACTGTCTGGGCAGGTCTGCCAATAGGTCGAAACAGAAAACAAACTTGAGGAGAAAAGCCTTGGAGGATCTGTGAAATATTTATGAATAAGCCATGCAGACTCGTAGCAGGTTTTATGAGGGCTGTGGTTGCGGTTGTTTCTGTTACTGCGTGTGAGCGATGAGGGAACAACCCGATGGGTGATCTTCATTTGTTTACTGAACCTGCCTCTAGTCGCTGGCTGTAACTGATTGATGTCCCGCTGATTTGTATTCATTCGGAAGCGCAATGTATGTTGATCTACATGTAGAAAGCAGAAAGGTCTTTCATCATGCCTTTAATATGCAGCACACACATGTGTCCTACGTTAGGCTAGTGCACAACTAGAGTGACTCAGGCCATTAAGTCATGGGACACTGCTAGACCAAGCATGCTCAGATCCTGCACATCTGGGGTGAGCAGTGGTGCATGCATTGCTGGAGGATTGAAGACTTAGCATTAAATAAGCAAACTGTCAAACACTTACAGTATATCACAGCTTCTATTACAAACATCTGGTTGAGTGGTTTCTTACATGTTCATTAGTGCAGCTATCATGATCATGGTTTGATTTGGGGTGTGTACGTGCCCATTTTCAATGATTCATAATCATTCTTCAACGTGTGGTTTTCAGTTATCATCGAGCCAAATTGCTGAGGATACATTTTTGGCGTGTGTGTACTTGCTTTTATACATTTTTTGGGAACAAATGCAGAGAAAACAGGCTTCTGTAGGTTTGTTAGTTTTGTTTTACAAAAGCTCTACATCTTTTTTAAGGCAATAGTAATGTGTTCAGGCCAGGGGTGCAACTACTCACTTTTTGGGGCTATGCAACACCCGCCCCCCACATATAGCTCCCCCTGCCTCTCGTCGCGGCAGCATCGCTGGTTATAAAATCTACTGCCAGTGGCCAGACCCTATGTTTCTTAAATATTTGAAACAGCATATTTAGAGCATAGTCATGATTTAAAAGCACAAGAACAGTTTTAAAACATAAATGCCAATTTTTTTTTTTTCTGTCCCTCCCTTGTTTTGGCGCCCCCCCTGGCAGTGCGCCGATATGCACCGCATATACTGCATACCGCATTTTTGCGCCACTGGTTCAGGCTTAGATGTAGTGTTGGTTCGGTAATTGACTCTATGCCATTCCATGTTTTGCTGAGTGAAAATAATTTAACACATGCTGTACATGGAGTAGTTTTGCATGGGCCACATTTTATGTTTCCCATTATTTTAAACAGGGACGTGATTTGCTGGGCATTTAGAGCTTCAGTTTGGAAAGCTTTACAAATAGCCACAGATCGATAATGATAATTAAAAATAGACTATAGCCAGTTGTCATTCTGAACTTTCATTACAGCACAGGCTCGAGGCAGGCAAACCTTCCCCTAGTCAACAAATCAAACTATAGCCCCAACAAACCACCCCACTCTGTCTACAAAACCAAACTATGGTCACAAATGTATCAAGATCTTAACAATGGCTCTGTTTTCACATTCAGCGAAAGTATGCTGTACATTAACTGTATTTATTTCCAATTGCAAATAAAACATGCATTTGACCAGAAAAGCCAAAAAAGTTTTGTTGATTATATTTTGTAGTTTGTACAAATTGTACTAAATAAGGAGTTTTAGGGTTCAGAGTTCAATTCTGCTGTGCGAATTCAATTTCAATTTTTGAAATAAAAAGACAAAACAAACAAAGGCCTAAAAGAGTGTGTTTAAACTGATTTAAGAGTATCTTTAGAGGGTGGGGAAATAACTAGTAATCTAGTGATGTAACTAATAACTCTTGAAATAAGGTAATCACATTAGTAATTTGATTACTTTTAAAAAGAGTAATCAGTAATCAGTAGTTTAATTACATTAAAGTAACTTGGTCATGGTACTGTATAAAATCAAGTGTGTAGCAGTCCAAGTGCTCAAAAAATGTAGAGGGGTTAATGTTGATCTGCTGAATAAAAGCTACACAGGACGAAGACAAACAGTGTGGAGGCACTTTGCTAAACCACAAGTCCTCTGGGGGCTCTCACTGTACACAGCCTCACTTAGACAAACAGGGGAAGTGAGGTGGGTCGTTTATCTCTGTGTATCCGGGGCAACGTCATGGTGGTATAACACACCACACAGCTGATCAGTCTTGGCACTATAATCGTGCCAGTGGCTGTGGATCTTTGGAGCACTTTATTGTTAATACAATCCAACAAAAGACATTACATTTGGAGAAAAGATGTGGGTAGATGAGTTGGAATGGTAGGCTTGCCTATTGAAATTAATGATAAATTTTGGTTTTGTTATTATACTAATAATATTAATTATAATTAATAATTAAAAGCATAAACCTGCAGTTATAAAACAATGCATTTCTGGAAACTGGCTTTTAAAAAAAAAAATAATAATAATTCATGCTAATTTTCCCTTCCTTTTCTTACATGAGTCATCTCGCTGAATGCCACCAGAATACCTGCACTTTTCGCTCCCCAAATGAGGCCCAAATGAGACAGAAGGTCATTATATGCTGAACTGTCAAAGGAGGCAAAAATGGCATGAATTATTCCGGAGCCTTTTAATCTTTCCTTTCTCTTTCTTGTTTATCTGACAGATTGCCCTTTCCGAATCAATTTGCAGGAAGCGCAGTGGGAGGAACATGACACAGTGGCATTAAGAGCTGATGAGGATGATAATGATGATGTCACACTAGTGTCATTAATCTGAGCTCCTGCTGGAGATGCTGTAACTCGTCTGAACGTGGGCTCGTGTTTTTGTAGACTTAAACCACCTCACACGTAGAGGTAGACATATGTAATGTATTGTATCTGAATCTGAATGATGAGCTATACACTACCAGTCAAAAGTTTGGACACACCTTCTCAGTCAACGATTTCCTTTGTTTTTATTATTGATGACAGCTTTGCACACTCTGGGCTTTCAGATTCATGAGGATTCGACCTGGAATGGTGTTTAATTAACAGGAGTTTCTTCCTCAAGAGATCATTAGTGGAGTTTCTCTCCTTCTTGATGTGATTGGGATCATCAGTTGTGAGGGTTGGGTTGGTCCACAGTTAGTGATCCTGTTCCACTACGGTTCTACTGCACATTATGGCAAGAACCACTTAACTAAGTAAAAAGAAACAACAGTCCATCATTCCCTTATTACAGAACATATTCTGGTTTGTTTTACTCTTTTTGGTTTACTGCATAATTCCATGTGTTCCTTCATCATTTTGATTGTTTTCAATATTAATTTACAATAATAAAAACAAAGGAAAAACATTGAATGAGAATGTGTGTCCAAACTTTTGAGTGTATATCTTGTAAAATTTCCTTTCTGACTAATTATACTGGCTCTCAAAGGGCTGAGAAAATAGCAGGACCAAGATTAATCTGGCATCCATTTTCATGAACAATCAAACACCATTTATATTTCCACTTGAAATTTTCAGTGTACTGCTCATTTAATGTATAAATCTTGCTTCCATGAAATGAAACTAGTAACTGAGCTATGCTTCCGTCGTTATGGCTGTACTGAGACCGTGTGTGTCTGTCTGGGATATTATTGTTCTCCTGGTCAGATGAGCTGTAGGGATCCATGCCAGGGCCAGCAAGCCTCCAGCACAGTTTGGTCGTCCAGACTTTTCACCATATTTAGCACAGTAGCCGTCAAGGTGGTGAACGCTAGCCAGAGGGCATGTGGTGTGGGTGAAAAGACATAACATTAGTCACACAAAAGCAATACACATGATACATGTGATAGGATACTAGGTGCAATTCATGCTTTTGAATAATTGAAGTCA
This sequence comes from Hemigrammopetersius urotaenia, assembly GCA_037974485.1. Lineage (NCBI taxonomy): Eukaryota > Metazoa > Chordata > Actinopteri > Characiformes > Alestidae > Hemigrammopetersius > Hemigrammopetersius urotaenia. The sequence continues at coordinate 17,937,143 of JBBPDC010000039.1, read as the reverse complement.
CTTGCCCTGCATGTGATATGAGGATGTTATTATAGATGAGTGCCCTGAAAAATTTATGAAACGGAAACCATGACTGATTGATAGAAAGAGGTCTTAGTAAGTTAATGCTACTTAATGTCTTTTCATTAGAGAACCAGCACTTGTTAACACTTCAGAGGTGCAGATGTATTAAGAATTTTACAAACAGCTGAAAACATACAGTGGTGAACACAGCTGGTAGCCTAGTGGTTAGGGCATTCGCCCTGCGATCAGAAAGTCCGGGTTCGATTCCCAAGGCTGCTGGGCACCGCTGAAGTACCCTGAGCAAGGTACCGTCCCACACACTGCACCCCGGGCGCTGTGTTCCTGGCTGCCCCCTGCTTCACTTGGTGAATGGGTTAAATGCAGAGGTTGAATTTCTTGCTGTTCACACTGTGTGTGTTCATGTATGACAAATGGTCACTTTCACATACAGAGCGTGAGGTGTTGAATAAATGTTGAATTGTGAGATGTTACATGTTGTTTTTTTTAAGGGCAACGTTTCTTTGGGTCACAGAACTAGCCTCTGTGTAGACTTTCACGCATCAAGCTACTTGTGTACGAGAGTAACAGATTCCTAAAGTGTCGACATCTCTGTGAAAATACAGCGGTAAACAGCTATGGATTTTAGAAATATATAAAGAAAATAGGAAATTAAACTACAAACTTACACCCTAAAACAAATACACTCATGGGTCTTTATCACACTGCAACACTTTTTTTTTTTTTTTTATACTTTGCAGCTTTAGTTAAACCATCCTGAATACGGAGGTGCAGCAGTATCCAGATTAACCCTGACTTTCAAAGTCCCTGGAAGAGCAAACTGAATGAAACATTCCATGATATCCTGAAAGAGACAATCAAAGTAAAGGGAAAAAGTAAACGCTTTGTGTTTAAATGTGTCCCCTAAGATATATATTTTTTCTTTTTTTTATTGCTAAATTAAATATACAAACATTATACAGTATATGTCCAGTATATCAGTGTGTTTCTTGAGGAAGTCCAAAATTACCTGTAGGTCCCATCAGAAACCTGGTTTGACTCAGTCCTTCATTAACTTAAATCAGGAGCTGCTGCTGGAGTTTCACAATCCAAACAACGGCTGGATGAACCGAGGAGGAATCTGGAACCGAACCCGCGTTCTCCTCATCAGCTCACACAATATCAACTACTTTTGAACAAACAAAACAAAAATCTCTATTTTTTCTGCTTCCTTGTTTGATTGCATTTATTTTAATATTTACTAGCAGAAAGACACTATCACACACTGAGAAACATGGATTTACTTTGCAGAGGTGCCTAAGCACAATACTGTACATCTTTTTATGAAACAATACCGGGCACTGAAGACAACCTGAATGCTTCTATATTGGAAAGATAACATATTGTGGCACAAAAAGCTCAATAAATATCATCCCGTCAGCACTGAAGTGTTGATTAGTGCGCAGTATTTCGGTCTGACTAGTGTGATAATAAGCCGGGGCTGCTTGAAGACTACAGTTAGCGGCACCTGAAGGCTAAAGCGAGTGAACGCTAGCTGAGTTGGGTAATGAGCTAGCTGTGTCTGGCGCCCCGCTGCTCTACCTGCAGTGGAGCAGATTGGCCATGCCGCGGCGAGTTAGGACTGCTGAGGAGACGAAGCGTCACATGACAGATGGGCCGACAGTGAGCATGTTGGCTTACAGTCGTCCACCACCACCACTTACACACCGGATGAACACACTTGAGCACCCATACAAACAAACATGCCTACAAACATTATCAGTGCCCCCTGGCTGAGAGCATATGAACTGACAATGATGCCATGGACCACAACAGTACGAAATAAAAAATATACAACCTTCCTATCTCTGAAATGCAAATGCAAAGTTCAGAGGGGACAGTGTTTTTGTTCTTCGTATGACCCTCTTAGATATTTGTGAGTTTTATGTATTAAAATTTAAAAATTTTTACGTGACCAATTAGAATCAAATAGGCTGTTTGCAACTGTGCATTTACGACTGATGCGTAAATGACCTCAGTTCTGATTGACTCTTCTGTAGTGTATCTAATTCAGAAAGTAGTTGAAACTCTCTGGGATGAAAGTCTCCTTATAACTCCAATGTAAACAGGCTATAGGCCTAACCTGCCTGACTAGACAGATAGGGGTTGCACTAGATGCATTTTTGTCCATTAGTTAAGGACTTTTGCATGTGTCACTTATGCAGGCTTGGTTAAACACTACAGGAGCGAGAAGTGGTGAAATTGCTTCATAGTCCACAGAGACACAGAAAAGTCCACTGTGTGAAGACTCTAGAAGAGATCCGAAGAGATCCCTGAAGAGATCTAGACAGTTGCCAGCCCTCTACTTAAAGGAGCTCAGCATACACAAAACCATACACTTTTCTCTTTTTTCCCTATTTTCTACCCAAACAGTTCTTGCCCTCGAGTCCCAGCCCAGCTGCCCAGCTCTGAAGCAGTGTGCTATGCTAATTAACCTATCCATGCTCTGCCCAGATGTCCTGGCTGGCGTCCCACAGATTTATGTATAT
>JBBPDC010000039.1:17905208-17924903 GCA_037974485.1 Hemigrammopetersius urotaenia | reverse complement strand
GTGTGTGTGTGTGTGTGTGTGTGTGTGTGTGTGTGTGTGTGTGTGTGTGTGTGTGTGTGTGTGTGTGTGTTAGGGAGAATCTTCCCTTTTTTATGTACTCCTGGAATAAAATAAGTTAAGTATTCCTAAATTAAAAACAGTGACTTTTAGTCCTGTTGTGCATGAAAAACAGTTTTTTAATTGTAAAAAAACATTAAAATTATTGTCTGTAATTTCATATTGATCATCATTTGTCAGTGGCACAGAAGAAACATAATTATAAAAAGAAAATAACAATAAAAAAGTATTTATGGTTTATAAACTACACATTGGAAATATGAGTGCCTATTGATCCATGTGTTGGACAATGTAGGGTCAGCAGTGTTGCTAATGAAACTAATTCAATAAATGAAAATACCAGTGTGAGTGCAATGTTTGAAGGATTTTGAAGATAAACCGGCAGTTGACTATAACCTAGAAAAGCTCAAATTTGTTGTCCGTGATGTTACAATTTTACTGAAGTGCTGAATGTGACAGAATATATTTTACATTTGCATTACATTCATACCACCATCAGGGTAGTATGTTACATTTTTCTGTTTTTCCATTTTTGTATTTAAGTAATATGGTGTTTTTGCTGGTAAAACCTGTATACTGCTTAAGATAAATGCCTTAAACTGGCTGCTTCTGATTATCATAAAGTAACTTGCCAAATAAATGCAATGACAGCCTTGAGACATTACATTCTTAATGGAAGTGTAGTTTAAATGACAGAAGGTGCTGCATTCTTCTGACCTCTTCACCAACCAGTCTAACTGCAGTAACCGACTCAGTAACTGAATAAATGACTGAATAACAGGCCAGTTATTCTTTGAAAGTTAAAAGTTCAATTAATAGTGAGGAACTGAAGGCTGGACCTCACCCCTCCCCTCCTTGGAAAACTCTTTAATAACCAGTTAAAATACTCTTATCTCAAATTCTGTAAATCACATGACACTCTCTCTTTTTATGCTGCTAACTGTACTAACCGCACAGTCATATGTATTGCCATTTTAAATTGCCGTTTTTAAACTGCTTATATTTATTTATTGATGTCTTGCATTCTCCTGCACATTTGCACTCTTGCACATCTCTGCTGCTAAACTACAGTACTGGTCAAATACTGTACTTATCCTCAGTGTAGCCATTTGCACTACACATTGTCTTGTCCTGTCTCGTTCAGGGGTGTCCTGTCTCGTTTAGGGGTATTGTTGCTCTTGTTCTGTCCTGTTTTGCACTTGTGTTCTGTTCTGTTCTGCTCTTGTGTTGCTGGTCCTGGAGGAACGTTGTTTCATTCTTACTATGTACTGTGTATATGGTCAAATCTACTTGACTTGGACCCGCAGATGGCTTAACTAAGGTCTTTACATACATCTCTAAGACCCAACTGAATCTTCAACAGATACAAAAGTTTGACTGTGGGAGCCTCTAAAATTGAATGTGTGTGTGTGTGTGTGTGTGTGTGTGTGTGTGTGTGTGTGTGTGTGTGTGTGTGTGTGTGTGAGAGGGCATTTATGTGTGTTTGTTTAACACTGTGGTTTTACGGCATGCCAACATGATGAAACAGGACACGATGATTATCGCTTCCCCGCCCACACACACAATCACGCAATAACACAAACCACATCATTAGTGTGGTATGAGAATCGTCCTGCCACCTACCGATCTCCACCCAATCATCTCTCTCTCTCTCTCTCTTTTTTTCTCGCTCACTCCATTTTTAGTTCCTGCTCTTGCAAGGAACCCATAAATTACACGCTGACAGCGGCTTTAATTTGTACAGAGTACGCTTGACTGCTTTCTCTTGCATACTCACACTCTCTCACACACATACCACATGGCCAGGCAGGCTGCCATAATGAGGTCAATATATATTCATTGTAGCGTCACGTGATCTGGGAGATAACAGTGGAATGCATGCCCCCTATTATTCCCCGGTGGCTGTAAAGAGGAGTTGACTGGCAGCTGGTACAGCAGGCCATGCTGGGAGGCCCTAAAGCCTCATCACTAATGCATGGCTTGGGCAGCGGCATGATTTAACTAATCATACACACTCTTTCATCCTACGAGTGTGTCAGGGGCTAGCAACACAGCCACTTTCATTGCTTGCCAGTGCTGCATAATTGATGACCCCTGATGTCATCCTTTCAGCAGAAGCCTGGCTCTGTTCTCATCACTTATATCATGTTGTCTTAAAAAGTTGAACTTGCTGTGGCTAAAGTGATCTCTCTTGCTTCAGTCTTGAGCTTTTAATACCTTTTCTTTTTAGCCACAGACAGAAACATAATGCTTGAAGTAGTTTTATCCAGAACCTTCATAGCCAGAAGCAATGAATGGCCCTAGAGACAGAAGAGTTGGTTATTTTTCGTGTGTGTGTGTGTGTGTGTGTGTGTGTGTGTTTTTCAGTGATTAAAGTGGCCGTAATGAAATTATAGCTCATGGCATCCAGCAAAGCTCTTCATGCCATGTCTTGACAGTGATTACATCGGAAAACATATGTCATGCCGCGTAATTGACTTATCCATACTCCGACCACAAATGCGTCCTTTCGTAGCTTTTGTTGCCTCTCAGGGTAAGCTTTACAGAACAATGGCACACCTGTCAACCTGACTCCAGCGGAAACAGGGGGCTGATGATGAAAATCCTGTGTGATTGAGGAAAAACCGTGAGCCCAGACAGATGTTTATCACTGAGCCTAATAATTATCTCAGAGGATCAGAAGTCTGCATGTACAAGGGTGTGTTTTCTTTGTGCTGTGTGAACATGCTGTCTCCTCTGATCAGTTTTTTTTAATGATAAGCACCTTAGACGCACCTTCAACACCCACGTGTGTGTTTCTGATGAGGCATGTTTAGCAGCTTGATTTTGGCGTTGACATGCTAAGCTAACAGTAGACGCTATCTATTCTTATAGTGTCACCATACACATGCATACAAATATTTAATGTTTAAAAACCACTACATTTAGGTGAGTTGTCCACTATACTGTCTCATGATGCTGAATTTTGGAGGATTATTGCCACAAATTTGCCACAGCCTGGGTTATTTGGCCTTTATAGAATGTGATAATGTATTTTCTGACTGACACACAGGGTGTCCGCGGGGTTTTAAAAACTATAAAAAAGTGATAAATCTAAATTGCCAAATTTAAGGCCATTAATAGTGTTAAATTTGAGTTTACCAGTATTATATTTTTAAAAATAGGTATTATTTTTTCAGACTGTGAGGTTTCCTATTTTGAGTGAAATTCTCTCTGCTAATGTTTGCGTTAGTTCGTTTAAATGTAGGCTTTAGCGTATCTGGGCACATAATCAAATATCCTCGTCTCAATTCTGAAGTCTCATATGGATTAAAGTTTTCCGTCGCTATGACTGATTTCCGTCAACCTAGGGCGCTAAAGCTCAATTCTGAGATTGATGCAGATCAGAAGAAGAAAGTTTTGTTGGGGGGTAAACAAGCTTCGGCAGAGAAAGTTCTGGTAAGGCTGTCCTTTTCCTTGGTTAAATTACTATTTAGTTATTCTTCCTAAAAATAATTATAAACATTATGGTTTCGGCAGTTCGCGTAAATATTGATGGCTGCGGAGTCGCCTACAGGCTACAAGCTGCTTCCCTGCTTTTTTTGCTTTAATGCATGAGTCTCAACTGTACGCTATGTTTGATGCTGATGTCCTATTCAGTGGTCGTACGACAACTGGGTAGTCAACTGGCTTATGTCCAGACAACCATCAGCGTTGTCATGGGCAAATGCAAGTTTTCTGACCGCTGGGTGAAAGACCCTGCGTTTAAGGACTGTCTCAAGCCTGTAGTAGAGAATAACCGGCAGGCTTATTGTTCGGTATGTAAAAAAAAAACATTGATGTCAACTGGATGGGAGCTGACGCACTTCGGCTGCTTGTACAATCCACTGAACATAAAAATGGAATGCGCGGTTGGCAAGAGCAGTTAACTCCACTCTCAGCTTTCTGTGCTGCTGCGCCAGTTCGTTGGAACTATGTCTTCGTTGCACATTTTATGTAGTTTTATTTTTACTCACAAAGTGAAATAAATGTGCAATATGTGGTCAACATCAGTGAGTCTGTAAATCTGTTCTGTTGTACAGTGTCACGGGCTTTACCCCAATGATCACACCACGGCAGGCAGGCATCCATGAGTGTGGTTTCTTTATCTTTATTAACAAAACAGAAAACAAAAACCTGGCTCGATGGCCAATACATGAAAACAGAGATGCGATGCTAAGCGAGGCGATGGACCGACAACCAAGGCCCACATGAACAGAACTTAAATACAAAACATGACATGGACAGAAACCAATCACAAAACCCCAATCACCTAAACTAAACACAAGACACCTGAAACTGAGAAACATGACACAAACACGCACAAAATTCAAAATAAAAGCCCCCAAAACAAAAACATGACATACAGTGTTATATGTCAAAATCTGCGTAAACGTTAGAAAGGTCGTTGATTAACACTTGCAACTCTGTGTCGTGATGGTTTTCAAAAAAAAAGTAAAAATGGTATTAAAAGGTATTAAATTTAACTTAAGGATTGCTGTATATACCCTGGACACAAGATATAGTAAGTTAGTGAAAATGGACTGAGACATAAATAATGATAAGCACCTGAGATGCTGTGCTACTTAAACACCCACATGTGTGATTCTGATGAGGCTTATTTAGCTGCTTGATTTTGACAGCAACATACTAGGCTAACAGTAGACCCCGTCCATTCTAACAGTGTCACCATGCATATGAAATATTTAACAGTAAAATGACACTTTAAATGTAGGAGAGATGTCTCATTAGGGTGATTTTGGGCACCATGCATTTGACACAAGCATAACATTATTTGGCCCAAAGAAATTCATCATGTATTTTCAGGCTGCCAGAAGCTATGCTAAGAGAAAATGCACTGAGACATAAAGCTGACATTTTATGTTTTCAGACAAAATGGTGTAATAGTTTGAGTTTATATGGTGGTGTGCATGCCAGCTGCTAAACAGAACCTTAATCACTGCACCTGATACATTATACGACAGCATGTCCAGCCATTTGCTTCTCTCAATGTGAATATATTGTGCTTCATACTGAGCAGTACAAAAAGTGAAAACATTTAACAAATAGATCTACAATTTACATTAGGAGGAACCAATTAATCAAACTACTCCTAGACATTTTGCATGGAAATTGACCTTTTACTCTCCTGTGATGTTTTAATACAAATTAATTCATAAAATGGCTAAAATAGGTCAAATAGAAATAGATTGTTATATTCTTATATCCTCATTATTTCTACACAAAAGTCAAAAATCATTACACCAACAGGGTCTATTCGTAACATTTGGAGTGTTTCTGTGGGAATTTGTGCCCATTCGTATATGAGGTCAGGAACTGATGTTGGACGAGAAGTCCTGACTCGCAGTCTCAGTTCCAGTTCATCACAAAGGTGCTGGATGGGGTTGATGTTAGGACTCTGTGTGGGTCAGTCAAGTTCTTCCACACTGAACTCATCCAGCCATGCCGTTGTGGAGCTTGCTTTGTGCACTGGGAAACAGTCATGCTGGAATAGAAAAGGTTCTTCTCCATTGTCTAAAATCTCTTGGTATGCAGATGTATTAAAATTGACCCTCACTGGAAGTAAGGAGCCTAGCCCAAACCCTATAAAAAACAGGTTTGTCCCAATACTTTTGTCCATATAGTGTTTGTACCTAACACAATAGAAATATGGGATTAAATAAAATATAAATAAAACATAGCTGGGATGGTTGAATGTTTAATTTGTATCTGTTGACAGAAATGTGAACCTGCATGAGAGGACCTTTTGTCATTGGATTGTAAAAAAGAAAATTGCTTTGATGAACATTTGCACCGACAATCAGGTACAGTCTTATGAAAGGCTGAGACTTTATTATTTCAGTGTTTGCCTGTCAGCATTCTTCTAATGTGCTCAGCCAGCTCTAGCAAGGGCAGAATTGATCCAGTTACAGAGAACATTAAGTATAAACCCATTAAAGGGTCTATGAGCTGCAACTACTGATGTTCAACTGGCAGTTCCTCATCTTATAGCGTTTCAAGGGCACATTTCAGCTACAACAACTAGACAATTAAAGCAGTGGTTTTGAATCACGTCTTCTAAAGTTGTACTTTCTTCGGAACTTAAAAAACCTGTTCTTACTGTACTTTCAGCTTCACTCTGACTAATACTCACTGCACGCTGTTTCAGAGACATGCAATAAGACAGTAAGACAGTGAAATCTTCAAAGCATACATTCTTTGACTTCCTCAACCTGATATCTCAGGCCTAATCGCAGAGTACGATGCCCTTGTGAAAAATGACATTCATAGAATTCCTCTAAAGAAAAACACATACATTGAAGCTTTCACCTGCCAGGAGATCTTTTTTTGCAGTGTCAGCAATGGACACATGTGTGAAGTCTGTTTATGCTCATGTTAAGCCCAGAGGTAATAAATGAAGTGTTAATGGTTCATATTTAAACACACAGTCATGCTGAAATATCCGTTCTGTCTTAACCTTATGAAGTCATCCCCATTTAGACACAGACTTCGGTGTCTAAGCAGCCACTTTAGATGGATCAGTCAACTGAAGCTGGCTCCGAATCAGAATGAAATGAGCACTGTAATGTTTTTCAGAGTCTGAGGCCTGGGAGTTATTATGGGGGGGTTGGGAATTAATTTACGGATATCCCCTTTAAAAAGCCATGCATGATTAATGAGGGGTAATTTCATGCTCCGAGCATCAATTTCCCCCTCAAATTATATCTATTCCCCAATGCTTCATCATCAAAAATGAATCAGCTGTAGCCAACTCTCGTACCCCTGATGGGCCCATTTCTGCATACCTGCCTATGAGCTCTATGTTTGTTCGAGATTGGCAGTGAAAGATAAGAAGGTCAGGAGAGCTCCAGAACATTCTTGGGGGAATCCTACCATGAGTGGACAAGGTTAGGAGTTTAAATGCTCCGATGGGGAGACTCATGTGTTTGCACCTGAAGCTGTCAGCAAGTCAGAAAGCCTTTCAATTGTTCATTAATCAAGTACGACATTTGACATTTTCATAACTTCCTTTGCCTCCCTGTGGTAGGAACTATGGATGACTGGCGTTTAGATGTACGCTCAACAGAACGAAGCCAAGTTAAACAAAAGTTTCACTTACAGTCCAGCTCTCTGTTTGAATAGGTGCTGTTCAGACACGTGAACTCTTTCCTGAAATGAGAAACATATCTTGTGAAATCAGCTGGTGTTGAGGATTCTGGGAGGGATCTGTATAGTCAGTTTTTTTTTCCTGATGCTGTTTAATGAGCTCTATGTACCCCCTCGTCTTAATTTAATTATAATATTCCCACAGCAGTGGTGCTGTCCTATATTCTGATCTTCTATAGCACTCAAAAGTGACCGAATCCTGACTAAAAGCCAATAAAATGTATTTTGGCTTGAAACTGGGATCACTACAGGAGCGGCCTAGTAGTTAGGGAGTTGCTTCTGTGATCAGAAGCCCGTGGGTTTGAATCCCAGGAGTGCAAGTGGCACCTCTGAGGTACCCAAGGTACCACCCCTACACACTGCTCCCCAGGCGCTATGTTCCTGGCTGCCAGCTGCTTCACTTGGTGAATAGGTTGAATGCAGAGAACATTTTAGTGCTTTTCATGCTGTGGTCGCAATTTTATAAAGAACAGTACTTACCACATTTATAATAGCAGAAGAGAAATACATATATTCAGTTATTACTGAGAATTGTGTGTATAAATTGCTTTATGAAGTGTCATTTCAATAAATGGAATTTTAAAAAAATTAAAGCGAACACAAAACAACTGCTGATCTTTGCTGTTGCCCACAAATCAACTGTGGCTTATAGGGAGCCTTAATGTTGCAGTGGCAAATTTTTACCAGCACCAGGGGGTTAGGGGGGGATTATGTAGCTTTATGGCACTTGCACAAGGACTCTTATTGGTGTAGCTTAGGGGCTTGGCCCAATCAAATGCATTTTTGTGTTAATCAACAATATTTTACAATATTTCAGAGGCATTATCTTAGATTCAAGCCAGCTTTACTTACTCCACTGTATGCTATATATCCTTAAAACATCAACAGTACAAAATAGGCTAGTGTCACATTTGGGCTGTGCCTGTCCAGAAAAGAGGCGCAGATGCAGACTTCCAACTTTTCCTTTTCTTTTTATTTTAATCGAAAACTAAGGAGGCACGATGGCCAGACCTCAAAACAAGGCAAAATCTTACGAACACAAACTGAGGATAGCGTGAGGGCGGACTGACATAGTTAAACTAAAACATACACAGCTTTATATGCAAGCAGCACACTGAAGTGGAATAATGAAATACAAGAATTGTTGCTAACCTCCACTTATCCAGCTCACAGTGAAATTGCTTTAAGCACACTAACCACGCGTCCTTTCCATCAATCACATAGAGTTCTAGACGAAAAGTGTTCTGCGTGCAGCCTGTATAAATGACAAGCATTGTGGTAGCTGCTTAAGATATGAAATGCACTTTACTCAACTGTGCACATGGTCAGTTAGGGTGGTGATGTGCCCGCTGTGGTCAGCATGCTGCCATTGTGGTGCTGCGGTGAGAACTTAAAGGAATAGTTTGGTGAAAAATCACTTACCCCAGATGCAGTCAGTCAGCATTCAGTTCTTTATTCAGATGCATAGACCTATGGATGTGGTTTATGACTCCTTCGTGAATGTCAGTCCTCGTGTTGCCTCAAACAGTTGCCCACAGAGGAGAAGTTCATACATTTTGTTGTAGATAATATAGTAATTTGTGCTGTGCCAGACAATCTGAGTATTTACTGGGTAGTTATTTGAGGGACTAAGATAAGATAAGGTCACCCTTTATTAGGTGGGAAATGTGCATTGTTAGAGCAAAGTGGAAGTGTGAGTGACAAAATATATATTGTGTGTGTTTGCATGCACACAGTGGAAATCTCCAGATGCCGAGTAGCAGCAGACATTAAATGTAAACGTGTCTAACCGTGCGCTTCAAAAAGTTAAATATAATTACAAGCAAAAAAGAAAAAAGCTTTTAATTCTGGTTTGTTTTTGCTAATATTAATGAAATTTGGATAAATTAAAGTATCGTCCTTGCAGTCTGTTTTGCATTTTAGTGTAGAGTACAAAATGTGGGAGTGTTCTCTTCACAGTCTGGTTGAAAGATTATAGATATTTCCTGCTTTTATCGTGCTGTGGCTACTCTGAGGTGGTCCTATGGTCACACTCACAGATAAGACCAGTACTGCGACAACCCTGCAGCCAAAACATTTTAAGAATCACTGGAGCAGCCATAACCGAAGCTGGTGAGATACAGTTGCCCATGTAAGTTAAGATTGCCCTTCTGATGAGAACCTGGCCACCTTGTAACAAATCTTAACTACAATTTGTACAAATCTTTCTGGTCTACATCAAGGTCAGTTTACATCCAAAGTGTTTACGAACAGTTGAAACATCTTTTTAAAAAAATTAATGTTTCAGTCCACATCTAGACATGCCTCATACTTCCATCAAAACAGTCCTTCTGTGAAGCTTCATTTGTTACATACCACATATTTCAGAGGCTTGCATTAATAAAGCATCACTCCCTATGAGTTCTTTCAAATCACACACTCCCACTTTCAATAGTGTTTCATTGCTTTGAAAGTTGAGAATCATAATCTGCTACAAGGTTAGGATCTCGTCTGCACTGCGCTAATTACGTTTGTACTGTCATACTGCTTTGATGAATTCCATGATACCAGCAAGGAATATTTGACCATGACTTTGTCACACTTAATGTATCTGTAGGTGTTGACATCTGTAGGTGTGGTGAAGTGGGTTATGTTACTGTGGAGAGATTGGGGTTTGATTCCTACCCTGGTGACACACAGCACTACACTCCTGGGCAAGACTCCTCTAGATTCACCTACATCTGTATTAATCCAAACAAATATAAATAATTTTGGATAGAACCATCTGCCAAATCCTCTAAATGTTTTAAAACTTGCTGTAAAATTCGAAAATAAAAGTCAAAAGAAGCACTGAAGTGTTTGCTGAAGCCCACTGAATCGAAAGCAGTATGTATTGCACGAATTGTCAACTTTCTTTCTGTCATTCAGCATCCTGTGATTCTGTGATGCATATGGCATGAATGTGACAGGATGGGGGTGAGCCAAGGTTTCTCCAGCATCAATAAAGCACCTCCACTGAACCACTGAACATGCAGTATTATCAATGGTCTCAACACCAAGCGCTCGATTCTGTCATTCAGCATTTCCTTAGCTGGGGAGAGTGATGCTGTGCTCCCCATCCAATGAGAATACTCTTTCAAACCTGTATGCTTGGGAGCTTTCTGGAAACAGCAAATGTCATGGATAAGACTGAGTCTGCAACTTTGCTCTACTTGGAGACACTTAAGATATAATCAAAAATGTAACCTTTGATACAGCTGGTGTTCATTTACCTACTAATCACCTCACAGATCAGTGTCTTGGCTTGGTTTTATTTAATCAGAGTAACAATAAATTGTGCCTGTTGTCTGTTACTCCTACTTGAATGTTTGCCCTTTATCAGAAAGGTGGTGAGACTCACTAAAGTACAACTTGATTTTAGATCACATCCCTTAAATATCAAACAAATGCAACAACAACAATAGCGTTATTAACACAGAGTTCATTAAAGCAGAGATTGACATTTTGGCATTGACCTTAAAGGGTTTGACGGTAGCACAATGTTGAAATAACCTTTCTTGTAAAATGCTTTTACTATTAATGCTAGGAAGGACCTGGAAGTGCATTACTGAGATGCATGCATGAAGACCGGTATGAAACAGGGCTTTGTGTGTTGTTACCCATAAGCCTATGTGCAGCCCTATTATAGTATAAACATTAGCCATGTTGACTTAATAAGCACCCTATCTGTTATTATGCACTACACTGTGGGGGTAATCTAGGTAGTCATCTAGTTTCTGCAGTAATTCCTAATTTGCCATTTATGTGGAGTGAGATTATCACCTCCCGCTGCTTAGTGGAGGGGCTCAGTTCTCTGGCCAACCACCCGCTGCTAGCCAGAGCCATTAAGTGTGTGTACTGCACATTTTCCAAAATGCTTGCTAGTAGCCTACCAGCCTTTTTTTGGGGTGGGGGGTCGTCACAGCATGAATACTCCCTTTTCTTTTTTGCTTCTGTTTCATGGTGCAGGTGAAGTCCACAAAGCAGCTGTGTTTCATCGGCCGCAGTAGTGGTGCTGCATGTGTGGAAGTAAACCGAGGTGGAAGAAACTCCCAGAATTCCCAGATTGAGGCTGCCTTTCCCTGCCATACTTATTTATGAGGGATGTCAGCACACAGCAGGGCCAGCACTCATTTATAACTGTGCCCCCTGCTTACCAAGCGCAAAAAAAAACACACACACAAAAACACTGCTCTTTGTTACACATGAAATACACCCCAGACGCAAAAGTGCCAGTGCAGTTGTTTTGATCATGCTGTGCTAATAAACAAATCGTGCTTTTATCTGACTACACACATGGATCATTTGCAGTGAAATGAGGCATAATGAAAGTCAAACACATACTTCATTACCATATCACAACGGCCGCATTAACATGTGGCTACTTTATATTCGGGACCCAAAAGCAAACAGAAACGCACAACCTGACCACACGCGCGAGACCATTTCCGAGCCCCGCCGCGCTCGATTGGCCAGATCGCTCCGTGTGTTCGGTCGATGGTCACAATTTGATTGGTAGAGGGAGAGCAGCCAGAGACAGAGCAGTGTGTAAACACTCCCGGCATCAATATTCTTCCATTTGTTTGCTGAACCATCCCGCTCTCTTTCGCCCGAGCCACCGCCGAGTCCTAGACAAACATTCATTTTCGAGCGAGGCGGGTCCAAAGGGTTAAACACACTGTCTTGTCCTCTCTTTGTTTTCCTTCTCGACCACAAAAAAGAGATTAAAGTCTCTGCAAACATTTCACAGCTGCTCGCTGCTGTTTGCTTTCTCTGTGTTTTAAGCCCGGCTGAGCTGTGAAGTTTGGCCTTTTTCTGGGAGTTTCCCCAATTCTGTGTACTCAAACAGACCAGCCTGCTGAAATGTAACAGGTAACCCCGGGCACTTACCCAGAAATGTGGGTTATCTTTGTAAAAGCGTGGCCAAATGGTAGCAATGGCATGACAACAAAGTTCGCCCTGCAATCTGACTCTGACCCCTCGGACAGAGTGTGCTAGAAGCTCCGTGGGCCTTTCTGGGAATATTTGTTTTACAAAGAAAGCAGAGGAATCTCTTTGTGGATGCAAAATTATTTATTTGTCCTGACATTTCTGGGTTCTGATATTACAGTTACACGCTTAACCCTTTTATCCAGAACTGCTCTTCTTCCCGAATCTGCTCTTCTCAGTTAATAGGATTTCTCAATTTTGTCTGAAGCGTCTAGTTTTGAGTGAAAAAACATACAAACAAGGATTCTTTTTAAAATTATTTTATTATTAAACCTTTATTTATCCAGGTAAACTGTTTGAGAACTAATTCTCATTTACAAACATGACCTGGCTGTTTATTGTAAACTAATAATAACAATAATAATAATAACAATAATAATAATAACAATAACAATAATAATAATAATAATAATAAATTCTTAGTGAGCTTTCATTCAAAAACAGTGCATCCAGGAATATAGTTTGCATCTTTTGTGATTAAAGATAGAAAACAGCAGCATACAGAAAGCTACAATTCCAATTGCTGATCCATTTATCCTCCATGTGCAAGTGTCATAGCTACTGTCATGACCACATCACTCCACACATTAAGCATGAAAGTGTTAACATCATTATATTAAGATGTAATTCAAGCAACATGGTAGATTGATTAGTACTAATGAGTAGAATCAGAATACCAATATTGCAGTTATACTTCTGCATAATGTGTTCTTGATATGCCTGTATGTCA
Source organism: Hemigrammopetersius urotaenia (assembly GCA_037974485.1). Taxonomy (NCBI): domain Eukaryota; kingdom Metazoa; phylum Chordata; class Actinopteri; order Characiformes; family Alestidae; genus Hemigrammopetersius; species Hemigrammopetersius urotaenia. The sequence goes on along the minus strand of JBBPDC010000039.1, from coordinate 17,911,924 downwards.
AATTGTAAAACAATATTAGGGAACTATTCATGTGACACTTACAAAATACTTATTGGAACCCATCCGAGATTTGAGAACAGTTTTTGTGATAATTGTATTAACATTTAAATGTGCAGACTTTGGAAAGGGATAATGAAAAAAGACGTAAAACTCTACATTTGTTTTATTTTGGAAAAAAAGATGTATTTATACACAAATTTAGTGTCATATGACAGATTTCCCTCATGTGCCTCTTGCAACAAACATAAATAGCGTGATGGAGAGGTGCAGTCTGAGGAGGAGACGAGTGTTTTTATGAGATATGCTCCCTCTGCCAGTATTTACAGAACGATTTCCAGAAGAGGAGCAGCCTTTTTATATAGAAAGTGCTCTGGCCACTCTATATGGCAGCGGAATGTGATCTTTCACACAACAGTTTTGATGGAAAAATACAATATAATACAATGAACAAAATTTGTTGCAACATTAGATGGAAGCAGGTCAAAGACAACTTTCCTAATCAATGAACCAAAACATATGACAATCTTTTTTTGCAGGAAATTACATGATTATATGAAGTACTGTTTTAGCACAAATGTTGTTCCATTCATTTTCATTTTACTGCTTGCACTTTGTGAGAAAAATCAATAGAAAAACAGTCAATGAGTTGATACTCAGTACGTGAATTTGGGGGCTTAATTATCCAATGCAATGGTTCCTGTTTTGAGATGCGAGATTTTGTTTGACAGCCCCAATATGATATCTGTAAATTTGATTACACTTACAAGAAGGAAGCATCAGAAGCTGCTTATTCAAATGAAAAAAAACTTGTCCTGAAGCAAAACAACTGTTTTTCCATGCAAACTCCATGCAAGTATTCGCATCTCTTTTACTCATTGCTCCTCGAGGCAAAATCATTGTTTATTTGCATAATACTGCAGTAAAACGTCTTTTCTGACCTTACAAGTTTTCTGAAAGCCAGCTTTCTAATAAAAGTGGGAAAGAGAGCAGGAGACCTTGACACAGGGCCCGCTGTGTCTGAGCATGAGTTGGGCAATATTGACACAACAAAGATAACGGTACGAATCCAGGGCCAACAATAACTGTGGCATTCAAAGCAATGGTACTGACAAATAGGAATGTCTTTTTCTATCAAACAAGGAGCACCCTAAGCAGAAGTGAGAATTCTTCTTGCCCTCCATCCCCTAGTCACCCCCCCAACTGCTTGTCTTCATTGTCACTGCGGCTGTGGGCAGGGTTCAGAAGGCGAGTACACTTAGCACACAGTTACACACAGCTACACACATAGCAACCCCTCCTCCTCTGTGTGCTCGGCCAATATTGACTCAGTCTGTAGCCTAACACTGCCACTATTGAGTTTGGCCATTCAAAATACTGTTTGGGGAGCATTAGAGCAACAGTCAAATAACAGCCCCCCCAACATCTACCAACCAACCACTTCCCTCACTATTCAACTGGGATGGCAGAACAGGAAGTGAGGTCATAACAAGCAGGTGGTCCCACCGTGGCTCCTTTGATGGCTATAATTCAAATGCTACCACAAGGAAGGCCATGCCAATCAGACCTCTGTCAGCTACGGACTGAATAAGGGCTCCTAATTCAATATGACAGCTCAAGTTTGAATATATTTTACAGCACTGGTTTAGTTCTAGTATGTAATAATCTTTTAATGCGAAATTTGCTGAAATATCTCCACCTAGCATTGAGTGTTCTGAGCTGCTAGCAAGTGAAAGGAGGAAGAGTGTCAGTTACCCACCACTGGCTATTATGGGCTCATTGGGCTGTATTTCTGTTTACAGTAGTAATATTGTAAAAAAGTGACTGTGCTCTGATTTTAGTACCATTTTACAATAAGACTACCCTCAAATCTTGCTGGTTACTATTGTACCTGTCAGGTTTATCAGACATTCCGTTTCATCGGACACAATGAAGGTCACTTGCTATTTTTGTTTAAGTGGACTGATTTTTCCTAATTCCTGGAGACTCGAGGTCATTCCTTAATCGCTGACAATCATAGAATAAATAGGCGTTGACGCATACTTTTATGCATTAACTGCCTGTTTCCAACGACATCAGCCCTCAGCACTATCAGGTTTCGTTCTCTATCAGGCTCAGGTTAGCAGTAGAGGAGTGAATCACCTTTGGCAGTTTTGTCTGGCCTGATAACGGGTTTATAAGCTTTAACAGACAAGCACTGCTTCAGTATCAGTTATTACTAAAGCACTCATTTACTCAAGCGGCATAATCAGTGTTATCGACTGCCATCAGAGGAACTGAAAGGACAATATGTGCTTCCTAAGATGATCTTTATTGTCCATAAAGCGACACTGTGCCTTCCATGGGTAATAAAACGAGGGAGGCAAGCAGGTAGATTGCAGCAGAGCGGTTGTGATTGATGGTCTCTGATGGACAGTACTGCCATCTACTGGGCGGAGCACACTTCCAGTCCTTCCTCTCATAAACAATGCAATAAATGTATTTTTTCATTCCCTATTTTGTATTTAAAAACACAGCCTTCCCTTTACATCGTGCATACATTTCAATGGAACCGTCAGTGGACCCGAGTTCGAATAGAATCTTGTAAGGCCTTGAGGCCAGTCACTCTCATCCAATCATTTATTTTCATTGCTTTTCTTATCTGCCCTGTGAACAAACTGGCCCTAAAAGGCAAGTCAGTCAGCAAACAGTCAGGCAATGACTCAAACGGTCCCTTGCACAGGCCAAAGTCTCCTCATACTACTCCATATCACATGCAGGTCTGACCTCTGAACACGTCCAGCGCCAGCCAAAGGTTAACACGCAATACAGTAAAAGTGTGTCAGCAGTACTGATTACACCCTGCTGTGTGATAAATATCTGGCCCTATCACATTTGGCTACTACCAGAACATTTTCAGCGCGTCCTTATTGAGAAACCTCAGCCGTTTTTTTTTTTTCTTTTTCAAAAAAACTTTTCCAACGAGAACCTGCCAATAAAACACAGGGTAAATATTAGTGTTGGCAGGAGTCAGCATATGAGAAAAATATCAGCTTGGCAAAGCCGTCAGGTCCATTGATCGGTTTATGGATTCATGGGAGAGAGAACTGAGGGAAAGGGGGGGGGTGAGGTGGAGGTGGAGTGGGGGGCGAGGTCTGTTCTCTATTAGAATCCACTAGGTGTTTGGGTAAACATACGCAGGTAGCACTGGGCAAACAGCCGCGCTGGAGTCCTGATGTTAGCTGTGCAAACCCAGCTCTGCGCAAACAGCTTCAAAGAACGTGGCCACCTCCTTCAGGCTCTTTGATGTAGGTATTGATTGAGGTGAGACGGCTGCAGTGAAGGGAGGGAGGGAAGGAGGGAGGGGGGGAGAGAGAGAACGCATAGAGTATGCCAGGACACAGACTAGCCGGAAATCAGGCCCTTCCCCTGGGAAACAGCAGCTGGTCTAGTCCCACTCTGCCATGCAAGGGGGCACAAATTTCACACATACACGGTAATGAGCTTTGTACACTGTTAGTGCACAGGGTTATACAAGGCTTCCACGTGTATTATATACTGTGGAGTCCAAAAGACTGAGACATTAGTAGAAATCCTTCTATTTTGCATTATTATCCCATTTTTCTTTTTATAAATTACATTATCCTCACAACTTGAGTAAACTGTGTAAAAGTAGTCTCCCAAATCGACTCAAATGTATCTAATTTAATCTTTTTACATGCATTTCAATATTTTTCACTCTAATTGTCCCCCTTTGCTAAACAGATATTTAGACCCTTTATTTAAAAGCCTAAACATGGTCAGTGGTATACATTTGTGTAACAAAGGGGTGAGAGGAAGGATGGACTTGCAAAAATTTTATTTGGTGCAATAGGGCCAGTTAGGGCAATACTTACAGTCATCACAGACAGCAAGAGTCAAAACACTGATTACTTAATCATGACAATTTGAATAAGTTTGTTCTGAATTTTCACTATATCAGAATCAGAGTCAGAAACCATTTTTGAGCCCAGAGGAAACTGCTTATGTAACAACTGCAAAGACACAAAGAGGCAAGGGCAATATAATAAATCAAGTCTACATGAAATCTAAATAAAACATCTGTAGAAATATATATACCACTATATATACACTCCATTGTAATAGAGTAGGGACTCAGTACCCAAACAAACCCAGTGTATCATGTACCATGTTGACTGTGCCCTTTCACTTTTATTAGTGTGTTTCATCACAGGGTCCTCCAGTAAGAAACACACACAGAAACGGATTTCTCAACACAGCGACTTCCATTGGCCTTCACCCTTGAAGTACTGCATTGGTTTCTGCCTCTGCTTCCGCTACCAAACTGTGGAGGCCGGCTGAGTGGAGGCTGAAATTACTGCTTTCATTTCCAGCTGCATTAAGAGAAGAGAGAAACAAAGGGCTCTCCGTCCCTGAGCACTGTGTTCAGCCGAGGCTGAGGGTCTTGAGCTCTGAGAGCTCTCGAAGAACTCTGAGGCTCCTGGATGTTGAATCTTGGCTAATGCATTCTAATCTTTCAGCCTTCCTTATTGTGGGCATGCATGTGCGTATCCTGGCTATTATGGACGGATACTATTTCTCCAGACCCATTAAGCTGGGCGGCTTTGAGATGTTGGCCTATTCGCAGGTTTATCTTGGGTGTGTTTGTGTGTGAGTGAGTGTGTTTACATATGCTTACGTTGTTTTATTGGTTGTTCACTAGACCTTGCCTCTTCAACTGATATGTTACTCAGGGTCATAGTAGATGTGTCTTGTAAAAGCTGACAATTCCTCTGCAATCAAATGGCTATTAACGTTATCACCTCGGCACTAAAGATTACCAGGATCCAAGGGCTTGAGTAAATTATGCGTTACTTGCTTGAGGACCATGGTGAAAGGCTCTCTCTCTCTCTCTCTCTCTCTCTCTCTCTCTCTCTCTTTCTGCCCTGTGACACACACTCTTATCATCCGCTCACACACACTATCTCAAACACAAGCAAGTTGTAAATCAGCCTCTAAAACAGCCCCACTCCTAAAAACCGGCTCAAGTTTTGTGTGCAAGAGCTTTTTTTATCAGCCACTCAGGCCACAATAACAGATGAAATGTGATGATTTCCTCTTTTCACATGATAAATGAGTCACTTATTCACTGATTATAGTGCGCACAGGCTTGAAGCATTCAGCAGGGGATTTCTCAGCATTCCTTAATCCATATACTAAAGAGCCTACTGAATCAGCGTGCAGCGCCTGTGCCAAAACCCGTTCCCCGAATGCTCAGGGAGCTCTCGAGGTGCGCGGCTGCCTGAACGTTCGGCTACGCCGGCCAAACTTGGGGGGGGGGTTGAGGCGTCAGATTCAGGGTTTAAAGCAGTAAAGCTCGAGATGGCGTGGCCGGGCTTCTCTCTGTCAGAACAATTAGCATGGCGGCAGCTGGAGGAGCTTCAAAGCAGCGGCAGCCGTAAATCGCGTTAGGTGTTTTCACTTGCTGGCAGCCTGGGCCACTGCAGAGCTCCACGCTTGCTTAAATGCTCCAGCGAAGCGCCCTGCCACAGCCAGGCCCAAACATGGCGCTCAATCAGGCCTTAAATGGGCCGAGGAACAGAGGAGGGCCCTCATGGTGGCATTTGTTAGCAGTACTGTGTTTATCCAGTGTACTCTGTGATTGTTATGATTATTGTTAGCATTGTTTCAGTGCATTATGAATAATGGAGGTGCTGGTTTGATGTACTTCTTGTTTGGAAAAATGGAGGAAGGGAAGAAGTGAGACAGAGACAGAGTGTACATAATCACACACATATCAAACACATGTAAATACAAGTGTATATATGTGTGTATACATATATATATATATATATATATATATATATATATGTATGTATATATATACATACACACACACACACACACACACACACACACACACACACACAAACAGAGCGTACGTTATCATATAAATATATTAGGGATGTGAATCTTCATCATTGAGGCGATGCGATTTGCATCTTGATACATTGTCAACGATACGATACATTAACGATTAATATGAAACAACCACCGATACGATTCGATTCTCCCACCTACCACGATGCAGTGTGATACAGCATGACTTGATGGACACAATACGATACGGTGCGATGCGATTCGATGCGAAAAGAAAATTATATTATGGAATTCAAAGTGGCACAGATAGTTCATTTTCATTCTTTATTCCAGCTGTTTGCTTTACAATTAAAAGGTACAATGTGACAATTCCCCAAACTCAAGGCAGTGGTGGCTCTTGATAGGTGCTGAATGCAATTCAAATTTGTACAGACTGCTGTACAGATGAACAGATTACTTGTTATTTCTAGAGAGTGCTTCACACTTTGAACAGGAGCAACAACTAAAGAGTCGAGCCCTAAATTGTTGATCTTCTATAAACTGTTACAAAAGCACAACAAACACAGGTACACATTACACCTTTCTGCAAATGCAAAATGATGAACTACTGAAATTAACAACAGTCCCTGTCTCATAATTAATATTTAACCCAAGTGGTGTAGTTTCATGTTTTTTTTTAAGGAATATCAACTGATCCGCATGGTCAGGATGGATGAGACCGCGCTGAGCAGTAACAATATGCTAAATACTCGTTCCGAGGAAACACTCGTTGCTGGTATACATAAGTTCTTAGCCAAGGCTGAAATCAGAGGTAGATCGATTTGCTTTTTCCACCACTGCAACACTTCACCACCCAGATC
>JBBPDC010000039.1:17885531-17898982 GCA_037974485.1 Hemigrammopetersius urotaenia | reverse complement strand
TCTCTCTCTCTCTCTCACTCACTCACTCACTCACACACACACACACACACACACACACAGACACACAGACACACATACAGAGTCTGGAGACTGACACTTCTCTCTTTCTTCCTTGTGCACCTGGATAGAGACAAAGGGACATCACCTCACTTCACTGCTCTGAATGACAATTCCTTAATAATAACAATTCTCTCTCTCTCTAACTCTCCTTTTCTCTATTTCTCTCTCTCTCTCTCTGTCTGTCTGTCTGTCTCTCTCTCTCTCTCCCTTTCTCTTGCTTTCTCCATTTCTCTCTCTCTTTCTCGCCCTCTCCTTTCCCCTTTCACTTTCTTTCCTTATCTCTCTGTATTCTACCCTCTTTCTATCTCTTTTTTCTCTCATCCTTCTACTCTCTCCCTTTAATTTTCTATCTTCTCCGTTCTCTTTCTCTCTGTCTCTCTCTCTCTCTCTCCCTTCATTTCTTGCATGGCTTTTCTCATTACCTCTTCCTCTTTCTTTCATTGATTCCCTCACTAACTCCCTCTCTCTATGTCTTTCCATCTCTCTCTCTCTCTCTCTCTCTCTCTCTCTCTCTCTCTCTCTCTCTCTTTCGCTCTCTCTCTCTCCTCCCAGGCGCAGTTGTAGCTCCTGACATATTGAGATGTAGTGCGGTAGTCTGGCCGTGGGCGCGGGCTGTGTGGGTAATGCACTTTCCTGCTGTATTATTTAGAGAGTGGGCTGCTAATTGAGTTTTAATGTCAGTGACTGCTCTCCTGCGAGTGTTTGAGCACGAAGCGAAAGTTAAGATCCTGATAGATGATAGCTGGCTGTTTGCGGCCGCTGTAAAGGTCAGCTCTGACAGTGGGTGACCTGCCGTGAACCTGTGAGATACACACGCACACATGCAACCGCATGCACTCACACACTCACATATGCATGCTCACTCACACACATACTTGGCTCTTAAAGCTGCAGCTCAGGCATGCTAATATTGCTAACAATGAATGGAAGCTAGTAGCCACCAGTCATAACACTTTCATGGTAACGATTTGTTTTTTTTATTTAGTGTTACACACATTACTCATGTCAAGTCAGGGAGATTAATTGTCATTTAGACAATAGACACACAGTACACAGTGACCACGGTGCAAAACATGGCACAAAACAGAACACCACAAGACAGGATAAAAAAGTGTGCATGAAAAAAACACAAGAGCAGTAACTAGACAAGACAGTTAATCACATCCGAGATTGACGGAAAGTTGGGTTCATTTATTAGCTTTACATTTTTCCATTGTAGAACCAATTATGGTGTTTCAAGCATTTTTAATGCACTGAAATCTGTTCATTGTGTTTGAATTGAACACAGAGAACACAGAAAGAAGATTTGCTGATTTTTCTGAAAGCCATTTAAACTCAAAGGGAGCACAAACTCCACAGCTAAGCGTCCTGAAAGTACTGACAGCATTTAGTGCAACTGATAATAGCTCCAGTCTGGATGAATGACAGGTACGGTATTCTAGCAGCAGAGGGTTGTGTACCAAAATGTAGAACAGAAGTTTACATGTGAGAAATGCAGCAATTAATATTATTGGGCAAATATAGCGGCAACAGGACGTTATCAGCATTTCCTTATGCCGCTTTTTAAAGGGGTTAATTATAAATAATACAGTTCCATTGATCCTAAATATTTGTGACTTATCGTTAACCAGGGCCAGAGTCAAGATAAACAAAATCCTACACAATATTTCAACTGGAGTGAAGAACTAGAAAAGACTGTGTGGGCATTTCAGACCGCATGGTGTCTGACAGTGGTGCAGCAACATAGACATCCCACAGCAGATCCTTTTATATATTTATTTATTTTATTAGTTATTTTAAACTTTTACTTTCTGGCAGAAATTTTCAATCAGTGAGTTATGCTGAACCCACTGATTGAAAGCACATTAACCAGGTTTGGGGGCATCTGGTGCCAAATTCAGTGAAATATGATGCTGAGGGTGAGCTGCACACACAGAAGAAATTTCAGTATCTTGTGATTATTGTGCCAATATCTGCCACTATTAGAGAAATAGAAACAGTGTTTTTGTATGAAAGTATGGCTTTCATTACAATTTCTGCATATCGTCATCAAATATTTTGGAATGAGGACGGAAGAGCTACAGCTGGTCTGTCTTGTAAACTGTTTTTTTACTCTTGGACCCGTTTAGAAATTCAAGTGTTCTGAGTCCTGTTTTCTTGTCCGTGTTCAGAGCTCTCTTAACAGACACATGTACCAAACTCCTGAGGTGGTCTCAGTAGAGTTCATTTGTGGATTGTTTTCTGGTCCACTTAATTCATGTGTTGTGAAAATAAAACACCCCAAGTCTGCTTTTGGTTAAAGAATATTGAGGCTTGACTGTACACATAACCACAGTCTTCCACCGCTTAGTAAAACAAACTATTCAGAAGAAAGATGGCCTGTGGGTTTCTGCAGTCTCGCGATTAGACAGCAGTGTTAAATATTAAAGCAATAAGCCACTAGAAGTTAAAGGGTGATGCTAGACATGCATGCGATGTGGAGTTAAACCGCGTTCCCACAGTAAAATCTCTGTAAACTACAGCTTAGAGCTTTCTGGAAATTAATGAAAGCAATACACTATAATACATTGTTCATTAAAGATAATTAAGATCAAACATGATTTCATGAACAACCATGATTATGATTTTTAACAGACGGGTTTTTGCTGTATTAACAGTATTAGTAGCTTTTCATTTATTTCTGCTTCATATTTGTCCTGTTAATCACATCCGATCCACTGTTTAAAGTTTGAGATTGACAGAAGGTTGGGTTCATTTATTAGAATTCCATTGTAGAACCAATTATGGTGTTTCAAGCATTTTTAATGCACTGAAATCGTTTCATAGTGTTTGAATTGAACACTGAGAACACAGAAGAAAGATTTGCTGATTTTTCTTATAGCCACTGAAACTCAAAGGGAGCACAAACTCCACAGCTAAGCGTCCTGAAAGTACTGAAGGTGCTTTTATATGGACAAAAGTATTGGGACTAGTTTTGAGCTAGATCACTTTCTTCCACTGAAGGGCAATCTTAATGCTTCAGCACACCAAGACATTTTAGACAACACAATGCTTTTTGGACACAGTTTGGGGAAGAACCTTTTCTATTCCAGCATGACTGTGTCCCAGTGCACAAAGCAAGGTCCATAAAGACATGGCTGGATGAGTTCGGTGGGGAAGAACTTGACTGGCCATACAGAGTCCTGACCTCTGTAAACTACAGCTAGTTATAGCCCACAGAAACGCCAAAATCTTGTAGAAAGCCTTCCAAGAAGAGTGGAAGCTGTTATAGCTGCAAAGGGGGACCAACTCCATATTAAAGTCTGTGTAACTGAATGCTGGGTCATTAAAGTATGTGTAATTGTGTATCTCAATACTTTTGTTCAAATAGTGTATTTTCAAATAAAAGTGGAAGAGGTCAGAACTGCTGCGACAGAATTTGGTTGAGTGGTCAATGATGTCAACGTCTTTCAAAGGATGCCCAGTGAATTATACATTTTATCATGTTTCTTGTCATCCACAACAAATATATTGCCGTTATTTGAAGTGAGGATGATGCAGGCTCTCTCCTTCAGCACTTTAACACCGCTACCTCATTTTCATTTTGCATGGATGGGTATTACTGTGTGAAATCCATTAGTATCATGCTAACTCTGTTATCATTCACCAAGTCCATGCGTTCCTTTGCATGAATCACACACGGCTTAGGCCCAGCTCCCATCCCATAATACTCACTCAGCCACAGTCCTGATAAGGCACAGCAATAATTCATTTTTAACAACCCAGACACTGGCTAATTAACACAGTGAATTCAAGCAGAAAGGTGGTGTTTCCCTGGCAAGTTTAATTGCGTTGTGCACATAGCAATTTAATGGCTTAAATTGAGAAGCGTTTGAACTCCAATAACTGTCTGAATACGTCTGGTCCTCTAAGACTTTTGACCATGTCTGTTTTTTTTTCTCCACTCCAGCCTAATCAAGTTTAGTTTTACCTGAGTTCTTTTAATCACTTACGTAATAGACTTCAGCAGGTTTTTCTCCCAAGGTTAATTATGTGGCACCAAATTCAATTTTGTCATGCGCTGATTGGGAATTCTTGGAAGTGTCTGCGCATTTATGCAATGGCTGGCTATACTATCATGGTTTTTCACTGAACGTAACCTGGAAACTGAGCAACCAGTGAGGCTGGCAGTCATTTTCAGTGAGACAACGTGACGCCAGTAGCTCCAGCTGAGGCTGCCATCTGAGCTGAGATAATATTGCTAAACTTACACTCACAATTAGATAGCTACAGAAGATACAAGCAATCTGTGAATGAATTAATTATTCAAACAACACAGTGGTAGGATGTAAATGAAAAAAAGTAATTGGAAAAGAGATGTAATAGGTTATGGTTTAATATACACTATATGGACAAAAATATTGGAACGCCTAACCTTTACACCAACAGTGACTTTAATGACATTGCATTTAATTACATAGACTTTAATATGGAGTTGCTCCCCCTTTGTAGCTAAAACAGCTTCCACTCTTCTTGAATAGCTTTCGACAAGAGTTTCTGTGGGAATTTGTGCCCATTCAATCTGTAGAGCATTTATGATGTTGGATGAGAAGGTCTGGCTCACATTCTCTGTTCCAGTTCATTCCAAAGGTGCTGGATGGGGTTCAGGTCAGGGCTCTGTATGGCCAGTCAAGTTCTTCCACGCTGAACTCATCCAACCATGCCTTTATGGAGCTTGCTTTGTGCACTGGAGTACAGACATGCTGGAACACAAAAGGTTCTTCCACAAACTGTGTCCACAAAGTTGGAACTATGGTGTTGTCCAAAATGTCTTGGTATGCTGAAGCATTAAATGGAAGCCCTTCACTGGAAGCAAAGGACCTAGCCCAAACTGTGAAAACAGGTGTGTCCCAATACTTTTGTCAATGTACCATTTAGTTATTTCAGTCTTCTCTGTGTTGATGATGCGATGTCTATTATATTCTGTGGTGTCTCATCAGACTCCTCCATGATAAAGATCTTTCACAAAGGAACCTAAATGGCCACCCGCCAATCCAAATGATGACTTCCAATGCGTTTTATCATCTCTAACAACTTCCAAAAATTAGCTCACAGAGAGAGAGTGTAAGAGAAAGTGTTTGTAGTATGAATTTGTATTTTTATTTCAGGGTAGCATCATCATCTAATAAACACAGTCTAAAAGGTATAGACTGTTATGTTCTAAAGGATAAATAGAAATTGAAACTGGTAAGAAATTAATATTGTAACTTATGTACTTAAGTATCAAAAATGTTTTCTGATTCTGATTCTGATTCTGATACTTAAACTGTACTGGTCATCGGAACATTTAATAGAATATAAAAATGTAGTGTATGGGCCCTTGAATAAAGCACTTCTGCAAACCAGGGTGATCAGATGAGAATGGGTAAAATTTGAGTCTTACAGCAGCGGGGCTATAGGCAATGCTCGGTTATCAAGGAAATACCCCTAATCTCACTACAGACAAATTCAGCTGTCTTTTACCAGCTACGTGACCGCAGTAGCCATTGCTATACATCGTAAACTTTAGCACATGGTACTGTGGCCGCAAGCAGACTCCTCCTGCACCCTCCACCTTGCTCCACTACTCTCCTCCTCATCCCGCCTCTTTATTCCTCATTATCATTTAAAGCTACAGAGAATGGCTCGTCCTCAGGAAATCTCTTTGTGGGACTGGCTCTAAGTGGCTGCACCAAGGGTGAATTTCAGAAAGAGACTTCAGATACAGTATTAGGGGACCACTAAGGCCTATATAAAAGCATAAAAAACAGTATGTCATGGGACCTTTAACAGCCATAATCAAAAATAAGGCCAACCATCAAACAACACAGTGCAGGCCCCTACCGCCCACTCAGATATTAAACATCCTGAACTTCTGTAGCTATTAGTTTAACTGACTGTGGAAGCCCCTTTAACATAACCTTATTTCAGTGTTAATTCCAGTCAGATTAATTCCAGCGATCAGGAAGGTTTTTGGCCTTCCATTATTCTCTGCAGGCGTTATTGTGGGTTCACAGATGAAGAGTAGTGATAATTTTTTAATGTTGTTAATATTGAGTGATGAAATGATTCTCTGTTCAACCTTATCTTTCATGTGTTAATATATAATCCATATTATATTTAATGATACAATGGATTATAATAATAACAGTTCAACATGGGCTAATTGCATCCATAGCCTGCAGTAGTTTGCATTTCAATGCAAATTCTGCTTCACAGCTGGATAGTTCTAAAAAGCAGATATTTGGGATTATGGATATTCATAAAGAGTCTGAATTTTTTCCTATAAAAAACACGTGCTCATGCAAAGAGATGCTCATGCTGTAAAAATGTCCAGCTATGTCCATTCCCACCAGAGCAGGCCGAGACTGTGGTGGGTCTCTGGGACTGTGTGAGTCCAGTGTGTGGTCTGCTTGTGCTCTCGGCCTGAAGATAGTGCCATGAATAACTGGAGTCTTAGACACGCTGGACTGAGGTCTGCAGGCTGTTGTGTTTGACATCCACACAGAGCTGTGAAAAAAACCTCACTTACTTTATACAAACTATTACGACCATGACCAGAAAAAAATTCTTAACCCTAATTCAATTATTGTTAACCCTTTGAACGCTAGCAGCACTGATCAGTGCCAGAAGCGGCAAAAATAGTAAATTGTTGTCATACAGCCAAACTACTCTTTATATGGAAGTTCTCCTGGTTTGTGTTGATTCTCAAGGTGTCAGAGCTCATGTTGAGCTTTGATGTTCATGTGTCACATAGAACCAAAGTTATTGTAATTTTTAAAAGTGGTATTAATAATAACAACAACCGCTAGTGGGGTTTTACAAATTGTGCCCATAAAGAACAAAAATGCTCAAAAGAATGGAAAATAACACAAGCCTCAGGAGAACTTTCAGGCACTCTACTTTCCAGTCAGTTTAGGCTTTAGAGAGTAAGTAGAGATTAGTAAGTAATGATTACTTTTTTCCAGGAGTAAAAAGAAAACAATCTTATTATAGTTTAGGAGAAATAATGAATCATTTGAAGTGAAATGTACTTTTGTTTTGAATGAGTAACCCAGTGCTGTTGGTGGCAGATGTCCAAGAGACAAAGTTAAACCTGTAGTTGATGAGAACTTTAGCATGTATTATCCTTGTTGGATGGAGCAGAATCAAGGAGTAAGAGAAAAGTTTGATGCTCCACCTCATAGTAAAACAGGCAACAAACTTTCCCAATTATCAAGAATACTCAGAAAACCCGCATTTTTAGGATAAAACATAGACTAACAGCATCAAATAATATATGAGCATTAGCATCAGCATCGCCTGTTTGTGGTTGTTGTGGATTTACGGGTGAAGTTCTTGCATAGTATGCTGGATGTTTGCAGTTTCTTAAATTAACATAGCTGCACCACTGTTAATCACCCTGTAATTTGAAACACCTGCAATCTGATTTGACAGTCATTGCATTTTCTAGTTTTTAACCCAAAGGACTCTTAGCGCATTAGTGAAATCTGAGTTCAACAAATAAAATGTCTAAAACAGTCTAAAACCAGTGTTTGCTCTCCTACCTGTCTTTCTCTTGCCGCGCTGGCATTCGGCCGCTCTCCGGACCCCCTCCCTCTATGGGCTTTCCCTACCCACTTGTGTGCGGAGAATATCCTGAAACTTCATTTCAGCGTTTTATTTATAAATTTGGAGCAAATGTAGGTAAACGTTTTACAAAAACCTATCACTGTCCTCGGCTTTACTTAAAACACCACAGTAGAATGTGCATGATTAAAATGGCTAAAAACCTTAGCCACAAGAACAGTGGGGGGAAAAAGCTACCACATTGCTGTAATCCAGCTCATAACCGCCTGGTACAAGACGTTAGCGTTCTCAATGACCTGGTTTAGGTGAGTTTGGAGTTAAGCATAAAGCAGTAATGTGTACTGACTGGGAGGACTGGTTCGAGAGCCTGTAATGAAGAGCTGTGGTTCAAAATGAGTGTTTTTAACAGGGTAACAATGGAAAATCTCACTCACACTTCAAAGCTGGAAACTCCGGTGACAACATGATGAGGAGTAAATTAAAAGGAATAGTGATAGACTGACAGCCTGTCCAGGGTGTTTTTTCTGCTTTTTGCCCTACGACTGCTGGGACAGATGCCAGCACCATCCGCAACCCTGGTTTAGGATAAGAAGCTTAAATAATGAACAAATGAATGAATGAATGAATGATTGAATGAAATTAAAGCTATTTTTCTGTCTTATGATATTCACTCTGGTTCAAATGTAGGCACCCTGGTTTGTGTGGGTTGAGCAATAGGAAGGAAATGCTTGTTAAAAATCTCCCCTGGAACCTTGACGCACTTTGTCCAGTACAGTCCCACATGACTCAGATCTAACCAAGGAAACAAGAAAGTACATGACCCTCTCAATCGAAATGACTAACATTGTTCTTACTTTGACAGTTAGATGTAAATTCGTGCAGGAGCCTGCAGCGACCAGCTGAAAAAGCACATTAAATAAATAAGCTCTCAGCCCCAGTAGGATTAATAACTCAGTAATAAACCTGCAGTTTAAGGGCTCAGATTCATTGGAGATTCTTTGGCCTCGGTACAAAATAAAACAGCTTCTACAATGTTTCTTAATCTCCCTCCCAAATACTCTGCGTCTTGGTCATTGTTTATTAAATGGCAGACCGATGTATCACAGCTCTTAGGGCTACTTTTTAACGAACAGTGATGGTGTGTGGAGTTCTTACTCCATAAAAATCTCGCGAAGGATCACAAAGCATCTTTAAAACATTCTTCAGATATCAGTGTAGTATTGCATTTTTCAGATATCAGCGCTATATTAAATCTCTTCGGTCTTGCCTGCCTCAGAAGTGAAATAGAGCTTTCAGTCCCGCTTGATCCTGAGAGGAATTTCATGGATTCCTTCCCTTATTACAGCCGGCTAAGGCAGGTCCCAGATCAGCCTGGGATGTGACTCAAGAAAGGAGCGCCATTCTGACGAGCGCACTCACCAGCCCGTTTGGATTAAAAACAAATATGGTAGTATATTATTACTTGGCTCAGACCGGCCCAAAGCTTTGGAGGAGGCTGTGTGGGACTGTAAAGCCTCCTGGGCAGTTTGTATATGTATTTTTCATGCTGTATTACACCCAGTTTATTAGAAGCATGCAGTACCTGCTGGGCGAAAACAAGTCTGAATCGTCTCTTCCATTACCAGGCAAACAAACAAGCACTCAGACTACCAGCCCAGCCAGAGCCTCGCAGGAATCCGCTGTTTGTTTTCCATGTGGTATTAGAGGTCAGCTTCTCAATCCTCAGGTAAATTTTGCTTGCCGGCGAGAAATAAAAAAAAAAAGACAGATAAATATTTTCACGGAAGCTGGCGTTAGTTGAGAAAAAAAAAAGTATGTTCGCCCTCTTTCTCCTTTTCCCCTGCCAGACGTGGAGTGCTTGGGCAGATTCCTCCTTTTTACCTTTTTTTTCCCTTTTCCTTTTTACTTTTCAGAGAAGTCCCTGGTTTGCAGGACTGACCGACACGCTTGTTTATTTTTCCCATGCCTACTGCAAATTCCAACATTTCCCCCTTGCTGAAAGGATCCATGTGTGCTCGGGCCAACGCGGCCCGAGAAGAGAGGGAGGGAGGAGGGAGAAAAGAGGAAAAGAGGCCGGGAAGGAAAAATATCAACAAGTCGTCATTTACATCAGAACAAAAACAAATAAACCCTGGAGAAAGGAGTGGCTTTGGCTTTTTTTTTTTTTTACTTTAACATAAGGAATCTATCTCATGTGGCTTTTGGCAGACCACCAGCCAAATCTAATATGGATTTATATACAAAGAAAGCACCTAGTTTAACATAATGAATATTCAATCATGCGTGGACCCTGTAAAGTAATTTCACAGTCGTAACTGAAAGCAGACATTGTTTATAACCAGATAGGGGAGCGGAGAAGAAATAATAATAATAAAGAGCTAAACTGTTGACCCAAAGGGGCCCGAAAAATCTCACGCTGGATTAAGTGTTTACACTGCTGGCATGGACTCCGGCAAATGAGGCTGAATTCCAGCAGTGGATCAGCAGTGATCCAGTTACTGAGTGATGTCAGAGCGCACGGCCCCAACGCTCTCTAGGGGCCCCGTAGCCCTCAATACTGCACTTATGGCACGAGGTGTGAGAGCCAAGCCATGCACAGCTCCCTCATTCATCAGTCCAAAGCTTTGATTAAGCTCAGAGGTCCCACCTTATATAATTGCACTTATGTTCTATTCAAGCTAATGCACCAAAACTATCCTCTGACAGTGCAACTTGTGTTTAAGTGTGAGATAAACATATTAGAGCTGCAGCAAATACACTCTTAAAAATAATGTGCACTAAACAGCTCTTGGCTTGGAATTATGGGTCAAGGAAATGACAATCTATCCACAAAGGTACACAGTCTGCCTATCCACAATTATCAGGGTTTAGTCAGCTATTTTCATTGGCTATACACACTTCTGTGTGTTTCTGTCTCATGAATGAACAAACTTTGTGTTGCCTGCTCTGCTCACCATGACCAGTTCCCAGCATCACAGAGTTATTCAAGATTTATTTGATGCATTTAAGAGCAGCACGTTTACTCGCACTTTCTGAGAGCATCATGTGACTCATGTGGTGATTTTAAATGTTAGTCATATGTCTTTGGCCATGTTAGACAAACGCACCAAATCCTCTGATGACAGAACTTGATATTTGAAATATTACATCAAACTCAGCAGGACGTGTCCCAAAAACTGACAAAGCAGGGTTTCAAACAACTTACAGAAACACTGAGATCTGGTTGAGGTTCAGGCCATCTACTGTAACACCTGACTTACATTTAAAATGATTAACAAACATTTTTGTGGGTCATATGAAACCCTGATCTGAGTGTCACTAATCCCTGGCTATGGCATCATCAATGATTAAACTTGCAGTCTTGCAATGTTATGGCCAACACTTGGACAGCTTCACCACTCGAGGACCTAATCTGGCATGTTGGAATCACACAGCTAAAGCTATTTAGTTCATAGCACTGCACTACAGTTTTTGGTAGTTTTATTTTTAAGCATGTTGTTTTATTTTTAAGCATTTTTAAGCATGTTAGCATGTAGGTATTAATATTGGGGGTATATTTTGCAATACTCAGCTTTATGGTCATCATTGCCTTCCATTGTTTTCTTTTCCTAACTATTGTTAAAAGAACATTGTAGTTTCAGAACAAATCTGTTTCTCCATTTTCCTCGTTTGATGGTTGTTATTGTTTTTTAAATTGGGTCAAAAGGTGATTTCGGCCTTGCATTAATGAGTAAGAGTGATACTAGATGTTCATTAATGCCCTGGTAAGCATTTATTATGTACCAATAAAAAGAACATTTGTTAGAAATGCTCTGTGTCTCCAAACCATTGATAGGCAGTGTATTGATGGAAGGGTGAAAAAAAATCATACTGAAAATGAAATTGACTGAAATTGAATATTTCACATCAGTGACTTTCCACTCTAGAGATAATACACCAGTTAGCATACAATGCTTGGTCGTTTTGCTCATGAATAAATAATTCTCGCCGCATATTATCTAGATGGAGCTATGATCACTGAACAAAGACTATACAATTCGAAATGACTGTGGCCTTTCTGAGTCCACTGAATGAGGTGGAAATTGACATGGATCAACTGCCCTCTTTCACGAATTTGGTCCTCAATTTAGGTTCTAAGCAGCTTTCACAGGCTGCAAGTGTTCACTTTAATTCTGCAAAAATAAAACAGGTTATCAGGTTTATTTTGCGATTCCAGGCAACCTTAATAAATCGGCTTAGCCACAGCCTAACAGCTTCATTCGCAGCAAAGCTGTCCTCGGCAATAACATGCACCACTAAGCACAGATTAATTTAATAACTCTTTAATATTCTCGGCAGAGAGGGGTACCATGCAGTCCATAGCATATGGGTCTCTTCGCAGAATAGAATATTGCTGCGGCTGCAGATTGAAAATTACGTAATCATGTCATTTATATTCTATTCACTCACTTCAAAGCCGAGCTAAAAAAGTCCAAATCGTTCACCCCACCGCTGAGAAGATTGTAAAATCTCCTTGAGGTATCAAACTGGAGAAGATTATTAGCAGTCGGTCACTTCTCAAAGTAGTCATAGATTTTGAGTTTTGCAAATTTCAGAGCTGATATCACTCAGACTGTGGTTCAGGTGGCGAATCACATCTATTCCCTATTCTCTACTGGCAGAACACCCCTAAAAGAGGGTATTTAGAAAAGACAGATGTCATTTTGTAGTGGTTATATACAGAACCATGACCAGAGAACCATCTGAATGCTCAATGTGTTCATAGCAGTTCAAAAAATAGCTATTTTGATATGTGCCATTCTAATTATGCTGTTTCTGATACAAAACAGTGGCCATCAGTTGTGATTTAGTGTGTAGGTGTGTTAGCTTGGCCTTTCCAGACCTCTCTGTGCCTAGTTTGCGTTTGTCACCTAACATGGCCAAAGACATTTGACTAACATTTTAAATCACCATAGGAGTCACATTAAACTCTCAGAAAGTGCGAGTAAACATGCTGCTCTTAAACTCATCAAATCTTGAATAACTCTGTGATGCTGTGAACTGGTCATGGTGAGCAGAGCAGGCAACACAAAGTTTGTTCATTCATCCGAGAGAAACACACAGAAGTGTGGATAGCCAATGAAAATAGCTGACTAAACCCTGATAATTGTGGTGTGATCTAACTTGGTGTAATAGGTCAATATTTTGGTCGACAACAATTACAAATATATTTACAAAGTATTTGCATTGAACAGCCAGTGGCTGTTAACGAGATGTTAATGCCTACAAAATGTTGATATTTTTATGTAATCAAATATCAAATATTTCATTAGAGTCTCCTCTATTTACACACACACAAATATATGTAAATTTTTTAAGTGCCTGTGAGCTACAGAAATATATAAGAAGTTTGCAAAAGACTGGCCATTCATTTAAAAAAAGAGACTTTTTTAAGAGTCTTTTAAAAATGGTTCACTTAAGCACCAAAACTGCATAACTGTCATTTTTTATTTTATTTTATACATCTACCGTTCTTTTTATCTGGTGTTGATTTGTATGTCAAAAAAGCCCATACAGTTGTTTTTCTCTTTCTCTGTCAGTCTTCCTCACGGTAGCATGACTGCTAAATTGACATATTTGGTGGTTTGCCTTGTTTTGGTTACCCTCTGAAACCCCAAAGTTTCCAAGCATCGCAATCTTGTTTAAAACTAGCAGTTCAAAAGCAATTAAAAAGAGCTGTGGCTTGCCTTACGAGAGAGAGAGAGAGAGAGAGAGAGAGAGAGAGAGAGAGAGAGAGAGAGAGAGAGAGAGAGAGAGAGAGAGAG
>JBBPDC010000039.1:17847617-17870906 GCA_037974485.1 Hemigrammopetersius urotaenia | reverse complement strand
ATGAAAAAGGGATAAAAGTTGTTTTGAGATGACTGCCTGATGTTTAGCAGTTGATCTCTGGAAAAAGTGATGTGGTCCGAGTGACCAAACGCGCAGAAAGTAAACGAAAACAAAGAAAGTACTAGAGAGCGCAGTACAGAGGCTGCCATCCGCGGCACCATCTTGGAACCAACAAGCTGTGATATCTGCCAAAGGAACTAGGGTAGCCAATCCTTTGCGTATGCCACGATTACCATTTTAAATAGTGCATTAACATCTGGAGAAAAATAAATACTTAAATACTTTCCTGCATTACTACTAGTACTTACAAAAATCAGTAAAGTGTGTAATACAGCCAGGGGTGCCTACATTTTTGGGGGCAGCTGACTGGCCTAGTGCAGGGGTGTGGAACTCCAGTCCTGGAGGGCCGTGGCACATTTTGGTGATTTCCCTGCTTAGAAACACCTGGTTCACTTTGGCAGTTAACTGTTCAGGTTTAGTGAATGTGTTTGAGGAGAAGAACCATCAAACTGTGCTGGACACCGGCCCTCCAGGACCAGAGTTTGACACCCCCAACCTAGTGGTTATGGCATTCACCCATGCAGTCAGAAGGTTGTGGGTTCAAATCCCAGCTGCTATTACCCTTGAGCAAAGTACTGTCCCCACACGCTGCTCCCCCACGTGCACCTCATTGGTGGTAGCCCCCTGCTTTACTTGGTGAATGGGTTAAATGCAGAGAAAGAATTTCAAACTGTGTGCTGTGGTGTGTTCACGCACACAACTATACATCTATTATAATAAGTTTATTTCCTAATAAGTTTATAGACAATACTTTTACAGTGCTTCCCTCCCTCTTTCACAAGAACACTTTCACACTTCCAGAAGGTGCTGCTGTCTGGTGTGTGTTCTTCTTCTTAGTCCTAAACTGTTGATTCTGCACATTCATATCTATCTGTACTATATTGGCATTTTAGTAACTCTGTTTTGGTCTTCTTGTGGTATTCTGTGTGGTAGAGTAAATATCATACCATGATTATTTCAACATACAACAGTCCCTGATATACAGTATATGTCCTAAGGTTTGTGGAGCCCAGTTTATTTAATGTTTAATCTGAGATAAAGGGTGTCTCCCCTTTACTGCATCAGTAGCCACTTCTTTTCTGGGAAAACTTAACACTAGATGAAACATTGCTGTGCAGAACTGATTGCATTCAGGGCATAACAGATGGTGAATGATTAGTTCTAGGTCACTTCAGTTCATCTTAAAGGTCTTGGATGAAGCTCCATCACTTCAGAGCAGGCAGGTCTACTGCTCCACAGCCCACTGCTGGGGAAAGGGGCTTTACTTCTCACTGGACATAGCGACCTTAGTCTTAGGTGCAGCTGTTCCAGAGCCCATTCTACTGGTGGTGCTTCTCTATAGAGGTTTATTTTGCTTTTTTTTTGCAATTGAATGCCTGTGTCAACAATAGGTGTACCTCCAAGCGGCTCAATTTATAAGAGGGGGTGTCTGGCCACATACAATGCATGGTCTATAGTCATGTTTACTGGTGCTGTTCTCAAGAAGATCATTACATTACTGCATTTCTGCTCCCTTCCTACCTCGTTCACACTTTCCAGCAGAATGGCTTTGTCTGACAAAACTGTGTGAAACCACTTTGCTGCCAAAAATAACAGAAAATGTGCCTCGCCTAAAAGTTAGCTGGTAATTAAACAAATGGATTGTCTTGTTTTTTTTTTAATAAAAAAACAAATGTTTGTACACAACTGGATAGCGACTTCATAAAGATTTCAAAACAGGTGCAAATATGACAGGTGCAAAAACAGGTGCAGGACCAGTCTCTTATGCAATTACCAAGCCAACCACAGGAGGGCAGTGTTTTCAAACTACACCATCTCAAAGGCACGCTCTATGTCAACTAACGTACTGACAAAGCTGTCCATATGGTGGCAGTGTTTTCAAACCCAACACAACCTTGAGGAAGCACAATATCCAGCCCTGTCTCCACCTCGCTGGCTAAAAAGCTAGATTCTTTTTGCATGCTTGATCCTGGGTAACACTTCAAAGGGAAAGGCAAACAAAACCCCAACAAAAAGCTGAAATTCTGTTCCTCTCTGAACTCACTTGACCTTTCCAGCAGCCTAGAAAGAATGACAGTGTGTTTCGATCTCTCCTCAACTTGCATTAAAAAAGGTTACTATAGCCTAAAAAGAGCTCCTCGAGCAAATAGTAAAATACTGAAAGGCAGGCCTCGCTGTGAATCTCTAGAGCCATTCCACCGCCTTAACAAAGACAGAGCGGCCGGCTGAAACCTCCCTGGACAGTAACAAAGCTGGGTGGAGTTGGCGAAGTAAGCGAAAAATAGTTTAATGGAATTCTAGGCCTTATTCTTTCCACCCACAGGTTCATTCTCAGCTCCAACACACCACTTGCAACCCTCTCCACCTCCTCGCCCAGCCCTGTTATGCCCACTACAGCTCAGCCCCTTGCAGCGTGTAGCCCTTCATTTTTGGGGGGTTGGTGTTTGCTTGAGTAGTTTTGCACTTTAGCTACAAGTAATGGAAGCTTATATTAGATTACGTTATACCAGCCGCCTGCTTAAATCATCACACTTGCTTCAGAGTATGAGTCGTAAATCTCCTTTATGTGGTTTCTGACAGTCAATGTCACACTGCTATAAAAAGGAAAAGTGTGTAGCACACCTAAAAATAGAAGCAGGCCTTCAGATGGAGGACAGTATTTGGATGATCTAGGCATGATGCTAAACTCCTGGCAATCAGCTTCCACTGATTATTGGCTAAATTAATCTCATAGCTCTTGTGTAAATCAAAAGATGTTTTTTTTTTTGGAAAAACCATTGCTTTTATGCAAGAGGCACCTGCTATGAAAAAAACATGCATCCTGTTACCAGGAAAGCCAGCATATGTTGTGGTTCGGATACTGGGCACCAGATCAGCACTAGCCAGTCTAAATCAGCTCCAACGTGGAGTTCATCCTGTGGCTGTGAGCTGTTTTGTTTCAGAAGAGCTACAGAGCCAACAAAATGTTCTACCTATTTAGGGATGAACAGAACCTGTACTTATACTCTCTGGCCATTTAATTAGACACACCAACCATATAAGTGTAACTTTTAAGCTGACAGTTTCTGACTATGGTATGCTACTTGTTTTGTCAGCCCCCCCTCTACCCTTTAAATAGAAAGGAGCCGACATGATGCACCATTCTCAGCAATTACACCAACATGGTAAAGTGTGAAGTGCAGGTATGCCGTGAAAGGTGCAGCAGCATTGCTGGGATTTCGCAGCCCCAAATTTCAAAGCTAGGAAGAGAATCCACAATATGAAGTTAACAATTGTCAAAAACTGACCACATGAAAGATTTACAGAGTGGCTCCCAGAACCGGCATGGAAAAAAACGAACTGTACACCCATTAAGTGCATCAAAAGGGTAGGTGTTTCAAATAAAGTGACCACCTTAGACCCTCAGCAAAACACTGCCATGCTAGCATTGCTGTTAATGGCCCATTTATAAAGCTGCATTGTGCACCAAAGGTTTTCCTGATCAAATGACCAATGAGGAGAGACACAAGGTGTTTTAAAAAGGCTGCTGAGTGTATATTGTAATGAAAAAGGTGGAGGGAATGCATTTATTATTGAGATTTTGTGATGTAATGGCATTCGGGTGAATTCTTGCTTGCATTCCCATCCTTCTATTTTCAGTTTTCCAAATGCAAGAACTCATCGTTGCCTGTAGTGTTTAGTCTGTACTCCGGAGTGTGTGTGTGTATGCTGCAGGCTGGACACACCCAGGCGGCATGTACGTGTGTGTGTGGCCTAGTCTGCCCTCAGCTTGATGCATAATTAAACAGCGGCAGTTTGGATGCCAGACGCAGGCAGGGTCCGAGGTGCCGAGTGCAGCAGAGGGCAGACACACAAACACACACACCACACACCGCCTGCACAAAGGCTCTGGCACAATCTGGCATCCTCAACCATCAGTGGAACACCGCCCACTCTGGCCTGTCCTGAAATTTCCAACATGACCCTGAGAGAGGCCAGAGAACATAAAGGGTGGAGCTAAATGAATGAAAACATCAGAAACCGTGACTGAAGCAAAGCAGCTTAGCTTTGCTCTCAGGACCTTTTAGGAGACATGGAAAGTAAGGGGCCGGAATTTGTAAACTAACAGCAGGACAGCCACAACATTAACTGTGTTTGACCTGCAATTGTGTTAGTGCTGGCAGTGCAAGGGGGGCCGTTACACTGGGGCTCATAGTAAATCTTTACTTGACCCTTTATACCATCTCTACAGTTTAATATTTAGGACTCACAGACCACACAGCAGCTTAATAATATACTGTGCTTCAATAATTACCCTACATCACCTTGAAAACCAACTTGTTTGAGACACAGCATCAGTAAACAAGCAAACCATATTGTCATTTGTTTCAATTAACTGAAGGTAATTGGGCTCTGAAGGCCATAAGGTCTTACAGTTAAATACAAATGTTTGGACATCTCTAGTCAAAAGACTTGTTTTTGATGATTTTCTAAGAGAAAATTAGTTTCTGTAGCATATTTTTGCTTCAAATAAATAAAACAAAATTCTGCCTGTGCAAAGGCTATGGCACTTTTTTTCCCTAAATATGTTACATTCAGCAAATAAGAAAATAGTTTGAAAAACTGGAGAAAAATGCAGTTTCTAATGCCATATTTACCTTTAATGTGTTCAGTGCATATGTTTGCAGTCATGCTGGCGATGCAGCTGTTAAGTTCATCAGATTTGTCTCACCGCCACAAAGACTTATGAAACACTTCAGACTGTGGTTTTCCAGGAAGACGAGCCATCATCAAAAGTCAAGGGCTGCCCTTTGCATGCCTGTCTGAGCGCTGTGGGGCTACATTCCTGAGATATGGTGAATGTGCTCTGCAGTGGTGGGGGCAATATTTTGCCCAAAAATCATACTTTCATCTTACTTTTAAGTCAGATGGTTAAATGAGCACAGACATTATTGATATATGTACTCAAGTTTTGGCTAAATGCAAGCAATGGAAGTTGATCAGTACCAGGTTAACAATGCAACCTGCAGCAGAGTCTTGACACACTTGCCTTAAACTGTTGTAAGGTCTTCAAACTGGCTTGCTGTTGTGGTTCTACAAACTATAAAACGCTGCAGTTAACTTCAAACAATGACAAAACTGTATAAGAGAGACTGTTTGACATCGCTCAATAACACAACATGGTTTGGGGTAAGTGTGAGGTGGTTTAGAATGCAGTCTGCACCAACAGCTAAATCTAGCAACTACAGAGAACCCCTGCGAAGTTGCGGAACTGGCAGATATCCTCCGCTTTTTTTGTGGCATGCATTTTAGTGCCAAATGATTAAGGAAAATATATTATACTAATCTCGAGTGTTTTCCTATTTTTCAAAGCCCTGTATTTTTATTACTGAAAAATGAATTAAATTATTACCGCATTTACCTGCTTATACCAAAGAAAACGCTCGGGCATGAATTACAATGCAGTCTATACAGGGATAATACCGGTAATAATACCGGTGTTCAGTGTACACTAAACAGTACGTTTACCTTTACATTTTTTTAGTGTAAAAATGTGTTAAGCTGAGTTTTAAATGAAATGAAAGTCTTTTGAGAGCATATTTGGGGGCACATCTAGGGTCTAGGGTATTTTTAGGCATTTTAACACAACATCCCTTTTTAACAATTCACGGGTGCTCTTGAAACGTAAATTTCAGCGGTCTATTGAATAAACGTCCACTCTTTGATTGCTACATATCTTATGCCCAGCATAAACTCCAGACAAAAAACAAGTCTTGGCTGATTAAGTACATCTGGAGCAAAATGAAAATTGTGTTCATTTCTGGGGAAACCACTGCCTTTTTATTTCCGTCACACTTCTCTGACTCATTCAGCCATTTCACCAGACAATGATGTGAAGACTAGACTCAGGGATAATCAGTGCAGTTAGTCATTAAGTAGAGCCCCGTAAGGTCAGTCACGCTCTGGTCCAGACCGGTGCCCAGCCCTCCACCAGTGTCATCAGAGACCTCAGGACGAGGAGGAAGAGGAAAGGAGCAGTTGGACATGTGAATGAAGGACAGAGGAGAAGAGCAAAGAAGTGTCAGAACAAACTGTTCAGTGATTAGGAACAATAATTGTTGGGGAATAAAAGAAGGGGGAGGGTGTGGAGGGGAGAGTGAGAGAAAAAGAAAGAGTGCTATAGAAAGCTACTGCTGAAAAGACTGCAGTGAATAGGCAGGACTGGAGTCCATAAATGCTTTTGGAGGGCAGTGGAGGGGTCGGCCAGCCCTAACGAAGTTTATAGCCTATTGTGTTACAGCCCACTCCACTTGGCCATTTAAAGTGAGAGCGGTGTTCGTGTGTGTGTGTGTGTGTGCGCCTTTGAGGGTGCATTCAAGACGAAGCAGAATGGGATGTTTAATCGAATCCATCCTGAATGGTTAACAGCGTAAGAAAGAAACCACACTATTCACTCCTCTTACCCACAAAACATAGGAAGCGGCAGGAAAAAAGGCAAGGCGCTAAGAGGTGAGAATCACTAGAGGCCTCACGATACAAGATGATTGCGATACTATGTCAGGTCTACGATGATCAGATCTACGTTAAGTACTGTAATGTAATATGAAAAATATTGCAAATAGAGTTTAAAGAATTGCCACATAATGTCATTTCAATGAGAAATTCTTAAGAGGGGGTGGATTCATTTTTGGACTGATAAAGATTATACAGACCTACTAGGTGTCAAATAAGTTTAATGATGAAAAATGAGAAGTGATTTTGTATAGACACCTTAAAGTGGCAGCAAATAAATGCAGAAAATGTGTAAATATTTAGCATTTTCTATGAAGGACATCAAAAAATGATGTCATTAGATTATTCTACATAAGAGGTAGAACGGTATATAAAGTTGACAGTATATAACAGGGCGCACACACACTCTCCCATCTAGAGGCAATTTAGCTCATTCAATTCACCAGACATGCACGTTAGTATTGTGGGAGGAAACCGGAGATCCCAGCGGAAACTCCCTCTGGCAATTACAAACAGCAAAACATAACCCATAATAATGAAGACCTCCATCTTGGATGAACATCAGTTTGAGAACTTTGGATTTTGCAACCTTTTGTAATACTTTTAGAAAGTACATTTTATGTATTATGTAGTTTTCATACTACACCCCCCCATGTTCTGTTGTGATTGTTTTTCTTCTCCAATTTACGATACATTAATCATCATGAAGCCAAATAATTGCATGGAAACAGCTTTAAGAAAAATGCTCTTTATTTTACAACTTTAAAAAGCAATTTAAAGCACAAAGATTGAACTCTTTTATATAAACTTTTTGTTCCTGCATAAAAATGGTGGCATGTGCACATTGTGCTTGCATTGCAAACTCTGTCCGGCCTCTTGGGGCTCTCGCAGTCTTGGCCGTCCAGCTCAGCGGTTTATTGCATACGGCACACATGTGACGCCTCACGTGTGACGCCTCCCGTGTCTGCTTCCAGGACCGTGCAGAGGAGGAGGAGGAGGAAATGATGAAGAAACAAACAGAAAAAAAATACAAAAAGAACCAAGTACAATTAAAAATAACACAGTGAACCACAGCAGCAGCTCTCGAGAACAAGGCGTTGCACGTCGTCCAGAGGGGGGAAAAAAAAGTATGAAAGTGTGACAACAATAAATTAACAGAGGACACTACAGTTGTGCTTTAATGCTGTTTACACAGCTTACCCTTACGCAAACAATGACCCCTTTTCAATCCGACTCAAAGAGTCTTAAATGAACTATAGCTTCCTATGACGGATACGCTATTCATGAATCCCTTTGAAATATGTAGCACTGAGCACTAACGCAAGTTCGATATGTTGCACACTTCCCCAAGGACAGCTGTAATTACAATATTCTCCTTTATTCCTCTCTACTCTATAGAAATCTAGGCGTATAAAACTAAAGAGCATTACAAGGCATTTTCCCCTGTAAAGGAAGGCAAATTTACCCTTGTACACATTTCTATTTGTCACAGCATCTCTCCATTGCAGAAAGAAAAAGAAAACTATACTCCTCTGTGGAATTCAACACAAATAGCACTTCACAAAGAAAACAAAGAAGAAAAAAAAATGAAAACTTTAGACTTTGGTATGAACAAAACAAGCATTACAGTCCCTCGTGGTAACTATCATTAGTTTCCCTTTAAAGAACATACTCCCCCCCCCCCCCTTTTGTAGTCCTGTGACAAGTATGAAATGTGCATAGAAGTATTCATGAGATGACTGGTTATGCTAGAACACTGCTAGCAAAATGTGTCTGAAGGGAAAAAAAGGACCTTCCAACACAAAAGATGATGATAGTCAGTTTACAAAGAGGTCCCATGTACTGGAGTGAAGCGCCAAAGTCTGTACGCAGCACCTGAACTGACAAACAGCAGGTATCAGACTACCAGGCCTCTTGGCTGAGAAGGGTCTGTGTTTCTTGCATTCTCAGCTAGTCAGCTTTTTCAGCATTTCTTTGATTAACAGGCCAGTGAAGCCGTTTGTGTCTGTGGAGTGAAGTGGCCGCTGGGCAGTATGATGAGGGGGAACGCGGCAACTCTGCAGGACGACAGCGCAGAGCTCACCAGAGTAAAGATGCTGCTACTGAGGTCAACAGGTCAGCGCCTCAGAGGACCTGGGGGTGATGATGTCAAATGGTTTTAGACAAACGTCTGGGAGAGTTTCAGCCGCGCGAGTCCAGTCTAGACTAAGGACTGGGGTAACACAGTGATGTTGGACAAATTTCTCAATTATCCCACATTCGATGTATAGGAATATACAACTGGGTTTCAACCTAATGTCCATCCAATATGTTATTATATCATTCATTTTTATCATATCATACCATAGGCAATAACTGCATACCTTTGTACATAAAAACAAGCAGAAACCAATTTTTACTCAAAACACTAGTAGAAGTCAATGAGAAGCTGAGATTTTGCAAGCTGTTCTTATGATTTTTTTTTTTTAATCACTGTCTCAAAAGCCAAAGGGCTTCTCCACAACTTGCAGTAGAAGTAAACGAGGTGCAGTAGAAGTAAATTTTGGAAACACTTTTCAAAAAATATAACTGACGTGAAAGCCGTTTATTTGTAATCACTCCAGCATCTAAATCTCAAGAGATGGAGCAAAGGCCAAAGGTCTCAACTTCTGGTTTGATCCCACATGATAACATGACATTCTGCTCCATACACAGAAAACAGCAAAACAGAAGCAAAAAAGGTTGCATTATCCGGCTAACAGCATGTATCCAGTTCTTAAAGTGATAAAATAATTCAAAGACTGCTAAAGTGCAAATAAAAAGAAAACCGTAGAATTAATATCCTTGAATGACCAAAAGCTGTTTGCTCTCAAGGACGCTTGATACTGTAGGCCACGGTATAATTTTAGTAGGTCTATTTTAAGTAATGTGTTTATTTATTGCCACCGTTTATTTGTTTTCAGACCAGCGTATCCTGGTTTTTCCATTTTGGAAACGAATACTATTTTAGTACAATTCATGAAAGTGTTTTGAATACATTAGGTGTATTTACGGATCTACACAACTGTCCTTTGACTTCTATCGCAAGTGTGTTTTGAGTAAACATGTTTTCTGCAGCAAGTACAAGGCAATGCATCAAAATTAGATGAATGTATCACAATAATCTAAAAATGATACAGATATGATTTCATAGAGATTAGGTTGAAAGCCACTGGAATTTAATCCAATGAAGAAGTTAGTTGGAAAAAGCAAGCTTTGACACCAAGGCATCAATTCAAAAATTGGGCTCATGGGACATTAGTGATGAGCATTAACAGTAATAGTTTTGACAGGTTATGGGATGAAATAACATTTCTCTTGAGATAAGGGAAATACTGTAGGCCATTTCACAAATATGTTAGCAAAATGATCAGCATGATCAGTAATGGTGTTTGTGAAACATTCTCCTTCGCTCGGAGCGATATCAGGGTGGTCTGTAGTGTTACTGTATGCACCATATCCTTCAGGTTCAGTTACTTACGAATGTTTTAAAAATGCCCTTCTGAGAACATTAACTCAGTTCATGACGTGCAGACATTCAAATGGTTTAACATACAAATGAAAAAAACGTGGCTCATGCTACAACACTGCAATCATTAGTCAATAAAATTCCTTTACACACGGCCAATTAAATCCCATCATTTCAAGAAGGCTGCGTAAAGTGGAAAAAGAGAGGAAAAAAAAAAAAAACAGAGTGAACCACTGTTTGTAAACGCCGTCTCACCACACATGCTATGCGAGTAAAGTGCACGACCAGTTTTTTTCCCCACACACAAAATCCAAATGAGGTTAAGAGTCATTGAAAAGAAAGAAGCTCTCAATACTCCAATCTGCATGAAGTTACTCTACTCTAGCACTGAGGGAAATACTGTTTTGTGAGTCACCTCCGTCAGTCCGCTCCTACTGTGGTTAAGGTCTCCGGTTTGTGATGTTGGTAAACAACAGCAAATGGTCAGTCATGCTACTAAGAATTTTCCCATAAGAGATGCACACTCTGGAGTAACCTGCACTGCTATTTTGAAAAAGTGGACCCATGTAAAATTCACTGACTCACAGGGTGCTACTGCAGTTGCAAACTGTTCTAGTGTTAATATATAATCACTGTATGATTTTCAAATGCATCTTACAAACATCATTAACAATCACTGATTCATTTTATCGATTCCACTTTTCTTTGTAATATTTCAAATCCTCCTGTACTAAAAGGCCAAGAAATGAGAATTCTGTATAGGCATGATATTTATATACATCAGGAAGGGTTAACATTGTTTCTAGTGTGCTTTTGTAGTCTTGTTGGCCATGCAGGCTTAACACAAACCTGTACGCTTAACAGTTAATCACAGAATTTACCTTAATTCATTCAAATTCATTCAAGTAAGTGACCACTTTAAGGAGGACACTGGAGGACTCACTCAATTTCCAGAGGTATTATGATGTAACCTATTTGATTATTAAGTTGTCACAAGAAGAAAGAAACAATTGGAAGAAAGTTGCAACAGTGTTACCCCTAATCCTGACTGAAGTGTGTTCAAACACAACTAATCTCACTGGGCGCATCTCTCTCTCTCTCTCTTTTTTATCAAACCTGGAGTTAAAAGCAACAACAAAAAAAAAAGAAAACCCCACTTCATTCCAACACACACACACACCCCACAGGCAGTCACTGTTTTGTACTTAATTAGAACCTCTAGCACACAAATGACTGCAAATACAAAAAACTCAGGAGGTCAGCCATGGGTTGTGGCTGGAAAGTACAGCAGGTTGTTGCTAGCCTGCTGAGGACTTTACCCCTGGTGCCAACTGCATAAGCTAAGTCGGCTCCCCCCCGCAGGCAGCCCAACCACTCTGGCTGAGTCTCAGGGGGGCTCCTTTTTCAACCGTTGCCTGCCCTGGCTCTAGTTGTGCTTGGCCCGGCCTCCTTTCAGGTAGCTCTTCCAGCGCTTGACAAAGTCCCTGAAGATAGGCGAGTTGTCTATGGAGGCCAGCAGCTGCAGCTGGTTGATGTGTGTGGTGTGGTAGTCCCAACGCGCCAAGTTGGGCGCGGTACCCAGCATGAAGTGGCGTAAGTCGTATATGGTCCCCGAGCCCGTGTCATACAGGGGCACCATGGCCTTGAGGGACTCCATGCCTTTGCTATACAGCTGGGCTGCCTCTCGCCCGTCCCGGTCACCCACAGTCTGGGCCAGGTCGTACAAGCCGATTAGTGAGTAGATGAACCCGTTAAGGACGAATGAGCTAGGTGTGGTGGGATACTCCTCATACCAATCATACTTATTCATGAACACTGCTTTTACCCCATGCTGCTCTGAGGGCAACTTGTATGGCCCAGTGGCCTTTAGGGCTGATTTCAAGTATGTTTCATCCTTAGTTAGTAAATAAGCCCGGACCAGAGTGGACATTGCCTGACCCTGCGCCATGGCGGAATACCAGCCTGGCTCAAGGGGCCTGAAGCCCTCGCCCAGCTTGCGGGTCACCATGATGGGCCACCCACCCCGCTCGTCCTGGTTGCGCACCAGCCAATCGCTAGCGGCAAAAAAGGCGGCCATGTGCGAAGTGGTGGAGATGGTGATGTTGTCGATGGCTCCGCGACCATGGAGCACAAGCTTGACCACCCGTCGTGGCATAGTCTTGGTGGCTTTGACCGCTTTAGTGTTGGAAAGGCCGATGCCCTTGCGGAGGTCCGTGAGGAGGTCGCGAGTGACTGTTGTCCATGCACTTCGAGGGCCAATCCCGTAAGTGATGTCCCGGTCCTTGAAGGCAATAAGCTGCATGGAGGTGACGTAGTGGATCACGAATGGAGGCCCTTTCTCTGTTGTTTCCAGGATGATGGACACACTGCCATTGGTGGCAAATTTTAAGTCAAAGGAGATGATGAAGTCCTTCGTGTTGCCAAGGGGAAGAGAGATGCCCTCTGAGGTCTCTGTTAAAAGTCAGAGGTGTTGTTAAAACATACATAATATATTCTCACTTGCTTCTTTAACAAGGCACA
The DNA here is from genome assembly GCA_037974485.1 of Hemigrammopetersius urotaenia. Taxonomy (NCBI): domain Eukaryota; kingdom Metazoa; phylum Chordata; class Actinopteri; order Characiformes; family Alestidae; genus Hemigrammopetersius; species Hemigrammopetersius urotaenia. Next base: position 17,858,347 of record JBBPDC010000039.1, on the reverse strand, counting down.
AACACAAGACTTGTTCATTAAGTAACTGTACAGGAATTAAGTCCTGAGGGTTTACATGTGTCTTCACTCCCAGTGGTTAATTAGATGAAGATGAAGAGCTAGGAGAGAATACATATTTGGCAAAAATCCTTGCATCAAAGAGGGAGAAAGCACCAGTGGTGGCTAATCATTTCTCTAAAACACTGTGCTGCAGGTCGCATGAACAAGATTCTTCTTGGGCAAGCTTCATTCAGCCTGTGTCATCTCTCCCTCTATCTTGGCTTCTGAAAGACATACTTGATGCTTTATCAAAAATTCAGCTCTCACTCTTAAGCCCAATTTATACTTTTGCAACACTTCTTGCATGCTTCTCTTTCTGGTTACTTGTAAGGCAGACCCAAAAGGGGAAAATGCTTCAGAGATTTTCCTGGATACAGTGGATGAAGATAAAACAATATAAAAGACAGACCACAAGAGCTTGAAAGAAAACGGACAGGGAAAGAGAAAAGGAATAATTTTAGGGACGTGGTAGAGGACAGTCTGGCTTATGCATACTTCGTGCCACTGTTTAATGCACTCATAAATCCATTACTTAGGGCAATGCAGAGAGTAAGTGGATCTGTGAAGCACTTGACTGATTACCCCCAGTCGATAAAGGATCAGTGGAGAATACAGACAGAGATGCAGTGAGAGGAAGACTGACCGAGAGGACAACATAAAAAAAAAAAGAAAAGAAAAAAAGAGGAAGAGAGAGAACTAGAGAGAGAGCAAGAGAGTGAGAGACAGAAGGACAGAGAGAGAGAGAGAGAGAGAGAGAGAGAGAGAGAGAGAGAGAGAGAGAGAGAGAGAAAGAAAGAGAAAGAAAAAGAGAAAGAAAGACAGAGAGAGCGAGAGCGAGTGAACAAGAGACTCATTCTAGAGTGAAGGATCCAGTGTGTCCCAGCCAGCCCTGCTCAAATCAATGCTCTAGGTGATGACACCAATTACTGCTGGACAGCACAATAGCGTAGCTAATTCTAATGGCTATTGATTAGCTCAGTGCTAAAAAGCCACACTGTATTATTAACAACAAAATACATATCGCTGGCCAATAGGAGAGGCCGAGAGATGGGACATTCAAGAGAAAACCATAGGTTCTAACTGCTGTTTGGTTGTGTGTGTGTGTGTGTGTGTGTGTGTGTGTGTGTGTGTGTTTTAAGAGATACTGATTTTGTCAGTGATACCATAAGCTACAAGGTAAAGAAAGTGAAGTGATTGACAAATTAAATGAGAACAATAACAAGAAGTAAAACTATAAGGAATGGCTGAGCAGGTGAAATGTATGTCAGGGAAGAGCAGAGGAGAGAATGACGACTCTACTGAAAGAAATCCTACTGCAGTAGAATGCATTCTAAGAAGATTTTAACACATATTTGATGATATTAGATGTTCCGTAAGGGAATTAGGCAGAAACACTGTAAGACGGGTTCCAAATCGTGACTCTGTGCCCCTGCGCATATCAGTGAACTGAAGAGAACAGAATAGAATAAGATCTAGCAATTCAATTGACATTTTCAAATCCACTTAGATTAGTTTGTAACTTGATCAATTCACTACCTAGTCAAAAGTTTTTGGACACCTGACCATTGCAGCTACAACAGCCTCTAATCTTTTGGGAAGGCTTTCCACAAGAGTTTGTCTATGTGAATTCATGTCCATTCATTCAAAAGAGCACTTGGGAGGTCAGGCACTGATGTTGGACAAGAAGGCCCGACTCGTAGGCCTTTGCCCAAACTGTTGGGCCAAGAAAGAATTGTGTAAAATTTGAGTACAAACCCAAATCCTTAAAAACATGCCCAGCCCATTATTCCTCCACAACCAAACTGTACTGTTGGCACTATGCATTTAATTCTACTGGCAGCCAGCGAACTAATACATCAGATTCATACATCAGCTTGCCAGATACAGCTACAGTTCTAAAAGTATTTGGACATTCATGCAATTTTTGTACGTTTTCTCTCTGTATACCAACACAATCGATTTGAATTCAAGCAATTAAGATGTGACAGTAGTCTTTCATATTTCATTTAAAGGGTTTATTTAAATGAAATAATTAGATATTATATACAGAGTTCTCCATTTCAGATGTTTAAATGTAATTGGCCAGATGTGGCCCATTCATTTGTTATTGCAGGACAAATTAAGTAGATTTGCACTTAATATGCAATTTGTAGCTGTTCCTGGAAGTCAAAGTGAGGACCAAAGATGTGTCAGTACAAGTGAGGGAGGCAATTATTAGCCTGTAAAAATGAAATAAACCTATCAGAGAGGTAGCCAAAACTTAAACATAATTCATTGGTGAGCTCAGAAACAACAAAAGAACTGGGTGACCAATTCTGTCCTTGAAGAAAAACCCCTTCACATCTAGACAGGTCACTACCACTCTTGCGATGGTAGGTGTATGTTGGAAAAATATTCTTATTAAAGTTTCCTACATATTCAAGCATTATTTTCATTAACGAGTTCACATATATTGGCGAGTTCAAGCACACGTGTAATCATTAACTGTTCGAAGTAAAACTTCGGGAAAGTACACAAAAGTTCGCTATGCAAACCTGACTACGCATATGTTTACTCTGAAGGAACTGTCTTCTCTGTATCTCTAATAAGCTTTGAGTAACCACAAGGAAAGGAGTTCTGGGGGGAATCATGCCATCTTTGTTTACAGGAAAGTCCAGATGTGAAAGGACAAGGTGACCCAACTCGAAGCGTCTGGGAATGGAGAAGACGGAATCCTCCCCTTCTATATTAGCACACTGTTTGACATTAGATTGATTGCAGCCTTTGCTTTAACAATTAACCACAAACAAGGATGTCACTGCCTTTGAAAAGACTTGATCTAACTGCTGTGATTTTTGTTCCCTTGCCGCAAGAAATAAAAACTCTTGTTGATTTTATTACGTCTCACGGTGAGCTTCTTTTTATTAGTGTTTATCAAAGTCCCTTTTTGGGAAATTTTCTTCAACAGCGTGTCACTGTCAAAGTCTACGATCAAAGTCTACAGACTGAATACAAAGGGTTTACCTCTGGAAAAAACACTGGTAACCACTAACACTGAGGCCAGATTAGACTTATCACTGGACATTTGAAACCAAGATCCGCTTGTATAAAGAAGAGAAAAGTGTGGAGAAAGAAAGGGGTGCCTTGACCTGAAGCACCACAATGTCTGTAAAACATAGTGGAGGCAGGGCTCTGCAAAGGAACTGCAATGAAACTGCAACACTAGTGTTATGATGACTGTTGACAGCAGCAGCAGGATGATTCCTGAAGCGTAAAGGGCTGTGCCTTATTCACAAATTCAGCCAAATAATATTAATTTTTTAAAATCCTTAATACAACCCTTTAAATTAAAGCTGAAAGTCTATGCTTCACATCTTAATTGCTTAATTTCAAATCCATTGAGGTGGAGAGAAAACTACAAAAATTGCATCAATGCCCAAATACTGATTTCACATTTCCAAATGTGACTCACATTTCCACCGTTACCGAGTACGATGGCAGTGCACTTTACAGCACTGGAGCCGCTGCTTGGCATCACCTATAGCGATCCTATGGTTGTCTGCAGCTGCCTGGCAATGAAAACTCAAAGCTACTCACGTACAGTTTCTGTGTTGATGTATCTTTTATAGTTGGTATCGCCTTCAGCACTCAGCAGAGTGTTTGAGTGGTCTACAGGTTCATGGCTGATCTGTCCTTGCTCCTAGACACTTGCATTTCATAATAATAGCAATTACAGTTGGCCTGAGCAGAAATTTCACAATCTGTGAAATTTTATGACTGTGTCATAATTAAAGCCATTGAGCTCTTCAGCACAGCCCATTCTACTGTCAATGTCTGTTGAGAATTAATGGCTATGTGCTTGATTTTATACACCTGTTAAAACAAGTCGCTTTTGTGGGCATGACTGAAAAAAGATCCACACTAACAGGTTCCCCCGAATGCAAACATGTGTGGAATCACAAAAGGTGTATGAACAGAAATGCATATAAATCTAAAAGATTTAGATCAACTTAGTCTAAGCTGAATAGCTCAGAAGCTAAAAGGTTAATAGGCTATTTGAATCATATGTTTTCTTTGCTGGACAAATGTTAGTCTTCAAATGTTTTAAGTAGAACTGGATCCAGTAGAATTAAGACCTCCAGGAAAAGTAAATACAATTGCTGGCTTGACATTAACACACCATTGAAATTCTCCTAGAGGACCTAATGGAAATTACCAGAGGGGTGGTACTCAGGCTACTTATCATGTGATTTCTGCCTAAAACTCTGCTATATAATTAAATGCAGTTGTGACAGATTGATGAAACGGCATATGCAAGCAGCACTAAGGACTTTTACCTCAAATTCTGACATTAAAATTACTTAAAAGGCAAAACAGAAAAAGTTGAATGGGAAAAACATAAAATGTCAAAAGACAAATGAACTCACGACAGAAAAGAACAAAAAATTAGAAGGTAAGAGAGTACAAAACAGAAAAACACATAAAAACAGAGGCACACTGGTACCTGGGGCACTGAACAGGCGGACAGATGATGCACGAGTTTTGTCGTAGCTCCTGGTGAGTGAGCAGCCTCTGGGTACGTTCCATGCGCTGGGCCTGCTGTCCCGCTCCTCAGCCGTGTCATAAACCTCCACATGCGGCGCCCGTTCTGTCAGGTTCTTACTATAGTGGCTCAAGCCATACTGTGCTATTTGAATGGCATAGAAATAACCCTGAGGACCCCACTGGGTGGACAGGGGCACTCCTGCAGAGCAGAATGAGAGAGAGGGGGATGGAGGGTGTTAGAGAAATGGCTGAAAGACAAGGTGACAACAGTCACACTCTAACTTCTGTCAAAATTATTACATTTCACCATCAACAAAGAGCTACACATCGCACAGTAACTCTGTACCCATACACAATATGAGGTGAACACTGACTAAGCCAGTTTACCAAACCAGGTATTTTGTAACTTTAGTCATATCAATCTAATTAAAGAGCTTAAACGTTTGTGTTTTTTAATGTATTAGGGGTGTGATGGCAATGCATTTACATGCAAGTACTCATAGAGCCTACAGCAGTACATGCCGCCCATTCATGTTCAAGTGATGATGACTGTTACTGCAGGGTGTCTGTAAACTATTCAAGCAGAAGACGTATGGAAAATTAATAAATGTTATGCTGTTCTAGTGAGTCAAAGGACAGATACATCATCGCGTAGGTTCTAAATTTTACAGTTTGTCCTGCGCATTCTGGCCCAGACTGCTTTTGACATGTGTTGTGCTTCATTTCACCTATGAAGGTGTCAGCCAATGAGCAGAAAGAGTGTCTTAAATGTAAAAGAAAGTAAAGTGTCTCCTTATTGTCACAGTGAACACACCACAGCACTGCATTAACCCATTTACCAAGTGAAGCAGTGGGCTGCCACCAATGGGGACGGGGGGATATGGCGCCTGGGGAGCGATGTGTGGGTACAGTAATTTGCTCAAGGGTAGCTCAGTGGTGCCACTAGCAGTCCTGGGATTCACACCCACAACCTTCTGATCACAGGGGCATCTCCCTAACCACTTGACCATGAGCCGCCCCAGGTCACAAGCTTATCTAATATTGGATATGTAGCAAACGGTTATAGAAAATGAATTATTTATTTTGAAGCAGAAAACCACAGGGGTGTTGTGTAAAAAAAAATAAAGAAAAAGGCTAGAATTCACCTGTGAAGCAGATGACAGAATGCTGCTGTGAATCAGAAATTGTTAGAGCATGGCCAAAGGTACTGTGCAGACTTAACGTCTGCGAATCCCTGGGAGTTTGACCGCTACCAGTTACTCTGGACTTGGTGAGAGACAGAGGCTGACAGTGATAAGAAAGCAGAGGGTGAAAGATCACCTCATCTCATTCACTCTCCCTCACTCTGAGCAGAGGAAGAGCTCCACTTCCAGCTTTAGAGTTCTGTTCTACAGCACAGGCTGCCAAACACACAGCTCAATATCGGACCAAGGGCAAGACACAGCTATACCGCAGCTTTATAACTTGGTTTGAAGTATTAGGCGAGCACACACACACACAAATACAAATACATACAGCAGAGAAGAGACACAGATAAATGGACCAAACAGCTAGCAAACACACACACACTAATGAGAACCACTGCATTCCTCAAGGCCATTTTTCTTTCTTTCTTTTTGTCACACACACACACGAACACACACACGAACACACACACGAACACACACACGAACACACACACGAACACAGTAAGTGGGACCCACATGAGGAGTTAAATAGAGGCCGGAGAAACAGTGTCTGGCCTAGATTCTATTCAGAGCTCTTCATTCGTGCACTACAGGAGAGTTTGGTCTAGGAGACTGTCTCTCTCATGTTTCTTTATTCATTCCCTATCTTTTCCCTATTTCTCTCATTATTCACCTCTCCTTTCTCTCTCTCACTCTCTACTCATTTAACAGCAAAGTCTGGAGAATCTAGTGTGTGTGTGTGTGTGTGTGTGTGTGTCCTCTCTTACACTCCAGTTCTGATAATAGGCTATCTCCTTGAGCTCCCGGCGCAGGGCTCTAATGTCTTATTACCTCCACATGAAGTGCTGCTTTTGTATCTGAAACGCAGCTCGTGTTGGAAATAAGAACAGAACCCCATTATTTCACAGCTGAGGCTTCGTTCTGTATATCTCGTCTACCTCAACACACATTCTGTTCGTGTCTCCAGGAAGAACATGCAGTGAGCCTATTTTGAACTATTACTCCTACTTAGAACTAGTGACTGCATTAGTAATAATCGGATTTTGGTTATGGATTAAACAAGTAATCTGTATTAAAACTGGCAGAACAATAACAAACATTGCATGTGCATTCAAAGGTGCCAAAAATTCAATGTAGACATACATGAGTCTAAGGAAACCATGCCCAATGCCAACAGTCTGCTGGAGGGGTATACAGGCCCTCAGCTTTGGGCTGTGCTCTCTGAGGTAACAGACCATCCAATGCCTTTAGGATGAGTTGAAGTGGCAAAGAATTAAAGAAGATCTAATCCAGAGCTAATTATCCCCTCAGTGCATGAACACACTAATGCTCTTATGGCTGAATGCAATCAAACTCTCATAGCCGTCTTGCAACATCTAATGTAAAAAACAAAAAAAAAAAACAAAAAAAAGCCCCTCCAGAAGACCAGAGACTATTAATACAGTACACTCTTTATCAATAAAAAATGGTTATCAGGAGTTAATCCTTTGAACATATAATGTATTTTACAAAAAGGATGATCTTCATTACAAAATATAATAAATAACAGAGACAGATGTAAGACAAACCCGCTGTACACATTAAAATATGTCACACAGATGGTTAACAAAATACTGGTGATTCATTGCAAAGTGGAATTTTAATCACTTTGGTTTAATCCAGTTTGATAGATTAGTTGTGACTATTCTATTTAGAACCAGGGAGGCAGGACAGAAATTGGCAGGTTTTTGCTCCTAACACCTAATCGGAAGCTGATTACTTTGATTTTAGCCCAGGCAGGTAAGTGCTCTCATTCTGTATTTGAATGCTGCTGCTACACCTGTCCTAAAATACTGTAATATAATTATGCAGGACTTGTGTGATAAGCAGGCAGAGGACTTTATTTGATGCTATTTAAAAAGAAAATGCCAAGAGCCAATAATGGCATTTTTAGTGCACCGCTGAGTAATAGAAATAACTGCTAATGTGCTCGTGTGTCTTATGTGTTTATTTAGCCCTATAGAAGGACTGAATAAAAATCAGCCTTCAGCCAGTGTGGCTGTAAAGAAACTTCATCATCTGTGCATTCCTACTTGGCACAATAAATAACAAAGATAAACAAAAGCAGAGTTTCCAAGTAACTATTTTATAATACAAAGACCATAATTTCCCGAGAATAACAAATAGCATCTCTGAGTAGGAGAGAGGTAGAGCTGAAGGTGTTATCGGTCACATACACTCACACTTCAAAAACCTGCACCTCCTCCTCACCTTTAATGCGTCTACTTCGAGAACTCACTTCTCAAAATAACCTTGACATACACACAGCTGTGGTAATTAATACAGTAGGAGTTTTTAAAGCACATGGCAGAGCTGTGAGGAGCTCACAGAGCCAATAGCCGCGGCTCGTGAGTAATGGACGCAGGAATGCACGCCAGTGCCAGCGCAAATCGGGCCCGGGCGAAATGAGAGCGCTGAGGCAATTCACACTCAGTCACGTTCACCCAGCCGTGGGATTTATCTCCATTTAGAGACGCCTTGATTTCTCCACATAACACAAAGGATTACACTCCAAACCTGCCCCTTCGAGATAGCACAGTGAAGAGGAAAACATTTTAGAAACTCTGAATAAGCTGCTGGAAATGAGCTCTACCACAGTGACAGAAAGTGGTTGCAAATACTGATGAACAATAGTATGGAGCGAATGACATCTAGAGCATACTTGAACAAGCCCGCGACTTAAGCAAGCGTTCTTTCCTCCACAGACCCGAAAGCATGAAAGCTATGAAAGATTGTGTTCTGTCTAAGTCCCATCATACACATCATCACAAAAAGCTGAGAGCACAGCAAGCGTCTCAGTTAATACTAACAGTGTGAATGACTACTAATACTTACCACATCCCAGCAGTGTGTGACTGTCGCAAGCACAAGTGTCTTGTAGGCATGCATGAGATAAACTACATGAAAAATCTGGACAAGAAACAACATTTACATGTGTTTTAGGCTGAGAAAGGCCACATGTGCTTACACCAACCTGCACTTACATTGTCACAGTTAGAAATCAATACTAATATCAATCTGCAGTCATATTGTTAAATTCAGCTTTTTACTATTTTGCATAATCAAATAAAAAATTTTTTCATGCTGTATGTCTTTACATGTGCGAAAACAAAATCAGATAAAGGCGAACTGCCGGGGAATCAGTAAACACTAACCTTACTTCAAAGCTACAGCCTCATATGAACGCATAAAAAAATACTCATGAGGAAAAAGGGGACGGACTGTTTATGAGAAAATTGCGAGAGGTTTTCCGTCACATGATGAACTTTGGTACGTTTATTGGTGAGTTGCTAAGCAACAGAAAAAGTGCACATTGTGTATTTAGAAGGAAATCTGATTACTGAAGGACTCGGTTCTCATTATCAGATTACTCAAGTGCTTGTAAACGTGTCAAATGGATTATTACCAAAATCTGCAGTTATTTGATTATTGCGAGAATGTAAATGCATTCAGTGATTACAAATTAGGCATCAGGGAAACCAATCAGATAAAAAGTCATTCAAACTGATATCATAAATCCAATCAAAAAATTTACCTCAGACTTCAAAATATGCAACCGGTTACACCTCCAACATCACAAACTCAAAATATGTGCTTCAAACGACCTCATAAAGTAGTCTCAAGTAGACCTGCTAACATAGTCTGACATTGTAGGATATACTTTTATCTACAAAAATGGACAACAGTGTATTGTCAAAATAGTAGTAGCAGTCATTTTGAAGACTGGACTTTGTCCATAAAGATAACAAGTGGGTACATTATAGTGACTTTGAATAATTTAATATAAAATCCATCATGCAATGAAACAGTCAATAATGACAATATTTGCAAAACTGGCTCTGCAAAACATTTGGTACAGCTGCTTATGCATGGACACACTAAGTGATCAAACTGTCATTTAGGAAAATATTAAATAACTGAAGCATGTAAGAAACAGCTAGTAAAAAATGACAGTTTGTTATATATGGGGTTATTATGACCACGCATTCTTAGAAACTGACTCCCACCCCTTTCACAACATTTTCAATTACCTCGACTAGGAGTGGTCTCAAGCAAGGCCCTTGGTATCACTATTGGCAATAAAGAACTGTTTATTTTAATGATATAGTAATCACAATTAATCATAATTTTAAATTATGGATGAATTAAAAAAATGGGCTTAGCTGAACAATAATGACCTCCATGGCTGTTTAAAGGTTTCAAAATACTTTATGAAGACGAATAACTTAAGAATCATGAAAAATTTGGTGAAAAATTAAAATGGTGTGGCAATGAGATGATACTGCAATAATTTCATTATTTTAAATATAATATAAATAATACAAAATCTTCGTCATCAAACTGCTAAATCACTGTTGATACATTATAATACCACTCCTCCCCCACTAAACAGTTGTAATATTTAGGTTCCACCAATCCACTCTGTGTATGACACAATTTCAGTACAGTATGTGGAAAGTTTCCAAGAGGGGAGGATAACAGACTGTTTCAGACCGCCTCATTCACACAAACCCAAAGACAAATGATTTTCAATAACCTCCTAATACATCAACACCAAGGCCGTCTCCTAAAACCAGTAAACATTATTCTCTTTATATGTACCTCTGAATTATTCAGGAGATATATACTGTCACAGGAGCAGCAGTGCTTCGGGCAACCTTTACATTAGCCTTTTGACTTTGATCCGCACGTCTACAGCGGTGCAGTGGAAGGCGTGCAGTGCGCCTGCTCTGTCTACAAAGAGATGATTGAAGCAAAGGGCAGGAAAGTCAGGAGAAGAGAGTGAGAGACATGCGACTGAGGGTGAAGGACAAAGTGGAGAGACAGTCTGAGTCATTTGGCAGCGTTTCTGTGTCTTCCGGTAAAAGAGGAGAGAGAGAGAGAGAGAGAGAGAGAGAGAGAGAGAGAGAGAGAGAGAGAGAGAGAGAGAGAGAGAGAGAG
>JBBPDC010000039.1:17832061-17847517 GCA_037974485.1 Hemigrammopetersius urotaenia | reverse complement strand
GAGAGAGAGAGAGAGAGAAAGAGAGAGAGAGAGAGAGAGAGAGAGAGAGAGAGAGAGAGAGAGAGAGAGAGAGAGCGTGAAAGAGCATGCGAGAGAAAGAGTGAGAGAGAGAATAGTTTTAAACTGTGACAGATAAATGAAAAGCAGCCTGTCAGAGTTCATGGACAGTGATGGAGCACTGCAAATGCTTGGTTACACCACAGATGGGGACAAGAAGAAAAATGTGTCCAAATGTTTCTCTTGGACGGCATGACAACGGCACCAAAGGACACAAGCAGGGGAGCTGCCTGCCCTTCCACTCCCCAGTCCAGTTTCTCAATTGCTCTTGCTCGTACAAGCATAAAAGGCATCTCCATTAAATTTGGGGTCACAACAATCAACTCCTGTAATCTAGCTGAATCAATCCCAGTTTCATTTGCTTAATGTAAGTCCATTGACGATCCATTACTCATGAGAGGCTAGAGGTGGATTACTTAAGCCTGGCTTCCAGGAAAACCCTTACTGTGCTATGGAGTTAAATGACTATTAATTGCCACCAGCACCCTCCAAGTCTTCTCTTTGCCTTATCTCTCCTTCCGGCTCGGCCCCAGGCTCACACCAGAATTAAGTGTCGTGTTAATGAGACACGACTGACAGAAGGGGAGAGTCACAACATGATTCTTAAACACATGCACACATGTAGCAGAAGGCAATGTGACGATATTATTGCTACTGTGATACTAGCAGTGGTTCAATACATAACCAGTGTGTAGTGACGGCATAAAAAAAATAGTAATAAGAAGATGACATCAATCCATGATGAAAAGAAAAGAAAGAAAGAAAGAAAGAGAAAAAGGAGAGAAAAAGAAAGGAAGAAGGAAGGAAAGGAAGAAAAAAGAACAAAATGAAGAACAAAAGAAAAATAAAGAAAAGAAAAACAAAAATGAAAGAAAATTAAGAAAGAAATAAATAAGACAGAAAGAAAGAAAGAAGGAAAACATGAATGAAAGAAAGAAAAAGAAACAGCTTTTTGGTGGCACTGTTGGCAGGATGAACCTGGTGGTTAGGTAGCCGGTGCGGAAGGTGTGGGGGCGGGGCCCCAGGCGTTCTTCATACCGCCCAAACCTGCCAAAACTACACATTAAACCAGAAAAAAGATGCACTGACTGGATGTCAGCTACGTTTATAGGCTGCGCCTCATGAGAGGAAACCACTACCATCAGCCAAGAACTATCATTTAGGTCAGAAAAGTTTCATTTGCGAAAGATTTTAGACTTCTCACACTTATACCCACCCACTTCACTTTTTATTCTGAGAATGTGATTCTGCTTCCAAATGATCCACTTAGCTGAAGTAAACATAATTGCATGATTTCAGTGCCTGAAGGAAAAAAAAACTTTCAGCTCCCAATGTGGTTTAAGGGTTTTCAAGAAGTTCTTTTATTGTTTGGTTTTATTCGGTTGAGTTCATGTTTTAGAGGCTCCCAAGTGGTGCAGCTGTCCAAATGTTGGCTTTATCATCAGGAGATTTCAATCCCTGGCAAGGAGTTTCGTCCATGGCCTGGAGTCCAATAGAGAATAATTGGGCTAAATTTCTCTGGGTACTTAGAAAGGCTCTCCTCCTCCCTCTCTCAGCTAGCCAACATGGACATCTGTTAGATGACATAACAGAACTGGCAGTTCTCCTCCAAGCATGTTGAGCTGTCCATTGACAGTTTGAAAACATGCAGAGGTGCTTCATGTGGCTCCAAGGAACCCCGTGCTGGGCATCAACTAGCATTGTTATCATCATGTGACTGGAGGAGTCTGAGCTAGGTGGAATTGGACATGGCTCATGCCTGGTATTCATTGTAAGATTCATTGTAAGTCTGTTCCCATATGCAAGATGACAATTGTGACACAATCGGGCAGATTTCTTGGCCCCTAAATGGTGGTCCTGCGTTATACTGTGAGAGAGGTTCAAAGATGGTTGTCATCATGGTCTTGCAACCAAAGATATGCGATTATGTTCTGACAGCATCAGAAATGTAGGACTGTCTCACAGTGTGTGCTTCTGCTACGACTACTGACTAGCATATTTATCAACACAGCACAGCAGACAAAATCAAAACAGCATGGAGCCGAAACAAAAGAATGCTGGAACAACGGTATTTCTTTGGATTTTTCTCTGCACGGATTGCAGAGCGCAAGCCATTTTGTTCTGTACAGCCTGATGATGTTTTGTTGTTCTATACTAACTTGCTCTGTTGCTTACAACAGTGCAAGTTAGTCACCACCATACAGCTAACCACCTTCACACACACCATCATACAGCTACACACCTTCACACACACACCATCATACAGCTACACACCATCATACATCTACACACCTTCACACACACACCATCATACATATACACACCTACACACACGCACACCATCATTCATATACACACCTTCACACACACCATCATTCATATACACACCTTCACACACACCATCATACATCTACACACCTTCACACACACCATCACACATCTACACACCTTCACACACACCATCATACATCTACACACCTTCACACACACCATCATACATCTACACACCTTCACACACACACCATCATACATCTACACACCGTCACACACACCATCAAACACCTACACACCTTCACACACACCTTCATACATCTACACACCATCATACATCTACACATCATCATGCACACCATCATACATCTACACACCTTCATACATCTACACATCTTCACACACACCATCATACAGCTACACACCTTCACACACACCATCATACATCTACACACCTTCACACACACCCCATCATACAGCTACACACCTTCAAACACACACACACACACACACACACACACACACACCATCATACAGCTACACACCTTCACACACACCATCATACACATCTTTATACACACATTATGTTAATGTATAACAATTAATGGCACTAAATACTTTTAATTAAGTAATTTAATTACTTTAAAAACGTGATATATCAGCTCAAATAATTAACTCTTGGAATGTACAATCATTGGAACTGAATCAAAAGAGACTCATGAGCAACTCCGCAAGCAAGAAGAAGAGAAAAATAAATGTGACTGGTTTTCATCATAGCTATAAAATATCTGACATTCAGGCATTTTCTGCCAAACTCCTCGAAGAAGGAGGAGAATGTGTGACTGGGAATTCAAATACACGCAAATATAGTAGAAGTGTTTCTCAAGCACCTCCACAGGGACACCCAACAGACAGAACACGTTTAGCTTCTATCTTTGTATTTTGTCGTTAGGTTGGAGTAAAAATGTAGAATGAGGGGGAAAAAAGTGAACAAGAGATTAGCTGACAGTAGCCTGTAACCCTTGAAAGTCTATGTTGCTTTGTTGACCTAACTTGTATACTTTTCAAAGAAAAAAATGCTTGATTTATTATCAAATTAGTTGAAAGCATTAACACACCTTCCACTCCACTGATGCACTTCACTCTGTCCCGCACCTCCACGTTGTACCCTTCGAAGGACATGAAGACTCCGCTAGGGTTGTAGGGCTCTCTCTGGGCGTACACTTTTGAGTAGCTGTGGGAGAACTCAAAGCGGTCGTAGCCGTCATATTGCACCACCTTGCCATACACCTCAAAGTATTTCTCCATCCAGCTGAAGGGCAGGTAGACCTCGTTGCCCTCTCGCCGTCCTTTGATGGTACCTTCGTCATTGACGAGGCAGTCAATTTCTTCATATCGAACTCCTCCAACTACAGGTGGGGGTTCAGGGGGCTGAGGCTGCTGCTGAAGGCCGTCTGCTCTGGCGCTGGGCGGGGGCAGCGGGGCACGGGGCAAGAAACGAAGTGTCTTCTCATTGGTGCACTTGTTCCACAGCACCACAGTGACTAGTGTGAATAGAGCGCAGATCACTATCAGGGTCTTATAATGGACCCGGGCCGCCAGGCAACGCATCTTCACTGCTCACCTAAGGGAAGAACATACAAACACACACACATTCATATATTAATCTTATGCTTGCCATCATACTTCACGTTTCAGTGGCATTTCACATATTCATTATAGTGAATTGGATGCATATCTACATTATATTAAGCATAGTTTAAAAGGCCCAATCAATATAATTCCTCACAGCATGAATACTCAATGAATGAGCCCTGAAAAAAAATTCAATATCTGTCCAGTGCCTTAGCATACGACTCCCAGAGTTTGCAGCTGCATGCTGAGCAGCTTACCATGACGGAGAGTCGCAGAACAGCCGCCAGCGCTCCTGGGTTATTATTTGAGTTGCTAAATTTGTCTTTGATAGAGAGCAATCTGTTGCACTAAACGCAGACTGGGGCACGAGAGACCGCCACTGTCTCGACGAAGTCTCGACGAAGTCTAACAGCATGGGATTGTTTTTCACGAGCAACCAAATTACAGAAGCTCATCTGACAAACACTAGCTACTCACCAGGCCAAAGTCACCCTCCAGATCCCTGCACCTCAAGCAGCTGTCATGGAAGCGCACAGAGCGACTGCTCTAACAGGGAGAGACAGCCGGCATGACAGACAGTTTTCCAGCTCCGCTAAATACTTCCGCTCAATGTAAAACAGCAACTCTCGGTAAACAATACCAATCAGCAGGGGCGGCTTTCTCCCTCCCATCATCTTTCTCGACATTTCATCTGCTAGGCCTAAAATAAAAATCAATAGGCTTGAACAGCGCTGCCTCCCACCACTGCTAATTACTAAGACGGCTGTGGCGGCGCAAAAACACCAATGACAAAGGCACAGCCAGGAAGGGGAAAAAAAAATCATTAAGACTCCGCAGCGTGGGCTAAGCTGAGCCTAAGGTCAGTAGCCGGAGAATGAGCATCAATTGCACAATAGACTTCATCCATCCAGGCAAACAAGCAGCGTCGTTTGCGCTAAATTAAACTGATTGAGCTGGGAGGCTTAGCAAAGGCGTGACTGAGGATTAACTAAGAGTATAACAATCAAACGCACGACAGGAGTTTGTGCCGTTCGGCAGTGCAGCGACCTCAAATTAACGTGTCGAGTGGAAAAGATTTAGCTGTCCGTGCTGCAGCAATTCTAAAATCTAAAATGCTCTCGGAAGGAGTTTGCTTTCCCCCGACTGGAGCCCAAAGCCCTAAAATATTGCCTCATAAAAAGGATCACTCATATTTGGTGAAATGACATCGCATATAGGAAAGATGAAAGATCAGTGCAGACAGCACGCCCGCTCTCTCTCTCTTTTCATCTCTTTCATTTCCAGCCCTAGTCTCTCTGTCCTGACTCTCCACCTCTTGCTTATCTCTCGCTCACCTCTGCTGAGGCTGCAGCGAGGCAGCACAAGGCAACTGACTGCACAGTGAAAGATAAGCAGCTCGTCTCCTTTCCGACGACTATAAATAATTTGATCTTTTTACAGCTTTCTCAGGAAAGCAGGCAGAGTTCAGACGCTACTACTTCCACAAGCGGAGGGTGGGTGGGTAGAGTGTGAGAATGATCCCGATACTACAGTCCTGGGCCCCTGCCATACAGACCCCCGGACGGCATGGTCTGGACCAGGCAGCCCAAGCCGAGAGAGCAGGGCGCATCTGCATCTGTGTTCGAGGATCATTTGTATTCAAATCCACTAATATGCAGGAGGTATGGCTGAGCCCTGTGTAATCCCGAGATCAGACACAACTGTAGTAGCGTCACAGATGTAATCCTCCCCCCCATTTGAACAAGTTGCACGGTGGACTCAATGGAAGAGAACACAGAGTCCTAGAGAGTTTTACGCACAGCAGCATGGAACGAAGAGACGAGGGCTTAGCCTCGGTAATTTGGAAAGAATGAATAATTACAGACTGAAGCAGGAAAAAAAGGGCTAAAAAAGGTTGAAATCCACACTGCAGAAACAGGATTTTTGATACTGAAGCCATTTTATATTAGGAATATAGTTTAGGAGTGATTATCAGCCTGGCTGTTTCTGTTTATACACTCTTTAATGGGACCAGGTATTTTTATTTTGCCATGCTGCATCATGACTGTGTGAAGTAAACACTGAGCCAGCCAGACTCACACATGCTGCAGTTAAAAGCTGTACATACATTCATGTATGTTCATCATTCATGTATGTGCACTTCAGATGAAGAGCAAAAAAGCAGTGTTAAAAACATGAGTGATTAAAACCAGTTAAATTTAAACCACCAGTTGATCTGCCTAAAGAAATGAGAACGACATAAACAGTTACAATCAATACTGAAAACTGGTGCACAGTCATCTTTAAAGAATGATCGCAAAATGAGTGGATAACGTCCACAAACACTCTCATAATGCAGCTTCCTGGGCACCATGTTGAACAGGCAGCTGCCACACCCCCTCTGCAACCACATCAGTCTGATTTATGCTCTGTTCGCCCTTCTCTAGGTCCAAAGACTTATACAGCAAGTGATCAATCAGCCCAAAAATTACTTGATATTTTAAGACCAATGTTCCCCACAAATGAGAATCAAAAACAAAAAACAACCAAGCTTTCCCCCAGCAGAGCTCCATCCCCCAAGGCTGCAGTCCTGGTGCTGGCACCCTGGGCTCTAGGAACAGTGGGAGGTATTGTGGGCTGGTAATGGTCGTCAGTAAGGGGGAGATGGAGCTGGCACAGAGGAACTGGGAGCAGTGAATGCAGAGCTTTCAAACATGGATGGCACCACCAGTCCCACAGATTCACTCCAGAGGATCCATGCCTGTCCGTTCCACTTAGGCTGGCAGCGCGCTCTTTATGTGCCGACAAATAATGCAGAGGGGTCTGGGTCTAGAGGCCTTGGCTATGAATGCAGGCTTATGAAAGCAGGAGCTTGTGTAGACAGCTGCATTGTTTTCGAGACCCTATCATGCAAAACGAGAGCACCGCAGCAATCACCATCAATTTCGCTCAGGGGAATAAGACTTAGATAAGGGCTCACTAATTAGGGACTTTATTATGAAGTGCAAGCTCACCAGGGAATTGAGGCTGATTGTTTATTCCACGGCAGAAGTTTCTTTACCACCCCACCCCCCCTCCAAAATATTACGGGTGCTACTGTGCTTGCCAAGGTGAAACTATATCCTGCTATTTTTAAATTCCAAATACCACTTGGTGAAGTTCTTACAGAATAAATAAATTCAGCACTTGTTTGTCACCGAAGGCTGTAAACAGCAGTTCTGAGGTGCAATGTATTCTCCCATGTTCATCAAAAGGCACGAGACATGCCTCACCTCTCAGGAACATGCACTTTTGCAAAAGAAAAAAACAGAAGAAGAAAAAAAAAAAAAGAATATAGGACCCAGGAGACAATGTGCCAGGTTCTGGGGTTGCAAATACTTAAGAGTGTGTATGACGGTCCTTCCTTTCATCACTTTGCAGCCTGGGACTGCAGACAGCCCTTTGCCAAGTGAATATACGCTAGCAGCTGTACTGCATTGTTAGCATGTCAGAGATGGTTTAAAAAAATATGAGCCATCAGAATTCTGCAGGAGATCAACATGAGCCCATTCCAGAGAGGGACCACAACATTTGCTGAAGGCACTGGGCATCAGTAACTTAAAAAAAAGGCATAATTACAGACTGTATGAAAAGCTAAAAAAAAATTATATCATTATTATATTTTAACTTGTTATAACTTGTGGTCTTATGGTGTTCTGTTCTGTTCTCGTGGTCCTGGAGGCACGCGGTTTCATTTCACTGTGTGCTGTGTGTTTACGTTCAAAATGAAAAACCTACTGGACTTGACTTAAAAGTAGAGCAGCTCGCATGCATTAACTAAAGATTATACTTAAGCAACTCATTTTATATAATTAAGGTTTCAAACTAGGCCTAAGCTGTTCTTCAGCATGCTTGAGTAACTCTTTACTTGTGAAAATGTCACTGCATGGCACAGTGGCCAAGAGCGGGCCCTTGCAGGATCCGCTCAGGTGTTATTTTGACTGGTCCACAGTGGCAAGAGCAGCTGAGTATGAAAACACTCTGCTGGTACCGTGGTGCCCTCAGGGCAGACGGCAGTCAGGTTGTCGGAGCTCAGCCGTGTCAGCCCTAACTAAACTCCTGACATTTTTTACTTCTCTGACTCAGTTCAGCAGGGGGTGGGGGGTTGGAACAGAAAGAATTAACATCTTCCACTGCAGCTCTCAGGCTTATCATCACATGAACCAGGCAGATTCTATATGAAGCAACACTCACTGACCTAAACAAGGAAAAGCTCAACACATGACTATTTTCAAGGCCATCAGCAGGCCTGTTTACACATCCTGTTATCCATAATCTAGAAAATCACCCCCATCTCCTGTTTGTTGGTAACCTAAACAACATTACCAGACTCATTAGTGAGACAAATTTAATACTGGCAATACCGTGCCAACAAGAAGCTATTACTGGTTTCCCTTTGTGGCACAAAGCAGACGGCAATACCCACAGAGAACACACTGATAATGCGCTTTTGAGTGCCTCCGTGTCATTTAGACTAATATTCATTAGAAAGGCAGTTCAGATGAGCTCCCTTATCAACATACCCATTTAAATTAACAGATGCACATCCAGAGAACCCACTGTCTAACACACTCCCTCAGTATTAGCGTGCATACAGAGAAGATGTGATTACCCAAACATGTCAGTCATTACAGGACTGTTGGACTGTTACATTTGCCACAATGTTTTATGGTTCATTCTGAAGAGAAAAATAATCAAGAAATGAAAAGTAATTTAGTTGCAAATCTTTTGCAAATGATCGTTGTTGGATGTCTATGGCTGACGGCTGAAGTTTAGTTCAATAAACACACTGGTCAAGCGCACACAAAGTGCCTGGCAAGAACTGGTTTCAAGTAGTGGTCAACATACTGAATATATGTATATACTGAATTATTACATATTTTAAAGTCACTTTGGCATTTCATTTCTTTCGCTCTCTCCTGTGTCTCTCTCCCTCTCACTGGCATGAGGAAAGAAAAACACACATACAAACACTCCCCCACCCACTCAGACCACTCTCCTGTGCAAGAGTGCAGGTTTGGTAGATGATGGCAACCCTGCTAGCAAAAGAAAGCTAAAGATTCAGCATTTCATCTCAAATCCCATTGACGTAAGAGAGGACTGTGTCATGTTCTATCATGTGTGGTACCCACTTAAAAGGAATTTCTATTTTCCGTTCCACCTTAAATGATGCAGCAGTACATCCTGACAGCCACACTCATAACCTGCTGGGCTTTCCTGGTAGTGGAACTAGTGCTGATGGTTCTCAGTGATGTGAACATATCACAGAGTAGAATCTCCGCTGAGGAGTCACTGATGTTCTGCGGAGTGATCATGGCATCGCTCTCGAAGTGAGGAAGCATTTCATGTGTTGTGTCCATATTAACAGGCATGTTGTTCTGCACCAGTCTGTTAGCCGTAGCACCTCCTCCTTGTACACTGCCTCGTCATTCGCACTGATCAAACCCACCATACTTGTACCATCAGGGAACTTGATGATGCTTTGAGCTGCGCATTGCTGCCCAATCGTGAGTCAGCAGCGTGAACAGCAGAGGGCTGAGCACACAGCCCAGAGGGCCCCCGTGCTCAACGTGGTGGGGAGAGCCCAAAAAAAGATTTAGGACAAGCCAAGCCGCTATGCAAGTAGCCTATATGGGCGAAAAAAAAAGGTCTGATGGAGATGTTTTTTGATGGGGTGTCAAAATGAATACTATGTTAAAATGTTATATTTGATGTTGATATGGCACATTACATCACTAGAACGTTTCCAAATGGCACATTATGCCAAAAGTGCTTTTGAAGAGATTTCAAAATAAATCAGAGGTATATTAGGCATAATGATATAACCAAAAAATATAGTGATATTTACATTCCAAATCACTCAGCACTTGTTTCAAGTCATTATTATACTCCTAGGCCACGCTCCATGCAGTCAGATTTGTGTCATTTAGTTGGATTTGGGCCGTTCAGATCATCTGTGCTTTTAAATATATCCAGCAACCTGGATCTCCTGCTAAAGGCTCACTACTATTTTGCATCTGGCGCTAGATCATAAGGTCTTGCACGGATTTCCATTCTGATTGTGTTCAACACATGACTAAATCCTGGATTGTCTCTTTATAACTAAAAAAAAAAGGACATATTCTGTGGATGTTTGCCTCTGCTAAGCCCAAAAGCCCTTTCTTGCTTCAGAGAGTGATGGTTTGAAGGTGAAAAAAACCCTTTCTGTCAGTAAATCATATGGCTTTTTAGTTTAGTTATAACTATAAAGCAAATGTAGATTAGTCACTAAACTATAACAGGGTAGCAAACCACAGCTGGGCATCATCAACTGAAATATAACAGCAAAAGACTCCCACATTTCAAATCAAATCTGGACCTTCTGTTAAAACATTTCAGCAACTAATTATGCAACAAACACAGCTGGCCAGTAAACTACTGAGCAAACAACTGTGCAGTTACTCAAACTCTCTGAATTAGGGACTGTGTGAATTTGTATATGGTTCTCCTAATGCAGATATAAGTACTTTACATTAAGTTCACTTGACATTTTTAATGGCAGTAAGAAAATAAATCTCATGTCAAATTACATAATTGGTTTAGCCTAGTAGGATAGCACCAGATCATTCAGAGCTACAAAGAGCCCAAAACATCAAAATAGGTCTAATTTATGGACAGCAGAGATCACTAAAAACAAAGAAATGACAGTTTCTTCAAGTTGTCATAAAATAGCCATGTGTTATTATTTAGTGAGGTTAAGCCTAGGTTTTGTGAAGTCTTTCATTGCCTGAAGATGGCTGGGCCACAATATTCCGTGCTGGATATTCGACAGGCGGGCTGAGCGCTCAGCAGACATTACACAAGCCTCATGCTGGTTGTGCTGACACAATCTCTGGAAAACACCTGCTCTACCAACATTTGGCCATACAAGTATAAACAGACCCACTTCACAGGGACTAAAGACACCCAAACCTTATTAAAATGTAAGTGTGGGACTAAAGCATCCCTAAATAAAAGCGGGAAATATAATATTCCCCTCACTATTCAATGGGATTTGAGATGATGGGCTTGATTCTTTTCTACTAGTTCTAACATAGGGAGCAATCAAAAATTGAGGCAAGGAGTGTAACAGGAATTTGTGTTTGTAATTCTTATGCTTTATGACCTCTTTCTTGAAAGAAGATGCTAATGCAAACCATTACACTTCACAGTGAAACTCTGAAAATCAAGCACTAGTCACATTGTACTAACCGATACTATGTATTAGTGTTGGCCTGCATAATACGAACACACAATGGTTCTTCGAGAAATCATGTGTGGGAGCAATCTGAATGATAGAAAACCATAAAAATGCAAATATGCTGAGTACAAAATCCACACTTTCTTAACCATGTAACTGCTTCTGGTGGGAGTATAAGCTCTTCTTTTCCCTTTTTCAATTAGCGGTCAGAGAAAAATATGGTAAAGTATATTTCAGAATGCCATAAAAAGTAGAGGCCGGGATCTCTATCGAGTTTTCGCTTCACTTACTCAAGTAAGTGAATAAAAATAGACTTGGTGCAAAAAAAAATTGTGACAGACATGTAGCTGTTTGGAACTAAAACGTTAATTATAATGGAAGTGTATTTGGTCCGTCAGACAGAGGAGAGAAACGCTTCAAATATTGTCTGTAAGGGTGACTAAATGTAGGAGTACTGGGGTATTTGTCTGGAGTAAGCATTGGACTCCTGTCTGAAGCCAGTTATTTTCAGCTTTAGGGCTGTTAATTATTATATTGTTCTCTGCAGTATTGATAACACACAGAGCTGTGACACGCAAATGAGCCTAATCACAGTGTTTTTGACAGGGTGACCAATAATAGCTCCAGGTGAGGTGCTGGGTGTCCTGATGAATCAAGATATTCATATAATTCAACAAAAGCTCATTTGTTTTAGCCAGTTAAAGACATTTGTGTCTGCAAACCAAACATAAAGCATTTCTATGAGTGACAACCATTCCATGCCAGTGTCTGTTAAATTCCTACACAAACACCTCATTCTGCTTTATGAGGAACTGATTACTGATCAGCTGAATCCCATCTTATTTAATGAGGAAAAGTATAAAAACACTGCTGTAATCAACACTCTCCTCCTCCTCACACTGAGACCAGTTGGATGGTAAAACACTACTAGTAGCACAACAAAGGTAATAATTGCGATTTTGTTGAAGAGTGAACAAAAGATTTGTTTTGTTTGAATTATTTAAGTTCTGTAAACACAGCATCATTAGCATCATTTTCTTTAAAATTATGCTTTAAAGAACAATTTTGGAATTTTGAAATTAGGGAAATATTATCAGCAGTTCTTAAAAACTAAGGCAAAGCTGTTCAGTTCAGTACTTGCACCTATAAAAGATAAAACTTGAGAAACTGAACATTTTTGCAGTGGTCTCTTTTTTTCCAGAGCTGTATAAGAATAAATTTAATCTTAAATGGCTGTAGTTTAATCTGTGTTAAACCCTTAGAATTAAACAGGTTGTTTTTGATACTGTGTCTTTAGGAATAATATGCAAATTCTCTCTTTTCTGATTGTCTGCATTCATTTAAAGGCAGCACAGAGCTGAATGGGTGGGGCTAAACAGCTGTAAAATCAATAAGGACATATATTTAAATGTGTTGGTTTTGTGGCATCACAAAGATTATAGTGTTCAAAACAGAAAACCTATGACTATACACTCCCTTTAATTCCAGAAAACTGATACGAGACCTTTAGTGTATTAAAAAGCATAGTTGTTCAATATGTAACAGTATTGCAACACAAGTATTTTGCCCATATTGCGCCACTCTCCCCTGTTCCCACTTTACTGTTCTGGAATAACAGACTGTCTCTCTGTGGCATCCCAACACTATACAATGGCATTTACAGAGTAAGCTGTTATCTTTTAATTAAACCAGCATCGTCAAGCAAAAAAAAAAAGTAATAAGTAAAATACTCCCAATTCCTAAAACACATTTTTTACAGGCCAAACAAAAAAAAAGTCAATTTAAATTAGTAATGCACAATGAAACAGTTTTTAATATCTCCTCAAGCAGGGGGCGGACAGAGAAAATTGCTTTGAAGCTAATGCCCCTCATCCAATTCATCAGCAGTCAGGGGATTAGAGCTGTTATTACCAAAAAGCTTACGATATTACGGCCTGGGAGGGATTAAACACATTTCTCATCAACTGAAGACGAGAGGCGAGAGAGAAACAAACTGTCCGATGGAGCCATTACAGTCGGCGTACCCCATTTACAAACAGTTTGAGCAGAACCCGCGAGAAATCAAGCTTCAGTTGAGGTTAGTCTAGGAGATCGTTTCCACTACCTGAACATTTTTTCGCCACTCGAGGCCGAGCCCTGAGGATAAAGCTCCGGCAGGGAGAGGTGATTCATAATAGTTTCTCACAGATGACATGTTGGACCTGCAGGGAGTATAAGGATTATACTTTAATCAGATGGGACTGCACCATTCCACAGCCATTGTGATTTTTTTTTTGTTGCAGGAATAACCTGACAAAGCACAGATCTATACTAATTAGCGGAGAATTTTATTTTTTTTCCCCTCGTCTTGTGTTTCCACTTTCTTTCTTTAGAGAATTAAGCACAATCTATAAAGATTAGGAAGTTCTAGGGCTAGGCCTGAGGCTGTTTGCACAAACTACTTTTCTCTGTGGATTAGATAAGTACAGATTGGAGAACTCACAGCTTGCAGAGCATGCTTCATTATCCTTACCCTGCTCCATTCACAAGAGAACGCACGTATCAGCCCTCATCTCCGCCGCCTTTGGTTTAGACATCTACGCTAGTCCATCTGGACAGGTGCTCCAAGGAATCTCGCTCCAACCTGCAAAGAAAGAAACGGTAGTTATTACACACTGCAGGAATTAAGTCTGTAAAGCAATAGCAGTTGTGCTTTCATTTATATCTTACTCGAGAATGAAAGAGACTCTATAATGCGGGGCTTAGACAGCTGCAGGGCAGTCAGGGCCAGTACATTAATAATCAAGTTACCTACAGATAATGCTTACAAACTGGCAGAGGATTCAAAGTGGAACATAACTAAATAAACCAAAATTAGACAAATTGTCAAATTATTCTTTAAATAGGAATTTCACCCATTCCGCATAGTTTTCCCCATAATTAAATTATTAACATGGTGTCAATGCTCCGATTCTCATTTTAGAGAAACTTACGGAGCCAGAATCGTTCACAGTGATGGTAAAAAGACACACAGCTACTTCACACAGCCTGATGCATAAGACGATAGTTTTTTGACATTTTGGTCTAATACGCATCTTTGTACCAATTATGGTGGAGAAAAAGGGTGGTTTAACAATATAGTACCAGAAAGTACCAGAGTGCGATGCAAGAGTCACAAACGTACAGACTTAAAGAATCTTAAAGCCTTGAGGAACTCATGCCTCAACATGTCCGAGCCGTACAATATTAGGCCAGTAGTTTAACGTTATGGATGATCAGTATATGTCTACAGTGTACACAGCACTGTGTTTTGTATACAAGGAGATAGAGATCCCTTGCTAGGACAGTGAGTTGAATTTTGGTGCAAGTCAATAGCCTATCCTAACTCAGCTGTAAAATGTAGAATACAAAAACACAACTAAGCCACAGAAAAAGAAAAATGACACAAATATACTGCACTTGTACTGTAGTAACAGAAAAATGACATAAAATTAGTTAAAAAGCTCATTCATGATAGAGGCCAAAAAGTTGCCAAAAAAGCACCACAAACGGAACGCTTGCGTCTAGATAAGCGTACATCCTCACCCACACAGCCTTTTACTGCGTATTCTGCACTTTCTTCCACTACACGCCACTAAAATAGTCCGCTCACGTGAGCGCTGTTAACTCAAAACATTTCAGTTCCAAATGATGATCCCTGTCTTTACTGTATATGTGTAGTTTATTAATATAGCTTACCCATTTGCACATACCATAGATTCATAGATTACTATATACTGTCTGATTGCACTGTTTGTCTTGCACATGTCTTGTCTGTCTATATTATTTCAAATTTTTTTATTTCTAAATCTTATTTATTCTAAGTATTTGTATATATACTGCAGATCCAGAGCTCTTGCCATTTCGTTTCCCTGTACACTTCTATACGGTGAAATGACAAAGTTCACTTTGACTTGACTTTGACAACGCTGTCGAGACCCTCATAACTCAAGGACCCCCTGTATGTAAACCCAGTGAAGAAACAAAGTAGTCACTAGACTACTTTGCTCTGTTTAGAGCAGCCAACCGAACCATGCTCAGTGCTTTCTTTATATCAACATAACAAATAAATTACATATACACTCACCTAAAGGATTATTAGGAACACCATACTAATACGGTGTTTGACCCCCTTTCGCAGTCAGAACTGCCTTAATTCTACATGGCATTGATTCAACAAGGTGCTGAAAGCATTCTTTAGAAATGTTGGCCCATATTGATAGGATGCATCTTGCAGT
>JBBPDC010000039.1:17786078-17803366 GCA_037974485.1 Hemigrammopetersius urotaenia | reverse complement strand
CGCACTCACCCTCTCGCACTCACCCTCTCGCACTCACCCTCTCGCACTCACCCTCTCGCACTCACCCTCTCGCACTCACCCTCTCGCACTCTGCCAGGTGTGGAGGTGATAGCTGTAGCATGGTGTTTGCCTGTGGATGCGGGGGGACGCTGGGTTTTAAACTAATGATTTTAAACAGTCCTCCCCTAATATAATTGTTTCGGTGACCATGCATATAAACCCTGGAATCAGGGGCTGTGCTGGCTCAGACTGCCGGGTTAGCTGCTAAATGCTTTGCATTAGACGCGATGTACTCTGATGAGACAAAACTCCCTTATTACATGAATTGCAAATAACGATACTCCTTTCAACCATTCCATCGTTCTGTTTTTATATGTGAACTTTCCATTCACTGGACCAAGCAGCACGTTCTCATCTGCATCCTTCATTTTACAGAGCACTTGACAGAATCGGACCGGGCTGAAGAGTCACCACCATGTAATTAATCAGCGTTAATTTATTTTCTGTGAGTAATTGATCGAAATTAATGTGTTAAATTGTAAGCCCTAATATATGTATAAAAAATAAAGGAATTCTATATTTGTTATTTTCACAAATCACAGGTCAACTGGATCTTTAAATGAATAATGAACAAATTAAACTAAGACCAGCTCAAAGGGCTGTCAGACGTTTAGAGTCCGAGTTTGTCTGAGGTATTCTGCACAGGCAATCAAAACCATTAGAGACACAGTAATGATGTGAAAACACCCTCAAAATATCAACTTTGAGTACATTTTGTACATCCCTCAGTTTCAGGATTTTATAGCTGGAAATAAATACTAATCACAGTGATCTATATTTGAATTCTGAACATGAAGAGCAAAAGCTAAGCAAGTATTCATGATGTTAAAAAATGGATAATTACAAAATTAGCCTGGCCAAAACAACCAGCTGTGACATTCATAAGAAGATAAAAAGCAAAGAAAAGAAAGGTGCATCAAGAAAAGCTTTTATACAGGTTGTTCAAACAATTATTTCAGATGGAACAAGAAGATATTCTGAAAGCTCCCCTGGGTACATGCTATTCATCAGTAAACTGCTACACAGTGCTATTACGGTCAGACAATAGAGGACATGGCCTTTTTTAACAAGCGGGAACTTCATGTTTCTGATTTTTCATTGTCTTTGGCTGGGACAAAATGTTACTTCAGGCATAGTCAATATGATTTTTGGAATCTGGAAAAATGAGCCGTTCGTTAAAACGTGTCTCATTATTTCTGAGCTGCTCTGAAACATGTCATTTTAAGTGCAAAGGCCTAGAGGATTGTGTCAAAACATATTTCAAAACAAGGACACAGTGTCACAGATACAAACCAGTAGTTCTGCACAGAACCCCTGGTGCTAACAGCGTTTTCATCTGAACCGGAGCATCATGGGTGAGGGATACTGTAACGCTTGATCTACGAGGAAATACAAATTGAAAAGTCGGTCACCATGTTAGTGCACATTTTGTAGTTGGTAGACAAATGCACATCCACACAATCCTCTCACACAAGCATGCGTCCAAATACTACTAACTGCTACCTTTGGTCAAAACTTCACATATCTGTGTTATTAAGCAAGAAAAACGAAATTGTAAAATAAATTCATCACGAATTTATATAAATGTCACTTGACTCGATAAATAAATTAACTAACAAACAGCTTTTTTTGTGCAATCTGTGTTGTTTCATATGTAGCTTACACAGAGTTAGGTTCAAGCTTTAAAAAAATCTCATCATTGCATCCATAAATATATGAGTGAGTGTACACACACACACATGCATTCATGAAAAAAAAAATTCGATGCATCCCTAATATAAATACATTTAGTTAGTATGGTATATATGTACGTTAGTATGGTCATTCAAAGTTAAGCTTTTATCTGTTTGTACAGTCATCTGTTAGCTAAATAATAACAAAAAAATAACATGATAAAAAAAAAAACAAGCAAGCATTGGAAAAACTTCACACCCTCAAGCAGATCTGCATTAGCCAGCCAAACATGAGTGAGGGGTTAAGCTATTATCTACACTGCACGCCATCCATTTAATATGCCATCCACTTGTGCTGCACAGTACTATTAACTTCAGGAACTGAAGCAAAATGAGGTCACATTTTCCAAAGTTGTCCCTCCTGATAAAGTGTGGACACAAATAATATGAGAGGATCTGTTATGCAAGATGAATTTCGCTTCATAGAAGAAACACATCATTGTGGTACAGGAAAGTACACTATTCTCTTTCCCCCAAAACCACCAGTCATCTGTTAAAAAAAAAAAACCCACAGCAACACAGCTGGCATATTGATTACAAGGACGCCATAAACCTTTGCTGTCTCCAGGTTTTATTGATCTCGGATGCCCAAAATCCATTAGCGCCCTTTACATTCATAGTGCCTTTTGTCCCCGCTAGGATACTGCGAGTTCTCTCTCGTGTTTCCATTAAACACAACTGTGTAGAGGCGAAAGAGCAGCAGCAGTGGATTAGCAGTGTTGGCGAAGGGCCTGCCAGCGCTGCTCCTTGGCTGCCTCTTCAGTCATCGAGGGCATCCAAGTGATCCAAATTACCAGAGTGGCTTATGTGTCCAAGGGCTCCAGGAAGTGTCCAGCTAAGGGCCAGGCGAGACGGACTTCCTGAATTTGACTATTTTTAGGCCCCTCGGGAGGTCCTGGCTCTGTGCTGCGGTGCCAGGATTGCACACAAAACCCTCTACACTGAGTTGACTCAAGCAGCTCAAGGAGTAGGACAGAAACACAAACAGCACTACTGGCAGTCTGGGTATCAGCACACCTCCACTTACTCATAGCAAGCCAAATGTCTCTAGTCAGTGGATTAAGGCTCCATATCCATCCTTAAAGGGCCCAGATCATGGAGTCGATTTTACTATTTGGAATTAAAAACTGTATGATACAGCATCTGAGCACAAGGTCTTATGACATACTGTATACATCACTCTCCATATACATACACTAAATGGGCAAAAGCACCTGACCATTAAACGAATAGGGACTTTAATACATTGACATGCTCAATGCATTCAAATACATAGACTTTAATATGGAACTGATCCCCTTTGCAGCTATAACGGCTTCTTCTTGGATGGCTTTCCACAAGATTTAAGTGTTTCTGTGGAAATTCATTAAAAACCAACTAGCCTCTACAGCAGGTTCATCCAACCCTTCGTTAAAAGTTAAAAGTGCTTCAGCCCAGACTGCTTTTCGGAAATGACATAAAACAGGGCAGCCAATCAGAGCACATAATTCATATGTACAAGTCCAAAATAAAGATGGCAGAATGCCAGTTTTCATTTTCCGATACCAAATGCGATATTAAAACATTCAGGCTCAAGTGATTCGCGTCTTCCAACATTTCTTTTTTCAATACTTCTAAGATTAAAAAGATTAGTATCTTAACTAGGGCTGGGCGATTAATTGAAAAGTAATCGAAATCGACATTCAGAACCTATAATCGATCAAATTTTTCCAGGTCGCTTGTTTCGATTACTTTCCCTTTAAAAACATCACCACACTGAGACAACTGAGCAACTTGTCAGTGAACTATATATAAAATAATAGTTCATTTATTGTAATAGAGTTAAAATGTTCAATTAATTTTTGATTTTAGACCAAATCTAAACTTAGGCTACTGTGCTCTTCTTAAGCACTAATAAAATCAAGCCATCTGACTGGATGTTTTTTGTCACATTACTGCTAAACGGCTGAAATAATCCTGAGTCAGTTCTGCCTAATAGACACCAAATAATTCTGTCAGACTTTCAAAATATTTCCGAATGGAGGACCATTCCGAAATAATGATAAAAGTATAAGCGTATTGCCGTTCCCATCCCTCAATTGCCAAAAAAAAGGGAAGGGATGAACATATCTGCCACTTCACAAAAAATGTGTGCATGCAATCAAGTCACAGAAAAAAAAAAAAAAGAAGTTGGAAAGTGATCACAAAAATTCATCACAATTTCCACCTTAAGCTCCAACAGATGTGATAGGCAGAGTTAAAAAGTCATTAGCAGCTTCCCTACAGTCCACCCAATGATTCTTGGAAAGTAGAACAGTGTGTATCTTTCATACATTTACAGATAACACAACAGATCTGCATGCTTACATTCGGTTTTAAACAATAATTTTAAGGCGCAACATGACGCGAAATATGAGAACAGAGATAACAGTAATGATGGTGGTGCTGGTGGCATTTTAGCCCTCTCCCCACGCCGCAGCAGAAGCTCATTAAAGCTCTGCTCTCGGTTTCCTGTTAAAACCCATGGCTCATCATGAGCTAGCACAAGGACCAATTTAGTCCCCTTTCTTCATACAGCCTCCTCATATCTTCTGTTCTTCTCCTCAACGGACAAAATCCTAATCTAAAAATGTCCAAGCACTTCATACATACCCTTCTTAATTAAAAAAATGGTAGCATAGTCTCTGAAGCATCGATTTATAAGTTTATAAGTTTACAAAATAAGCCCCATCCATGATGAAGGTTGAAGGTTTCTGTTTAGAGAGTGTACTATTTGATTACACGTTTAAACAGACAGACTAGACAATTTAGAGTCCTCCACTGTCTGTAAATGGTTAATGAAATCCATTTGTGCTGAAATGATTACTAGCATTCAACATTTCATTTTGCCATAAGTTAAGGACTTGACACCATTCTTTTGGCTATTATTTATTCTGAGAACTCTCCAATTTTCTCCTCAATAACTGTGCATAAATAGTCATCTTCTGCCAGCACGGAGAAAAGCCTAGTTAATTTCTCAAAGTCAAACACTGGGGAATAATTAATTCTTGGGCTAAGGTTTATAAGTCAAAAACTTTAGATTACCCACAAATGACCACTAAACAATTAAGAAACATGACTGCTGGAGAATACGAGTTTGTTCGGAGACATTAAGAGCTAATTAACCCTTGGGCACCTCTGTGGAGAATCTAAAGAGGAAGCAAAGAGGATTGCCTGTTATCTGTGGCTGAAGGAGAGCAGCCTGGACTGACCATCTGTTTCTCTCCGCAGACAGGAAAGCTGGCACAGCAGTAAGTAGGAAATAAGGCATGATAAACGTTTATTAAAACTGAACAAGCAGTTAGAAGAAAAAGACTTCACAGACACAAGGCCTGGTCGTTTTTAAAGGTTGCAGACACTGCAAGCAGGAGCAGATTCCAACAGGTTTCACAGGAGGAGTGGCTAAATTATTCGGAATGACCAGGTCCACTCTTCCAGCATTTTGGTCTCCTGGGCAAATCCAAGTTGCACTAAGACGACTGCAAGAATCTATGTCATCTTTGTGAAGCTCTGTTTTTCTCAAGCCTCTCATTAAGAGAATCAGCCTAATGATGGTATCCTAAGAAAGGAAGATGTTCAGCTTTTTTCTGCCTTTAATATGTGGCAGATATGAAAATGCTTTTACAGGCCCATGTACATCTC
Source organism: Hemigrammopetersius urotaenia (assembly GCA_037974485.1). Taxonomy (NCBI): domain Eukaryota; kingdom Metazoa; phylum Chordata; class Actinopteri; order Characiformes; family Alestidae; genus Hemigrammopetersius; species Hemigrammopetersius urotaenia. The sequence continues at coordinate 17,797,913 of JBBPDC010000039.1, read as the reverse complement.
TGTATAAATAGATGCATAACAGCAACTTTTGGTGGTTTACCAAATGCTTACGAGATCTCATTTACACTGCAATTAGGCAAAATGACCATAGGGTGCACTGAAAAGATGCAATCGAGAAACCGACAGTCAAAAGGATAAAAAAAAAAAAGAGCCACAAGAACAACTGCACATGTAAAGGTGTCAACCTTGGTTGTGTTTGTGTGTATGTGTTTAAATACATAATATCACAGTTTTCTTTCTGCTATTTTGCATCAGCTCCTAACCGAAGCAAACGAAAAAGCAAACACAGTGATTGCAATGCAAGCTGAAGCGTAATCTTACATAATACCGCAGTTCAGTGAATAGTGCGCAGGACCGCAGCCGCTTTGTCAAAGGCAGTGGTCGATCAGCCTGGTGCCTTTTTGTCCGAAACCATTTCGCCTGACACCTGAGCTCCAAAGCCGTTTAATCTGGTGTCTGAAACCCGATGATGTGGTCTTAGGACGTCCCAAAACGTGCACGGTACCATTTGGACAGACACGATATCAGTGGTGACTCAGACTAAGTACATTTTACCAGACACGGGCATATTTTAAGCATTAAAAAAGCCTGTGTTTGCTCTGAATTACTCACATCTTGCTTCATGTTGCACCCTAACTCCATGACAAGCTCATAAACTGCATTGCAAAAGGAAAACTAATGTGAGGGGTTCCAAACCATGGACACTGAATCGTTCTCAATTCCAACTTTGTAGGATCACACCAACGATGGTAAACTGCAGGGTCAGCAATGTGAATGCAAAAGTCTGTTTCGTCCATTTAATTGCTTTTAAACCTCACAGTATTGAGCTCTCCGAAGTCTATTATTGAGAGCACTAAACTAACAATTTGCTGACAGTGCAGTGGCGCCGAAAGTAAAGAGAACGCTGTTTCAGTAACATTGAAATACCTGGTATTTCCGACCATCTGAAGAAGGAGGCTCAATCACCTGAGCAGTCCGTGGTGGGCTATTTTCCTCAATGCTCACCGGTGATGAATCCGCTGCCACCCAGAAACATCTGTTCCCTACAAATGCATCAGACCCATGTATTCTGAGATGACACTCAGCAAACCAGCAGTGTCAGACTAATGGACTGGCATGTGCACCTGATCTAAAATTGTGTCTAAATATTTCATGGGCCATCAATTAAATGCTTCACTAAACTCAAGCCGGATACCTGGTCACCTAAATGAATCAAGATTTTAATATTTACCTTTCAAATCCACTTTAATCGCATTCGCTAAACACTTATCGGATGTTTTCCTCCTCTAAACCTCACAGATCATTATTCAGGACAACCCAAGGAACTTTAAATGAGCTTTAGCACATCCATGTTCTCATATGAAGTAAAAGATTTAAAAAAGACCTTTCCGAGCACTGGTTATAACACATTAGCTAATGCTGCTGCTGCTGCTTAATGCCATGCATCAACAAGCAGACTAATTTGTCTAAAATTGTGATTTCCAGTTTACACAGTCCGTATCAAGGATACCACAGTGGTACGACTAGCAGTCCTGGGATTCGAGCCCACAACTTTTCAATCACAGGGACAACTCCCTAACCACCAGCCCACCAGCACCTAACATGCCTCCACCAATCTGCAAAACTGTCTTTTAAAAGAAACATGCCACTAATGCGGACTGGAACTTGTGAAACATCTGTTTAAAAAACAAACTTCATGTTGAGCCTTCTCAGCAAAGAGTGCCTTCTCACAGACAACGGGAACATTCAAGAAACCTTCTCGAATTGTCTAGAAAAGTGGGTAAATGTCAGGCAAACCAATCCCACAATCACTGCTGTGCTGGAAGGAAAAAAGCATTGTACTTCAGATGAGCACACTACGGCGTACCAGCTGTTTTTGGAGAATTTTACCCAAACCTTTGGGGAAGTGTAAAGCAAATAAGCTCCGACCAAGTATGTGTGTTGGGTTCAATATCATGTCTCAAATATGACAGTGCTGTTCCACTGTGTGTATGTGTATGTGTATTATAAATGTGTGTGTGACCTGGACCCCAAGGAACACTGTACAAGTTCATTCAGCATTGGGGAATTTGCTGTGTACTTTAGATGAACACCGGCATGGTTGTTGTTTTAACCCGAACCAGAGGGGTGATGTGCAAAGCAAAAAGCTCCAAGCAAGCATCTGTTGTGTTTGTGCATATGTATTTTGTGTAGATGTATATTGCGTGTGTATGTGTTTGGTTCAATATGTTGTTCCCTATGTGACAGTGTTGTTTCACTGTGTTTGTGTATGTGTGTGATATGGACCCCAGTGAAGTTCACTCAGCACTGGAGAGTCTGCTTTGCACTGCTAGATAACTGGTCCTTATTTAGATTAGCTGTTAAATGAGTTTTACCCAAACTTATGGGCTAAAGTGTAATGGGTAAAGCAAAAAGCTCCGTCCACTAAGACAGCACAACTTCTTCGGTCCGTTCTGGAGAGATAAGGAGAAGCTGACAACCCACCCGTCCTCTCCTGCTGGTGGATAAATGGTGTTCTTCAGAAACGGTGAATGAAACTAGAGCTCTGGCTGACTTTCAGTGGGACTGGACAAGAAGACAGTGTGTGAACTGGCGACATGTCCGAATCCAAACAGGAGAACCCCAGGAACCTAAAGAAAAATCCACACTGGCTCCACTCACCTTCTCAGTGAAGACCACCAGGACCCCTCGAGGAGCCACACAGGATAGCAGGGTGCACTTCACTTGAGAGACGAACAGACCCTCCTGCTTCAGCCAGCAACGTCGGAATGAAAACATACACCCTCACACACACACACTCTCTCTCACACTCGGAGCTCCACGGACCACCGTAACCCTGCGAGAAGCGGAACACACTCCCAGCACCGCGAGATACAGCGAGACCATGTAGGACCGGGCCGACCAATCACACGCCAAAACGTTTATCCAATGAGGGGGAGGGCGTTAGAGAGAGTCAAGCTCCCATTGGACAGTATTGCATAATTGACAGCAGAGAGAGACATACACATGAATAAATATTGAAGACCTGGGCTTTCTTTTATTTCCTGCATTTTTTTATTGTCCACGCCCATCTGAAAACCCACTCAAAAAGTTTTGGATATATTAGACATTTTGGACAATTTAATTGGAAAAATTACTGACATTTCATTATGTTCAATATCTTATTATGGGCACTAGTTCTACTATACGTTTTTTCACGTTGTTTCCGTTTTCCTCGTTTAGCTGGACTGTATACTTTCTGTGCAATGGTCTTCTCATTTGTTTTCTCTCATGTTTTTCATTTTTCCATTCATCCCTTCACCGCTCAACTGGATTATTTTCTGTTAACTAACACCAGAGAAAATTCCTCCCGAAAAGTTTTCTGGAGGTGTTATATCTTATAATGGGATTATATTATAATGTATTATATCTTGTAATGTGAAAGATTTGTGATTGATCTAGACTTTATATTTTAGATTGCTATTGTCTCTGTGTCTCTTAGCAATTTCCTCCAGGATCGGTAATGTTTTCTGATTCTGATTCAGGTTTGCATTGTACAGCCTGCTGCACAGTTTTCCTCCTCCAGTCCTGAGTGATGCTTCACAAAGTAGGTTTAGACAGACAAGGGATGTTACTAATGGAAGACACATATGCTTTTGGGTTAAAGGGGAATTCCACCATTTTCTGAATAATTTAGCGTTTACGTGACTTGACTTGACCGGTACATAGAGTCATTCAGAGTGGTTGGATGTGAAATGGTCCTTTGTAAAGAAATTGACTTGGACTTCTTCACGTTGATGGCGGTGAAAACCAGGGTCTTAATGTCTACAGCTCTGATACAACCATTTTATTTACTATATGACCAGAGAACCGACATGTCTTACTATGATAATGGTCAATTCTGCTTGCTTTTGGTACTATTTTATCTTAGGTGTACTTTGATTCATTTTTAAAAAGTAAAAACATTTCAGTGCATTCAGATGTAACAAAGCATATTCGTATCCATCGAAAGGACTAACGTACGTAATCTTTCATGCAGTGCCTTTCTGGAAGGAAGCTTTAAGAGACATTAAACACTTCAGACGTCTGATTCCTGGTGTCACTGCTGCTGTGAGCAATTCTGGCTCAGTTAGTTTCTCTAGAATGTACACAGAAACTTTGATAAAACTCTCCTTTAAGAGTATCAGTTTTACAGAGAAATCCTGTGTTATGACATACTTAATCCAAATGGTTTGTACAAAACAGCATTTTCTCTTCACTGGAGATATTAAATGGCTAATAAACCATTCTGTAGCGACATAAGGTACATTAGATCGGGAGTACAGGAAACGGAGCAGAGCAAATGGCACAAGAGCGACTTGAAAAATGCTGGTGTAGAAAAATAAATGACATGAGACTCTCAGAAGGGCTTGTGTTCCAGTATAGACTGGGCCAGTGTGTAAAGTGACCAGAAGGGCATTGGGAAAAATGTACAAAAAACAGTGCTATATCTAGAGCTGCACAATATATCGCAAATTTACCGTCATCGCAATATCAACATGCTCAATATACATATCGCAAAAAAATATACATATCGCATTTATTGACTAAATTACAATGAATGGTGTTTTTCCAAAACTCTTCACCCGGTGCCACAGAGAAGAGGACAAAAAATCCACTGGGCAGTTTCTTCATCTTCTGTGCTGCTGAACGTACTTCTGGCTAAGAACGTACTATAATTTAAATTCTGTTTATATTTATTTAAGATTTAAAATTATTAGAAAAATATTTTCAACAATGTTCAATAGTTCAAATGTTTTATGGGAGGCATTAAAATGTTCTGTTTAAGTAAATTCTTAAAAAAAAACATGTTGGAATGGAAATATTGCATTTAATTTTTAATACATAGACTAGTCAGTGTCTGGAGTCTCTGTTACCAGCAAATCCAAAGCAGAAAAACATTAACACCATAAAGGCTAAGTTTTTACTCACTTATCGCATATGATATTGCCATCGCAACACTCAACAACATTATCGCATATCGCATTTTTTTCCTAATATCGTGCAGCCCTAGTTATATTCATTGTTATTACTCAGTAACACTGAGTGGCCCAGTGGTTAGGGAGTTGCTCCTGTGATCAGAAGGACATGGGTTCAAACCTCAGGACTGGGAGTGGCATCACTGAGGTCCCCTTAAGCCTGGTGGGAACCCACACACTGCTCCCCAGGGTCTATGTTCCAGGCTGCCTGCTGCTTCACTTGGTGAATGGGTTAAATGTAGAGAGTGAATTTTGTGCTGCTCACACTGTGTGCTGTGGTGTGTTCACATGTGACAAATGGACACTTTACACATTTTAGAACATCATAAATTAAGTGAGCAACCAGTTCAACAACATACGGTTTGCTGTAGGATAATACCAGTTCGTAATTACTAATCCAGTCTTCTGAAAAGAGAGGAATTGAAGATGATGACTTCAAGGTATTGGCCTCAAGACTACAGCATGTCAGCTTCTGTGTTTTGGCGGCTGTTCAGCCAGGCTTATTGCTGGATCAATAACTTCCCAATAATGATGTCGGCATGCACGGCCAAGCACAGTCTAGCTCAGTAAATAGAGCTGTCTTCAGCTTCTATTTAGTGAAATGAAAGTTTATTAATCTTAAAATGTCAAAATGCCGTCTACAAACGAGTGAGAGTAATTTAAGTGTATGCCTGCTTCGAAAATTAATGCAGCACTCACACTCTGCCAGGAGGTCCTTCTAGGGCCTTATTAGCTAAAGGCAAATGAACAGATAAGCCAGTGAAACAAGCCAAGCTGATTAAGTTTGATGTCATAGACGGAGTGCCTTTACCTTTTGAGCTTTAAATGAGCTTGTCTTGACATTAACATCCTAAGAAACATCCTAAACAATGGCATAATTAAACTTTTCTGTCAAGACACAATGGATAATTAGGCCGGCTAAATGCATTCCACTTAGGCTGTTAAAGTAGTCTACAGTATTTCCAAATGTTTCGGAGGTTTGCGGTGTGTGTTCAGCATTGCGTGTGCGCAGTAAGTGTAGAAAAGAAGAAAAAAACAAACGCACTAATTAAGCTGATGAAACTGGTGCTCCATCAAAGTACAGGCTCTAGCTTCAAAACAAACTCACTTTGTTTTCCTTGTCTGATCAAGCCATATAAAAATAGCTAACAAGCTCATCTTTATGCGCCAAGCCTTACTTTGGCAATTAGTATTCACAAGCACATGCGACTGAAGATTGTTCGTGCTGGGTTGAGTTTGTATTACTGCAGTTATGGATACTTGGTATACAGTATATTCAACGTTCCTTTGGTTCGGTCCGTTCTCAGAGGTAAAGACAACAGCCCATGTTCAAAACACCAATGCAGTGCCTCATTACCTCGTGTCTCTGTAATAGAGATAACACTGACCTGCCCGATGACCCTCATCAGTTTCGCAGCAAAATCATGTCAGCCTGCTCTGACTGTTACAAAATGGCTGTGATTATGCACCCACACTGTTTTTTTCCTGAACTGAGACCTGTTTTTTTAATTATCAGGGGGTTGGGGGGGGGGGGGGGTAATATAGTACAAAAGAGATTCAGAGTCGAACTGCATGTGCTGGCAGTCCTCGCCTCACACACGCTCAAAAACACTGTGTCCTCGTTAAGCAAGGGGGGAGTCTTTTTATCATTGTCCAGCTTTCCAGCCTGACAACACGCTTCATCTCGAGCACTGTGAATACATCCCATGTGGTGTCACGGCTAAAAATACACCTACGTCAAGAAGTAGAAACACTTTAAGTATCTTCAGCTTAGCAAAGGTACTAACGGTGGGCTTAATGTTCAAGCGGGCCTGTTGTTCGCTAAAGCTGTTTTGCTATTCTACTCCCGTTCTCTTACCTGCCAAGCTCAGTGCCACGCATTCCTAGTCATCACTTTGACCAATTAACATAATTAAAGTCTACCCGTCCAACATTGTTTCCAGAAATCTGACATGTTTTTGAAAGGTTTAAGCCTCTTACTAGGCCGTACAGACGAATGTGTGAGCGCTTTACTGTAGTGTGTGCTGTGAAAAAAGCAGGCTGAATATGGAAAACGGCCTATTCAGTCCACAAGTCGTCGTCGAGAGAGTAATCCCTGGGGACTGCTTCGACTGCAGTCTCTCCTCCTCATCCCTCCACTGCAGCAGAATTACAAGAGAGAAGTAAAACAGTTTGGAAACCCTCATTGTGTGATGGCTGATGCTATCTCTCTCTGTGTGTGTGTGTGTGTGTGTATGTGTGTGTGTGTGTGTGTTTGTGTCTGTGTGTGTGTCTGAGTCACCGGGAGAGGAAAACAAGTACAGTCTTCTCCAGGTCTTTGTAGTTTGACTGATTTGGCAGAGACTGACTGGGAGAGATAACACTCTCAAGAAGAAGTCCATTTCTTCCTGCTTATTTGTATGCTGCTGCGCTTTCTCAATTTCTCTCTGCTGAGATGGAGCAGACGCCTCTTTAATGCACTGCTGTCCATATCTGATATCCAACTCGGTGGAAAAAAGTGACTGAGCGGAGAAAGAGTGAAGGTGGTCCGACCGGAAAGAGATATTTGTAGGGAAACTTCATTGTAACCTGAAAAAAAAATGAAACTTTTCCTCCTTTCTTCATTTCAGCAGTTATGGCATACTGGTTGTGTCAATTCAAACGTGTTTGCATAGCTCTTTTTAGAATGGACATTATCTAAAAACTAGAGGTGCATAACTGAGTTTTACAAGACAGCAAAAACTAATTTCAGCCATACTTTGGCCTCTATGCCTCTATTAATGCTTCTAAGTAGTGTTGGACATCATAGGGAGTTCGCAACGTCAATATCTGGCAACGCAACCGAAGATACCACACCTGCTCCAAGAGAGGCCCCCACCTCTCACCCTAGCACTCACAGCACGATGGTAGTCAACATGGACTCCTAGCTGACATAACACTAAAGGAATTATGAGTTAGTGTTCTCTTCCAAATGTGTTGAACTGTCCAATGATGTTACATAAGTGTCAGGTTGATTGCGGTGGAGGAAGCATGCTCCAGCACCTCTAGGAGTTTGCTGTGGAGGAAATCTGCACACAGCCCTGATCTCAACCCCAGTTTCAGAATTAATGGCAATGTACTGCAGAGCTCCAAATATGTCCAACCTCACAAATGCTATTTGACAGACTGTGCACACAATTCTCCCAAATGCAGGGGGTCCTCGAGTTACAAGGATCTTGAGTTCACGACGCTCAGGTGGGCATATTAGTGGCGCGTGGTGGAATACACAGTAACACTGCTTATGTGAGGGTGTACGCTTATCTAAGCGCAAGTGTTCCATTTGTGTTGCTTTGTTTGATGACTTTGTGGCCTTTATCATGGCTTCTGAACAATTTTCTTCCACTCAGGTTTGGTAATTTCTTCTGTTACTAGTACAGTGTACAAGTATAGTATCATTTTCCTTTTTCTGTGACTTAGTTGTGTTTTTATGTTCTAGATTTTACAGCTGTGATAGGATGGGTTATATTCTTTCGACCAAAATTCAGGTTACATTACTGTCCTAGGAACGGATCTCTGTCGTAACTTGAGGCCCCCCTGTACCTTTCTAAATCTTATGGAAACCCAACCCCAAAGTTTAGTGGCATCAATGCCCATGTTTTAAAATAGGGATGATGATCAGCTGATGTTTAGATCATTTTGGCCATTTTGTGCATAGCTATTTTTTGCCAACAATGTGCAGCTTTTTGGTTTCAAGATTTCACTTTACAGAAATCCAAACCGGTAATGACTCAAGTAAGCAGAGTACACTGACCAGATGAACATGAATAGGTACTACAAGCACAAACCTTTGTTTGGTGAGCTGTACCTGTATTTGATTGCTCTCTAAAATGTTTGATTGCTCTCTACAAAGACTCTACTTTTTCCAATATCTGTAGTTTATTTTGATTGCCAGTTCATTGTCTGGACAACTGCAAACATTAGGCCATTTTGTGTTTCTCTAGAAAGCCATTTTTCTTTGGTTGACAGCAGATGACAAAATTACAATGACTATGTTAAGATGTTTATCAAAGATATTTCAATGCAAAGTTGTACCAAAAATAGGCTTAGTGTGAACAGTAAATAAATAATGTCGTAGATAATGTCTTGCTGCATAACCTTTGCTGTGATACTTTGATTAATGTGCTGGGTATGTTTTTCTGCAGAAGGCAATGTTAAAACATGATACAGCGCCTGCCCTGCTATTAGCTGCTATTGTGCTTGCAAGTTTAGCCTCCAACAGCACACCGAAGTCTAGGGCTCAGGCCACGCAATCAATGCAATTGATCCAGCTCCTCTCGGGCCAACAAGGTCTCATATTGTTTTCTCCTGCATTGCTTTTTATTACATTACTGATTTGGCTAAATACTACACAGCTTGTGCTCTGAAACCTACAATAACGAAGGGCGAATTTAACCGCATTCCAAGTCTACTCTATTACAACTGGCTGACATCTTGATTGTTAGGCACCTGACATAGTGAAGGGGGAGCCGTGAGGAATCGAGGTGGAATCTACACTTTTCTAGATCTTTTCTAGATCATGCTCCATGCATAAATGTTGATTATTAGCAACTGTCAATGAATTTGTCAAGCTTACAATGTTAGGTTTATTTTTATTGTTGTGGCAATTGAAGAATTATTATTATTATTATTATTATTATTATTATTATTATTATTATTATTATGTATTTTTTTATTTATTGCTGTTGTTATTATTATGAATAATGCTTTCAAGTCGTTGCACGTTCTAGCCATAGGTATAGTGTTCCTTCAGAATATCTTCTGAATAGGTGGGCTTTCAGGCTTTTAATAGATTGTTCACAATTCCTCTGATTGTCTCTATCGATCTTGTTGCTAGTCACTCTCCTTTTCTTTTCCCTTCACCTGTCCTGAGCTTAATGGGTAAATGGAGCGAAAAAAGGTATTTTCAAGTTTCAGCCAACACCAAAGTTCAAAGACATCAATACTTTACTTGTATTGCTTTTGTGTTTTTTAACTTTCACATGCAAAAAAACACAGAAAATGCCACAGCCTTTTTTCACACCTATGCATAATTACATTAAAATATGTTCTGCTTTCTCTGACTCTTGATTGCTTGTTTCTTTTTTTTTTTTATTAATAATAAAGGAGTCAAGTAAAAAAACCTTTCCACTTCTATGCCTTTATTATCAGAAGGAAGATTTGGGGTCTTTCTGAAATTTCTACTATGAGTGTCATCTGCATATCAACTTCCATTAGTCTTGCTTCTCTGTGTATACCTATTCTATATATAGGCTGAAAAAGTATGGCGATAGTGGGCAGTGTAGAGGTTCCTCATTAGAGCAGTGAGACTGGTACGTATTTAGCTCTGGTACCATTTTCCTGTGGACATTCCACAATTTTACCTAATTGACACAGTTGAAAGCACATTTGACGTTTTTATCCAATTATCCATACATCAGCAATGATGTATTTTATTTCACTGCCTTTCCTATGTGCACATCTTGCAGTTCATAGTCATTGTAAAGCTCTAATCTGTGTTAAATGATTACCAATAATCTTGAGCATGATTTTACTGGCATATGAAGAGAATTGTCAAGCAATTCGCCTAGAATTTAAACAAGACATTATACAATATGCATTAGGTTGTGATCACTGCAGATTCGCATTTAATTGAAGGTCAGCGTTCCAGTAACAGTTGCTATGAAAAATTTAAATATGTGGGGAGAGGGTTACAATTTTAAACATGGGTTAAAAATGCATCTAATAGACTCTACAACAGCGGCCCCCAACCTTTTGTGCACCACGGACCAGTTTCGTATAAAACAATATTTTTCCGGACAACTATAGATACAACTAAGAACAAAGTCCGTAAAAAACACAGAGAAGCTCCCCCAATCACGTTTCAAAATAAAAAATCTTTCAGACTCTGATAATCAATAAAATATTTTTTATTCAGTCTTTCTGTGCGACCAGGTACCAAATGACTCACGGACTGATACTGGTCCGCAGCCCGGTGGTTGGGGCACTCTGCTCTACACCACTGATCAATTGGTTACATCAGTTTTCATAGCTCTGAAGTCACAGTTAGTGTCCCAAAGCTAAACAGTTGTTTTAAATGCACTCTTATGAGGCAGCCGGAGCCACATATGCTGATTGCATGAGGCTGCCTGAGCCATGACTGCGGCCCAGGATGTGGGCAGATCTGGCCTGGACTGCAGCATTGCAGAAAGTGCAGAAATAAGCTGACAGCTGATTGATTTCAGAGCTGCTGTGTGCGTGTGCGCCTCAACCCTGTTGTTGTCTTTCATTCTCACCGGCCTCCAAGCTTATAAAAGATTCATGTGGACTGCTTACAGTGTTTGTTAATGTACCTTAAGCGTGGCCTTACCGAGCCGGAGAGCACCAGCATTCGCTTTATAAATATTTACTAGCTCTCGCTCTCCACCTTCTGACTTTTTTTTACCCCTCTCCCTCTCCCTCACTTATTCCGCAGGATGACTCTAATCAGGTGTGACACCAGAGGACAATGCATGATGGCAGGACAGGGTAAGTGGGCACAATAATGTGAGGAACTTTATAAGGCAGTCATAAAAAAAGACATATATAAACGTATATCATCACTAGAGGAGAAAAAGCTTTCGTTCCTAATATTTCAGTAAAAAGCCAAAACAAAAAATTCTATTGCTCCACAGTATTGATATTTATAGAGGACAAAATCTGCAAGAGGAAAAGAGAAATCCAGACCGAAGTTTACTGTGCGTTTTATAGCTACTCTGTGAAAGTGTCTGTAAATATGTGTGTGTGTGTGTGTGTGTGTGTGTGTGTGTGTGTGTGTGTGTGTGTGTGTGTGTGTGTGTGTGTG
>JBBPDC010000039.1:17753809-17765577 GCA_037974485.1 Hemigrammopetersius urotaenia | reverse complement strand
GCTATACTGGAGGAAAGGTGTATAGCAATGGTTGCTAGAAAATGAATCGGGTTTATCAGGGTTGTCTGATCAGCTTAGGTTTTGATGTTGACACAGTCTATCCACACCCATGTCCTGCAGTACACTGTAATGGTAACTAAGGCCTACTGGGTACACTGATGTAAGGGCATGCAGTACACAGGACGCCTTTTCTAACAAGATATGTTTCTTCTATGAACAGCGCCATCTAGCGCTGATGCTGTGTGGTACAACCTAAGACCTGAGGTGTTATGTAACAAATTCACTTCTCATCTTTTTCAGGGCTGATCACACCGAAATGCTCGTCTGTGGTACCATTTCCAATAACATTAATAATCTAAGATATTGTTTGTTTATAGAGTCACTCTTCTATTTCTGTAAGATATTTGGGTATGCACGTATGGCTTTTCCAAACTGAAATATAATAGTAATAATAATAATAATAATAATAATAATAATAATAATAATAGGAAATGTTACTGATCCTGGAGGACATGGTTTATATTATGACTGCAAAGACATAACATAAGCAATATAAAAATATATAAAAGTACAAATACATCCACTAAAAATCTGTACAAAAAAGCTCAATATGAAATACACTGTGTCATACAATATACAAAAATGTTGGGGTATAAATGCAGTTATAAATTACAGTTAACAATAATAATAATAATAATACTGTACATAAAAGAAAACGTAATAAACATAATATGTATATTTCTTACTACATTTGTATTTCTTGTTTTCATTTAAACCCGTAATAGGGATTATACATATATATACATATTCCTAGATTTGTGTAAGCTGCCCTTTCCAAATTACCATGAAACAACAACAACAACAACAACAACAATAATGATAATAATAATAATAATAAGAAGAAGAAGAAGTAATTATTATTGTTATAATTTTTAGCATTGTTATAAAATAAAAAAAAACCCCAAATCTATTATACATTTTTGGGGTTTTTGTTTTCATATTCAATGTAAGCCCCTCATAGGGATACGTTTCTAAGAAAATGCATTACCACCCCCAACCCCGCCCCCACCCTCCTCTCTCATCCCCACCCCCTGTTAAAAAAACAGTGAACGCAAAATGTCTTGTATAACATTGCAGCATATGGCGCTGGCCATAAGATCTCGTTGGCTGAATCACTGTCATGGTTTTAGGGCGACACGTCATTAGAATATCCTTTCGCATCACTCTCGACGCTGCTGCAGATGCAGATCTTTGCGTAGGTGCTCCCACTTTCATCAGATCTGTAGCACTGGTGGTGTTTCATGCCTGCGAACAGACGACGTTATTTTTCACATTCAGAAATGAAGTCATTTTCATTTCTGGGTGCCACTGGGTGGGGCAGGTACTCCCTTATCACTGCTTATAATAAACAACCATACACGGCCATTACTCTGTTATTGTCTTATTCTGTTTATGGCTTAAGAGCAGCTCACGCCAATGCATGTGCGGCTTGTCCGCAAAAATAACGTTTTCTTTATCTTGTATGTGCGTAAAAACGCACACGCAGCGTGCCAAACCCACACCCGCTTAAAGTAAAGGGCTCTCACACACAATGCGTGAGAGGCGCGCGCACGCACACACACACATAGACACACGCGCACACACCCAGAGGACAAATGGTCTCCACTAATACGCTCCAAAGAGCTCGAGCTTTAGCCTGCATGCGCGGGTTGGAACAAGTAGCCACGTCGAGAGAAGACTGTTTTTGATTTTGCTTTTTTGGTTCCAGGGCACAAAAAGAGCAAAAAATGGCCTGGTAATGAACTGAGCTCGAGAGAAAGAAAAGAAAAAGCAAAAGAATCATGATTAAAACGCCAGGGTCTCCTGTGAAAATGCGCTGGCTCTCAGTCGGTGCGCAAATAGAGAGCATGCGCCCCTCGCTCGCTCTGCCGCACCTTTTTCCCCTTCTCCTTCCTAAAGCGGGGTGGAGGAGCCACACTCAGAAATCAGCACGATTGTAGGTAAAACATTTATTACTTCTTGCTCGTTTTAACGCGTCAATAAATGCGTATTTGGGTGTTTTTGTGGTTGGAATGCGTTGTGTTTTGCGGAAAAAAGATGGCGCTGGGGCAGTCAGGTGACCTTGTGTGTGTGTGTGTGTGTGTGTGTGTGTTTTCCCTCCTTACCAACAATAGCCCGTGCGGAAGTGAAGCTCTCTCCCTCCTTTAAACCGCACTGGCCGGTTTGAACGGAGGGCTGCGCGCCGGGGGCCTCCGGGTTGGAGCGCGCGGTGTCACTCACATGCACGTGACAAAACTTGTTTTTTAAGACGACGAAAAGAGAGGGGCATGAAGTCTTATCAGGAATGCCACCATCAACACAAATACTTTAATAGCAGACCATCTTTTAAGTGAGCCCTCTGTAATTAATACTGCGTTTCCCCCCTCCCCAGCTCCTTAGAAATTAGGTTTTATTTGAGCCTATAGGTTTTTTGCAACGCAACCCAGCCTGCGTGGGCTCGATCTTGAAGCGGAGTGTCGTGTTGACACCACAGTTGCAGTTTTGCGCCACGGGGAGGGGGATTTTGATCAGAGTAGCTAAGTTTGGGGCACCCTGGACACTAATAACCTCTTGCGTTTTTTGCACGCTTTTGTAACTCGTGTGATGTTCTAGGATAAGAAGGGTGGGCAAGTTTTTTTTGTGAAGGTAGTATTTTACCATTGTGCGCTGGGTTCACTTTCCTCTGCACAACGTTAACTGAGTTTAAACTGATTTTTATGGCCTTTTATTGGCTCGCATTATCTTGAAAACGCGTAAAAGGGCAAAACAAAATTAAAAAGGAAAATGTGGGGGATGCTTGAAATACTTAACTTCACACGATCCAGATTATTTGAAAAAATAGCAAGAATGTTGTTTGACATCGTGTTTAGCCTCACAAAAGCCCAAACTTGCGAGTTTTTCGGGTCTCTGGCGCCTTCGACACTTTTGGCTGATTTTTTATCATATAGATGTCACCCTAAAACAGACTCGCAGGGATCAACCGAACCCTCCCAACCGTAACCCCACCCAAACCCCTAGCTCGGCCTCTCATTGGCTAGGGGGGTGAGTTCTAGGCATGTTCGAACTTTATTGCACGCCTCTAATTGGCTGGTGGTGACGACAATCCCACACCCAGCTCCCGCCTCCTGAGGCATCAAGTTTGGGAGACCGGGCAGCTCTAGTTTGTAAAAGGGGCTTCAATGTGCAGAGGAGACTCCTAAGTCTTTACAGGACAAAATAACATTAAATAAGAAGAAATTCATTAAGTCTGTCGTTCACAATCCCGTCTCGAGATGGACATGAAGAAGAGAATTCATCTGGAGTTGCGAAACAGGACGCCGTCAGATGTAAGAGCCTCTTTTTGTGTGTTTGTGTCTATATGTATGTATGATGGAGAAATTGATATACTGGTAAAAGATGGAGGGGTTTTGGGTGTAAAACATGTTTGAGATGAGTGTTTGATGGAAATGGACAGGGTCTGGAGGTGCACGCGTCAAGTTTGATGTCTTGAATGAAAAGTTTTTTGGGGGGACTCCGGCTGTGCTGTGCGTCCGAGCCCTTGTGTTTACATGCGGAGCACGACTTTCGGTGCCTTCTCTGAACTTTTTTGTGCTTTTTCATGCTTTACTCCCTCTTCTCCTCTCATTGCGCGTGTTTTCTCCATGCCCCGGTGCGTGGCTGTGTCAGAAACACGCGTCCGTGCAGCAGATCCGCGTATAAACAAGGGAAGGAGCCATTTTTTGTAACTTTAGTCCCGAACGCGCCCTTTTCCCCCCCTTTTCACATCTTGGCGCACACACACATATACCAAAGTGTCTCAAATTCGCACATCTTGGGCGTTTATTTGTGTCCAAAATGTCCAGGAACTTGTGGGAAAACGCGGTTGCGTGTGATTGACAGGCTTTTTAATAATGACGAGCCGAGCACGCTGCGTGGAGGAGCTGCTGCTACTTTGTAGCACCAAAAACGAACACTGTAATACAAAAATGTATCCGGATCGTTTCAAGCCTGCTCGCTTGCTTCATTTAAACCTTTTTTATCTCAATCTATTTAAAACCCAAATTTGGCTTCGTAAACGTGATGTAGAGCCGAAAAGAACCTCGATCGCCCTTCTTTGGGCACTTCAGTGGTCGGTGATTCTCCAGTTGCGTAAAAGGCGCGATTAAAACTGCATTATGTCGATGAGCGCGACTGCAAGAGACTAGGTGAGGGCAAAAAGAAGCTTTTGGATATTTTTGGTTTAAGAAAAAAGGCATAAGGCTGAACAGTAGTGGGTCAATGGTCGGTTCCACTTCAGTTGCGTAAAAGGCGCGTTTAAAACTGCATTATGTCGAGGACAGCGAGTTTAGAAGACACGAAAGGGGGGGGGGATAACGAAGCCTTGGACGGTTTTTGTTTAGTGAATACTCATAAGATTGAACTGCAGTGGATCTGGAGCTAGAAAAACAGGGTCTCCGTCAGTGTGTGACATTGTACGTCTCCAAAAGCAGCGTGGCCCCTGTTGTAAATGTAATTAGACAGTAATAGCCTTCGCCCCCCTCCCCTCTTCTCCAAGCACACCCGGTTCGAGGGTGAAACGAGTATGATGTGGCTGTTTTTTGTTGTTGAGACGCGTGGCCGGGCTCTCCCGTGTTATTTACATGTGGAGGGGGGCCGTGAGTGCTGCTCCACTTCTTCGGATCTAGGACACGCCGCCATTTTAACCAGCAACAAAGACGCACGGCGCCTTTATAAACCGAACCTTCGTCCGGGCAAACCACAGAGGCAGCTGGTTTGTAAAAGGCAGAAGCGAAAAATACATACGTTATCCTTGATATCTTTTTGGAAACCTGGCAAAAACCGCGTGAGAGCAGGAGGCAGAAGAAGCCAGCCTCGGTCTCTCTCCCTCCTCGGCTCTGTAGCGTTAGCATTTAGGCTAATCACGCGTTACCTGCCCCTCCTACTCCTCCAGCTCCACGACTCTCAGGACCCTGAAACGCAGAAACACAAACTCATAACCTCACCTCTGTTCCACCACTCGTTTTCGTCTATCTCTTCTCTTTTTTCCACAACGACCCTCGAATATTAAAAAGGCTACGCAGCCCCAGCGTCACTTGGTTGCAGAGTCAGCCATTTTGTTTCTGATGGGGGGAAAAACAGCGCGAGTCATAAAAATGTGTTTATCTTTTCAGTGTTTGTGTTTTGGAACACAGTGATGGCTTCATTAATCACTTTATTCTTTAAACCTTTGTTATCACGGAAGGACCAGCGCTCGGTTTGTTTAAGCTATGTTTTCTTATTTATTTAGCGACCCCCCTTCCTTCATGTATTTTCCATTTGTAAGAGGAGCACACAATACCTCATTAGACTTAAAGTACAAATTCTGAATGGGTAATACGTTTAAGACATGTTTTGGGGTGAAAAAGAATCACAAGAGGGGGTGGGGAAGCTAAATATTCTAAGCTTGTAAGAGAATGGGTTCTAGGTTTCTATCTAGCATTTGTGTATAAAGTACAGTGTATTTCCCTAATGAGGGGTTTATTTAGACTATTTGATGGAGGCATAACATAATCAAGTTCTTCCAGGATCACTAGTGTCCTGCTTGTGTGGCTTGTAACAAGTAGAACAATTTTTAAAAAGTACTTCTTAGATGCAGTGGCCTTTTTATTGTAAATAATTCTAATTAATCATGACACTTTTGCATTAGGTCCTTAGGTTCTACTTGTTAGGTCTACTTGTTGGGCATTAGGTCCTTAGGTTCTATATGCAGTGTTGGCTTTACCAAAGAACCACAGTTTTTGAGGGCTCAGTTTTCTATTGTTATCAGCCCCTGAGAAGCAACCCATGAAGTCAATATATTGCCTTACAGATAGCTTAACTCTTTGTTCCTGACCCATTTTGTTCCCGGGTTAATTCAGTTTGAATAAGAAATGTATGAGATCTCATTATTTCCTTCATAGCTCAACATCTTTCACATGTCAAGTAGATGCTTTTCTCTCTTGCAATGAAATCCTTTTAAGAGGTTGGTAAAGAGTTCAGAAATTGGTGATTCTTCATTCATTACTGCGATCTACTTTCACCTCCTGAGACAAGGTAAATTTAATTGGGGGGGGAGGGGTTGCATTTCCCTTTTGTGTGGCTGTATCTGTGTAAGTGAAGATGCAGCATTTGCTGCCTGCCATTCAAGCAAGCTACACTCTGAGTCAGAAGCTGGTAACAGCAGTGATGTGGCTCAATTTAAGCTTGCAACATGAACCCAATGCTAGTCCATGCAAAGCACCTCCTGCCTTATTGGGTGCTGCAGTGATGGAGACTGGTACAAACTCAAGCTCAAACTGTCACATTATCTTATTCCCTAACTCTTGTCTCTCCCCCCATCAGGTGAAAGAGCTTGTACTTGACAACTGTCGGTCAAATGAAGGCAAAATTGAAGGCCTCACAGATGAGTTTGAGGAACTGGAATTTTTAAGCACAATCAATGTAGGCTTAACTTCGGTCGCCAACTTGCCCAAGCTCAACAAACTCAAAAAGGTATGAACTTTTCCCTCTCAGAACCTGCATCTTTGTGTTACATTTTATTATTTTTTAATCACATTGTTTGGGCACTTTATTATAGCTGGAGCTCAGTGATAACAGAATCTCAGGTGGTTTGGAGGTCCTGGCAGAGAAGTGTCCCAACCTCACCCATCTTAACCTCAGCGGCAACAAAATCAAAGACCTCAGCACCATCGAACCCCTGGTGAGTTTTAAGAGGACGAGGGTGAAACCAGACATAATTGACTGCTGTCTAGTATTTCATAGTAACCAGAATTTTCAGATGACTCAGCAAAGAGTAAAGAATGGAATCACCTGTCCTCCTTGTATCTATCATTTTAACTTTATTATTAGACCAACCTCCTGAGGTTGTAATAAAGGTTCTAGGACCTCAGTTTCCACTCATAAACAGGAGTTTAGCGTGGACAACTGATGACACTTGTTTTGTTTCGACAGAAGAAATTGGAAAGCCTCAAAAGTTTAGACCTGTTCAACTGCGAGGTGACAAACCTGAACGACTACAGAGAAAACGTCTTTAAGCTTCTGCCTCAGTTGACGTACCTAGATGGCTATGACAAAGAGGATAAAGAGGCACCTGACTCTGATGCAGAGGCCTATGTCGAAGGACTGGATGATGATGAAGATGATGACGATGGTAGTTTTTTCTTCTTCTCTCAACCTTATCTGTTCATCTGTAGAACATGGAAGCATTTAAAGGCATTTAAATATTGGATGTTTACATGTAAATGTGAATTGTCTAAACTTAAGGAATATTTGTGCCTGCAGAAGTAGAAGAGGAGGAGTATGATGAGGATGCAGCCCCAGGAGATGAAGATGAAGAGGAAGGAGAAGATGAGGATGAGGAGGAAGGGGAGGAGGAGGAAGAAGAGGATGTCAGCGGAGAGGTGAATGCTGTGGAAATTTGTGTGGCTGTCCAGAGCTCCATGCATGTGTAGTACTCCTCTGGCTTTGAGAGGAGAGATTACTAGTTTTATCTCACTTTTTTTTTTTTATCACAGGAAGAGGAGGAGGAAGACTTAAACGATGGAGAAGTCGACGATGAGGATGACTTTGGTAAGCAAAATGAGCTGTTTTATGCATAGTGGGTTTGGCTTTATCTGAAAATGATCAGTCTGGGAGGCCACCCTGTCTTGAACATTAGCATTGGTGCTGGAGTTTTGGAGCTGGATTTTTGTTTGTTTGTTTTAATTTTATATTAATGGCCTTCTGAAGTTATTGACATTGTCAGCATATCGACAGTCATGAGATTTTTCCATGTTTTCAAATTGTTAGTGTATATAAGATGTGATCCGTTACAATAGAAAGTCTCTCAGTGTTGGATGTGTAGAAATATGCTAATAAATGAAATGTTTGTTTGTTTACTAGAAGAGGAGAGGGGTCAGAAGAGGAAAAGGGAGTTGGATGAAGAAGGCGAGGAGGATGAAGACTGAACATGCACTCTCTGGTCTCCTTTGTGATCTGACTGTTTTAACCCTCTATTTCTATGTCCTAATGTTGTTTTGCGGTGGTATGGGGGAGGTATGCAAATGGGAGGGGTGGGTTAGTACACAGATAAGGACACAGTTTAAGTATTAGTTATTTTTTTGTTTTGTTTTTGTTTTGAGTTTTGTTTTTTACTTTAGGTTTGAACCCTTTCATTCTCTCCAAAACCTCTACAGATGGCTGGCAACACAGTAGTGGAAATTTCATATTGTCTGGGTGGGGGGATAAAAAAAGAAGAGTTTGCTCTTTCTAATTTTTATTTTCTCTTTACTGTTGATGCCTAAATGCTTATACAGATTGCTGGGTATGACTTATGTATTTAAAAGACAAAAAAATACCAAAAACGTTTTAAAACAGCATGTCTGGCTCTATTTTAAAGGTGACTACTGGATTTCGAAAGCGAGCATTTTCTTACCCACTTTTTTATCACATCTTTTATTTGTGTACGTCGCGTCTCTTTAGTGTCGTCATCATCATGTGACATGCTGTTCGGGCCTGGAGAAGACATCGTAATATCCGCTTGAACATGCACAGTACAACCTCTCAATGTGATTTATATTTTTATTCTATTTTTATTTTAATGTTTAGAGCCTGAATGTCTGCCCTTGTCAAATGACTCCTAAACCCCTTCTCCTCCTCGCGTGGGTAGTTCAGAGGTTTTCGTGTTCTTTGTAAATAATGACCAAATATATTTTTTTCTATTCCCTTTGATAATGGCAGACATTTTCACAATTAATCTCAGTTGTAACCATTAACTGTAATAAAATGAATGAAAAACACATGCAGCTGTAACGTAATTTTGGGAATCAGTGGTCATAAAGGAATGTACTGATTTCATGTACACAGTGAAACAGCTTTTAAAGCATGTGCTTTATCCATACAGGTCATTCAGTACCACGTGAATCTCACACAAGTGTTTATGGTCGCTCCACTGATGAGTTTTAGATTTCCATCCAAATCCGTGTCATTGCAATTGTAACTGTAAGCTCAGGGAAAGAAAATTAGCTTGTATTTTTTTGTGACTGACTTTTTTTTTTTTTCCCTTTTGGTCTGGATATTTTTCCTAAATATTCAGAGATTCTATCGCTATTTAAACCAAAAGCATTCTGAGCTGTATTTGGTGGTTCTAAATTCTCCATTTTTGATTTTTTTATTAAAATGAAGACCTTTTTAGATGTGACTGAGAAAGACCTCAACGTTTTTGTCGGAAGTGGGATATTTTGAAGTGCCCCTCGTTCCAAGACCCTCCACCTCACGCCAAGACCTGCGCCAAGCACTTTAAACAAGCCTGCCTGTGATTGTGCTGGCATTCCACAGTGCGTGACCCTCTGTCATGTGTTGATATTAACCATATCAAATGTGAGGCTAGTATCTTGCTCTCAGTAAGAGGGTAAATGGCTAAATGACGTCCAGGTGATCTTCCAGAAGTCTTTGTGCTGCACGAAGAAGGGTGAGTGAGGCCAGGCTTTGGGTTGGTGGATTTTGATGTCACCAAGTGGAGGGTCTAGGTACTGCAAATGAAAGAAAACCAGGCCTGTTATACAAATGAACCTGTTCCAACAAAAACACGCTTGTCACACTTTAAACATTTCCCCCATTGTATAGCACTCTTGGACTTGCATAGAAGATTCATGCACAAGCCTTGGGAATCCTGTTCTTTAACAGTCTGTGATTAAGACCCGTCTATTCACGGTATTTTGATAGTACTTGATCAAATTACATCTGGGTTGACATTTCCAGCCCTACAGTACACCTGGCCTAGAGACCTACTTCTGCACCACTGTTGATAATTATACATTAACCAAAGGTGGGTAGAAAGTCCTTAACCTATACTCAAGTCCTATTCTTTCTTGAGTAAAACAATTACTTACGTAAAAGTAGACTAGCAAATGCAAAACATCTGAAATGGTAGATCTTTGAACAAGCGTCTGACTAGCAATTAAAAGTTGGTTGGGCGTCGATTTTTTTTACTCTCTTGGTCTAAAATTTAGGTAAGACCAAAGTAAACCATTAAACCGATATTCATAAATCTGTACGGTTAAAATGTAAACGCGCATTCAAAGCGGGTCGATGAGGGAACAGGCGAATTTCACTGCAATTGACTTGGTGGTGAAACCTCTATATATTCATCATGAAAGCTGCCTCGAGATGAAGGGTTTTGAATATGTTGCCCGATGCCTGACATTGTTTTATGGTCATTTTAATTGTATGTTAATGGGGGCGTTGCACATTGCAAGACGGCGCCAAAAGAAACCCTTTATTTCCACAATCTTCCGCTATTTTTACCATAATCTACATGACATACAAAAACACAGGAGTGTAAACTGACGGGTCATTTTGTAAAGTAAATAAAATGGCTATATTTGCATTGCAGACGTTATGACCGTTGGTTCATATCACCACCATTGTAAAGGTATTCGAGTTACTGTAAAAGGCACTACTTCTCACTAATATGTTTAAATAGAAAACAGTTCACTGAGTTATAAAGAGTACTGGAATTCCCCTTTAAGCTGAAGATCTAAAATCCATCAACATTAGTTAATATTGCAAATATTGTAAAATATAACTACCTACCTTTGCCCTCTGCACATCATTATGGCTCTGCAGTCTTTAACACTGGACAAAGGAAATCAGCCACATGTTCACAGCTATTGGTGGCCTAGTTATTAGGTAGTTGCCCCTGCGATTGGAAGGTTGTGGGTTCGAATCCCAGGACTGCTAGTGGCATCATTAAGGTACCCTTGAGCAAGGTACCGTCCCCACACACTGCTCCCATAGTGCTGTCTTCCTGGCTGCTTCACTTGGGTGGAAGGGTTAAATGCAGAGAGGGAATTTCACGGTGTG
The DNA here is from genome assembly GCA_037974485.1 of Hemigrammopetersius urotaenia. Classification (NCBI taxonomy): domain Eukaryota; kingdom Metazoa; phylum Chordata; class Actinopteri; order Characiformes; family Alestidae; genus Hemigrammopetersius; species Hemigrammopetersius urotaenia. The sequence continues at coordinate 17,754,699 of JBBPDC010000039.1, read as the reverse complement.
CTGTGTTCATGTATGACAAACTGACACTTTACACATCCACAAAATAAGATCAAGAAGAAACAAACCAGATCTCAAAGAAGGTTAGATTATTGTTTTATGAGTCAAAATTATAGAAGTCAAAGGATCTATTTCTAATGGTCATAGCAAGAAGATCATATACACCCAAAGTCCTCAGCCGTCATGTATTGTGTCTCTGAGTCACTCCAGAGGTTTAAAGCTGCAGAGGTGGATCTGGCCATAAAGGAAACAGTCAGCACGAGTTACAATAGGGGCAATAAAGTCAAACACATACAGGAAAAGTGTACCCATGTGGCAGACGAAGAGAAAAACCTTTTTACTTCAATTCACTTGTAGGTGGATCTGAGGTCAGCACTGCAGTTTTGCTACTATTGATCAAGACTAATCACCTAGCAGGGGCCTTTGCTTGCAACTAATCATTAGCGCGAATACGGTCACCGGAGACCATTATGGCAACTTAAAGGTCATTTTTTAGTGCAGCTTATTACTTGCATTAATTCACCACATATAAAATATGATACAGATAAACTTACATAAACTGCAAAGGAAACGAATGAATTCCAGGACAATTTACAGAATGCAATTAAGTCAGGAAGAGGTCAGAAAAAGTACATTAGACCAAAACCAGTCCAGTTCTTTCATACTAGAAACAAAGCAAATTGCACTGGTTAAAAGAATTCCCATTACCAGCTACCCTAGGTCAAAAAGCAGTTCCAGTATAAGTGTGTTTAAAATGACATTGCTGTGCATTCAGTGCAATCCTGCTAAAAAAAAGCACCACATTTACATCAACCTACGGTGGCCTCAAGAATAAAGAAGCCCACTGTTCACTAAACATTCAATGCTTTCTTAATGAAAAACCTCACATTTCT
>JBBPDC010000039.1:17711431-17726025 GCA_037974485.1 Hemigrammopetersius urotaenia | reverse complement strand
TATATATATATACTGGATGAATAAATTAATACATAAAAATACATAATAAAGCACTAATGTAGGATATTTTAATGAAGTACTACTGTTTTGCTGGCAAGGTTTGTCTGTTCCAACTTGTTTATAAACCCCAGAAAACACAGAGAATAAGTATGTAATTATGTAATTAAGATAATTAGGCCAATTTGAAAAGGCACCTCATGAGACTGATTGAATTATCAGTAGACCATGTTACGATATAGCATGCAAGAAAGTGGATGGATGGATGCAGTCAGACCAAATCAGTAGATTCTTATCAGGGAGAAGGAGGAGAGAGAGAGAGAGAAAGAGAGAGAGAGAGAGAGAGGCACGAAGACAGAGAACAGAGACAGAAAAAAAGAAAGAGAGAGGCAGACAGAGAGAGAGACAGAGAGAGAGGCACAGAGACAGAGAGAGAAAGAGAGAGAGGGGCACAGGTACAGAGAGAGAAAGAGAGAGAGGCACAGAGACAGAGAAAGAAAGAGAGAGAGGCACAGAGACAGAGAGAGAGAGAGAGAGAGAGAGAGAGAGAGATCTCCTGTCAACCTTCAGGTCTGTTTTATATACAGCTTTGAATATCTAATTATGTTAATACATTGAAATCAGTGCACCATAGATGAAGCATGGGATCACTTTTCTGACATTTGAGCAAAGTGACAACTCGCGTGTGAAAATCGACCAAATCCCATCAACATTCCCAAAAGTAAAATACAAAAAAGTCCTCAAAGGAGTTATCAAAGACTTAGAGGATAAGAAGAGCAGAAATAGAGGCAGAGTGAACAGGATGCTGTTCAGTACCCAGTCAAGGACAGACAGACTCTAACCTTGAAAGAGTCATTCACGCAAGAAAAGATCCTCCCTATCAGGATCTCAATGAACACTCCCTCCTGTTCAGAAGCCCCTTTATCTTACATGTGGCTGTCTCTCCTTGATAAGTGTGACAGTCAGACACACCCTCAAACCAACATGCTTCTAATTATGCTCTCCTTCTTAGACTTCATAAGACTGTTCTTTAATGTGCCGATAGCTCTAGTTATGGCTACAGTGGGGCAATAATGAAATAACTGGGCAAGCTGAAAATGCACATTTAAGTGGTGATTTAACTATTATAATCAGTTATTATTCTATTAAATAAAATGTGGGCCACTATAAAAGTTCTTGGGGTATTTTAAAATGTATAAATAAATAAAGTAATGCATAAATAAGCACATAAACCCTCCAGTCACATGTATACAGTATATTTAAAAAAGTGATTAAAAAAATTATCATTAAATAATAGTAATAATCATAATAACCATTATTATTATTATTATTATTATTATTATTATTATTATTATTATTATTATTATTATTATTATGTCACTCTGGATAAGAGCGTCAGCTAAAAGGTGTAAATGTAAATATTTTGGAGCTAAATGGTTTCCAGGGACTCCTGTATGTAAAAAGAGGGAGGAGCAATTGCTACAAATGTCTGGTGGTGCTGTGCTCCTGTTCTTCCCACTGATTCAGTAAAGCATCAATCAACCATCTGAAAATGCCAGCTATGTTAGAATGCACTACATAAATATCAATGGCAGCACCATTTGTCAAGGAGCTCATCAATATTTCAGTATTGACCAGTCAGGTGTCAGTTTAGTACCGGTTCTCCATACCAGTCCCTAGAAATACCAAAAATAATTATTTGGAATAATTTCAAAAATAGATATGTTATGGTGCACTTTGTAAAGAATTGTAATCTAATAGAGTCATTGTGAGGTTGATGCTCTACACCCCAAGTGGTGCTCATGAAAAATCGCTGTATTCATGGAAACTTATTTTTTCAGTAATCTGGACACATTTTGGCTCTGGCTGCCAAAACAAACAAGAAACAGCAAGAGGGACAGAGAGATTTATATAGAACAGACAGCTTCATCTAAATGTATTTGTTCTGAAACACACTGGCCTCCCTCTAAGTGCCTCTAACACGTTGATCATATTGATTGAGAGAGATGGCACCTCAGAGAGCAGGTTGTGCGCCTTTGTTGTTTTGGTAGAGTGTCCCGCTTTAAGCCATTAGTGGTCAGTGTTAGTGCGCTGAGCTGGGTAACAGATGGAGTAATGGGGATTAAAGTGTCTGTGTGTGTGTGTGTGTGTGTGTGTGTGTGTGTGTGTGTGGGTGTGATGGTCAGGGGTAGGTGAAGGAGGGATGGGACACCCAGAGAGATGAAGTGGAAGTAAGAGTCAGAAGAGATCGGCAGGGAGGCTCCAGCGTCATGGCGACAGACACCATCAGGCGCTATGACTCAGCTCACATCTCACTCAGAAAATATTGGACAACGATATGGAGCTTTTTAGTAAACAGACCAAAAGCATTTGACTGATTCCTGTAGTGACTGAATTATAGCTCATCTATCCACCAACAAATCCACTTTGGTTCTCATTAAATTTAATGAGATTTTAGAAAACCTTCGTTAAAGCTTGACCATCCTGACAACATCCATAAAGGAAGGCACAGGCATTGATAGGACAGTTAACAGGCCCAAGATATTTCATTTATTCAAGATGAATTAAGTTTGAGATTGATTGAATAACTGCCTTTGAAACACATGTTCCAGGTCAGGAGGACACAGTACTGTTTACTGTTCTTAATATTCTGAGTACCACACCACTGTTGTCTAGTCTAGCCATAGGAAACACAACTGTACATCTGTTGTGATCAGGTGTTATCACGGCACTCCGTCCGTTTTTATTAGTTATTAAAGTCTCGACAGCTTAACACAGTTTGAGCCGACCCGATGCCAACTGGGCACCACACGCAACAAAAAGGCGAGCTCAACTAGGAATGAGTACCATCTGGGCAGCAGCTCAAGGGGAAAGTCAGCAGTGGCACAGTGCCTGAATACACACACATGCACACTTTACCCGGACCGAACTCTTATAAGACAACATCTCATCTTAGATCAGGACTCTTTTTGTGTGGTGATATCATGAAGTTAGATGCTTTAAGGTTCTTGTAAGCCCTTAATATTCAAAGTCATTTGAACACCTGCAGACACACTTAACAGTATCATGTCCTTACTGAGCTGAATGTTTATGCATAAAACTGCGTAAAGACCATGGATTTGAAGTTTATTATTCTGTGATTGCTTATTTTTCCACTGACTCAAGTAAGTCACTAAACCTGCAGGAGGTGGTTCATGTAACAGTGCATGCTTTTGTAAAGTAGCAATTCATATTAAATGAATGTGTCAGTGTTGTTATGAAGTATTGTACACTCTCAGGAGAAGACCATGTGTTTGGAGTCAATGCAACTTCTAATATAGAACTGTGAGAGAATAAAGTACAGGTATGTTCTTTAGCATAAGGTACTGAAGATGCACCCTTGTGGGTACTACCACATTGGCAGCATATCTGCCCTGAGACATCCTGTGTGTCTTTCAGTGTTTTATAACAGATCTTTGGAGTGGGGCGATGGTCAGTCTATATGCTGTAGTGCTTCCTAATCCCTCTACAGCGTTCTCTCCTGCGCTACTCTGAAAAGAGTAAGGGGTGGGTTGTATAAACTCAAATTAGAATATTTTTCAAATAGATATCTGCAATCAGTATCATAATATTGATTTGCAATAATAATAATAGTAATATTCGGCCGCTGAAAATTTTCGGCCGAAAATGGCAAGTACCCGGACGACCTACAGCTTCCAGCCGAATTCTGTAGTAGGCATTCGATGGACACTTCACTATCCCATAAGGCAGCGGGAGAGGCAGAGTGATATTCGAAAAATGGCACAAAATGGAGACGCAGCTCTTTTCAAGTGTAAGTACCTTAAGGAAAACGTTAAAATACCCATTCATTGTGGTTAAATTACACTTGTGAGAAAATGCCATCTGTAAAGGTAAAAAATAACGTGCTGTTGTGACGACACACGACGTGACAACATCAACACAGCGGATGTAGTACGTCCGAATTCCATTCATACTACCCTCATTCATACTGTATAGAACGTACTGTTTTAACGGTAGAGCAGTACGTTCTAATTCAAATGTAGTACCTACTCAAGTAGTATGCGATTTCGAGTGCAGCCCTTGTCTCTAGTGTGGGCACATTTCCATATATCTAAAGGGGATTCTCCACAGACTGGTACCAGCTTGGTTTGGTCCAGTTCAGTTCTACTCTCTTCAGTTTGGTTTCGGACGTTCAGTTTTCCACTACAACTGGTTGCTGTAGCAACCAAACGTTTTGAGAAACAGCCCGAGCGGGGGCCTCTAAGCTGAGGTAAACAACCCGGCATCATTACAATTGCCAGCACGGGGATAAAACCAGAGGGGTTTTATTTCTTGGTTTGTGACTGTTTGCCGCAAAACGGAGTAAATTGGCACCAGACAAGGCTTAAAGAAGCAACGTTAGAGTTAGTTAGCACTAACGCTAGCGTTAATGCTAACATTAAGATTTTAGATACAGAAAAGTATAAAAGCGAGTTGCACCAAGCCGAGCTGGTACCAGTCAGTGGAAGCCCCCATAAGAAAGACACTCGGAAAGCCCTTTGTAAAGCGTGGAGTGCCGACATTTCTAGAGAGAGTGCATCCACAAAGGGACAGAGTGTGAAGCACAGAAGAGGCAAGACCCTTAGAGCACACACACTCCGTCTGAAAAGGCTTTGTTCATGTTCAGAATATTAAAATGCACTTGGATACTTGTTTTATGAGTGTCACGGTTGTGGGGGCTAGACCCCCTCGGCCGTGAGCTATCTCGGGGCATGGACCAGACTCGAGAACGTGAATCAATTTCTGTGGTTTTTATTTAAAGTAAAACAAAACAGGAAAACAAACCTGGCTCAGTGGCCGTTACCAGAACATGAAGGTGAGAAACGAGATGCAGGTTGCAAACAAGGAAAATGAGGCGATGGACTGACACAGAATGAAAGCAAAACAGAACTCAAATACAGCCAGTCATTAACCCTAAACACAAACAGATGAAAACTCAACTCACATGACTCTAAACACAAAACAGATGAACTTAAGACACGCGACTAAAAGAACTAAACAGACCAGGGAGTCAAAATAAAAGTCCCAGACATCAAACAGAAAGGCAGTGGCCCCAATGGCCACTGACCGAACCGTGACAATGAGAGAAGATACTTAATTGTATAATATTTCAGCTATCTTACTTTTAGGCTATAAATGAGTGGGGCCAAGTAAAATATTTTATTTCAAATTATATATTATATTGTGCATTGTTTGAATGCTAAATAAACATGTTCATAGTTTTGTAACAGATTCTTTTAATAATTTAATAATAATATTTTTTGTTCGGTTTTCGGTTTCGGTTTTTGGCCATGTGTTTCCCCATTTTCGGTTTTCGGTTAAAAAAAATCCTTTCGGTGCATCACTTCATCATTTACCACAGTTAATGAAAAGGAAAAGCACAGCTCAGTCATTTTTGATGTATTTCACCTAGTCTCACCCTCAGACACTCTGCCCACCGAGGAACATCCTATGTTTGTTGTTGCTTGTCCCTCTCATGGCTGTCTGTGCCTCAGAATACTGTTTTGCATCGATATACCTCGCTTCCCTGTGAGGAAGCCCTTTCCAAACTGGATTAAGGCCCAGTTTTTGCGAGCGCTGTGCAGACGGGACAGATCTGTCTGTGCCTGTCGTTTCTGGCGCTCAGTTTGCTGCTTCTTCATGCAGAAGAGCTTCAGCAGGGCTTCGGGGCTTCAGCTAGCCCAGATCCACACCATCTGCCCTGGGCCATCTATGCAGACACCACATCTGTTCTTCGAAACACACCTTCCTTTATCATGCAAGGTCAACTGGTTTGCTTACACATACTGTGCTTGAATTCAACAAACACATCAACAAAGAGGAACACACGTCACATCACATCTTGAAATGGTGAATAGGTGGTTTTCCTTTTTTCTTTTTTTGAAAGAACACACACTCATTTCCTCTTTTTTGCATCCAAACAACTGAAAGCTCGGGCTTGGTCGAGGTTGTCCAAAGACATTAAGCCTGGGCCAAAAACAGCTATTCCTGCTACTGAATCTCCATTAATTGTATAAAGCAAAGTTATAAATTAGAATATATTCCATACATTTTACTCACTGCAGACTGTAACGCCTTGACTTTATGTTAAAAGAATCCAGTTGCCTCAATTTTATAATTAGTGAAGTGGCCTCACAACTTTAAAGTAAAGTACACATTTACAATGACGCAGCTCAAGACCTGAGTCACTACAGGCAAAGTCCTAAACTTTGCATCCCAAACAAGTCTGTGTGCATTCGTCAACAAATGTAATGCGATTTCTACACTGAACACTAAAAATTACAGTAATTGGAATGTTTTGAGCCTTCTGTGTCCCCACTCAACCCTCAGCCACCCCCTACAGAAGTTCTCTGGTGATAAGCATGACTGAATAGGGGCTTAACTTGCTAGTGTTTCTGCCCATCCTCTGTCAGTTCAGATATTTTAAATAAATGGCAAATATACTGTGCTTTCAAATGACACATGACACCCAGAACTAGCTGGATATAAACTAAAATCAACCCCTAGTCTGAACTAAACTTACAGTAGTGGCCAAAAACTTAAGGCCACCTGGATATTTTGCAACATTGCAATATGTTGGAACATATTTACGGAGTAATATACAATGAACACTGCGTAAAATCGGTATTACAGTATTACAGTTAATGATCAATTTATTTTGTTTTCAGCAGTCACTCCTACATGTATCCAAGATGATGCAGTGAGAGGACTTCCTTACGTCTGCGGCCACAATTTTGGCGACTGTGTTCTGCAGAGGATGATTTCAGGGCTCTCTGAACGGCACATAGCTAAATTTTCAAACGATTTGCAGTGTCACTTTGAGAATACCCTTCAGCATGCAAAGTTACCGCTTGATCTTCTACAAATTCAGTGGTATCTGGCTTTTTACCCATATTGATAATTAAACAGTAAAATGAAAGTTTTTTTATTTATTTCCAAAACAAACTAAAACTAAAAAAACACCTTATTGCACACTACTGTAAAAGTTCATGCTACTTAATTCGCAGACAAGTGTTTTACCCACTAGGCTACTACCACTCCCCCAAATGGATTTGAGTCCAAGAATTGTTGGATCTTGAGTTACAGAACACATCAACAAAGCGTCTGAATGTATTGTTGATGAGACAGAGATGATAGGGTTAAAGCCATCACCAGATGTAAGCCTGCAGCCTTCCTGTAATACAGTTACTCAGACACTAATAAGCGTCATGCCCTTCCACAGTGACAGGACTTCCCTCAATGTCATATTAGTCTGTTGTCTTCCTGCTCAGCTAATCTCCTCTGACTTTTCCCAGCGCTAGCAGTGTCCTCTTTCAGCAGGACTGCCTGCACAGCACTTAGAGCTAAGTATAGCTTTGGCTAGGTGCACTTACAACCAGGCTCAGGTTAGTGTCAAGCAGTACAACATGAGGGTGAGATGCTACAGGGTGAGGCCTAATGACTGGATTGCCTGGAGGAAATCAGAATCTCTGTTGCATTAATAAGGTTTTACATAAATGATCAGAGATGGACTTTTGTTGCATACATTGCAATATGTTGGAACATATTTACGGAGTACTCGTACGGAGTACGGAGTACTCCGAGTAATAAGGTAAGGTATGGTGCAATATGGCAACCACTTTCAGACCGAAAAAGTTTCCAGTTTAAAGGGTCCCTGTTGAACTTCTCCCTCTCTCACCCACACTAGGGTTGCAGGGACCCCCCTGGGCAGGGCACCAGCCCACCACAGAAATTTGTTTCCCATAGTATGCTATTGTTTTAAAACGTATTGTTAATTCCTTGGGCCATATAGTCAACAACCAAGCAACAAAAGCAGCACATTTTGAAATCACAAAATCACAAATTTACTTATACAACCTACATGGTCAAATTTAGACTTTTTAGCAATTATGTTTTAAGATGTCTCAATCAGAAAAAAAGTTATGACAATTTAAACTCAACCACCCCTGCAACAATAAAGATTCAGCTGTTTTAGAGGTTTGCGCTGTAGACACTGCTCCATAAGAACTACATTGCTATTCATAAATATGCCATTTTGAAAGTTAAATAATACTTTATCATCTCCATATTATGAGGTGATACACCCACATACACGCACACACACACGCACGCACGCACACACACACACACACACACAGGTCATCCCTTACTTACAAACACAAGTTTTATTCATTTAAATAACTTAAATGTAAATAACTTAAATTGGGGCAGCTGGTAGCCTAGTGGTTAGGGCATTCACCCTGCGATCAGAAAATCCAGGTTCGATTCCCAAGACCGCTAGGCACTGCTGAGGCACCCTGAGCAAGGTACCATCCCCACACACTGCTCCCCGGGCGCTGTGTTCCTGGCTGCCCCCTGCTTCACTTGGTGAATGGGTTAAAGGCAGAGGTTGAATTTCGTGCTGTTCACACTGTGTGCAGTGGTGTGTTCACGAATGATCACTTTCACTTTTCACTTTTTTTTTCACTTAAATAATTTATTCTTCCTCTTTTTAGGTGAAAGTAGGTTTCCAATCACAATCCCCCTTATAAGAGTAAAACAAACAAATATATTAAATCCATCTCTCAAAACATCTTGTTTCAGAAACAATACAAATGAACATTTTGTCAAAACCATTTCTGTAGAATAGATATCTGAAGGGTTTCTGCCAGCCACCATACAGTCAGTCTACATATCTTTGGCCTGTTCTTTTGTATTTAAGTAACAAGGAGTGTTTTACCTGGACTGTGTTTGGAATGAGGCACTCGACAGGGCAGCCATTCAAAACAGGGGTCATTTACACAAATCAGTCTTGAAGACTGTCAAAACATTTCTGTTCTAAGAGATAAAGAGGTTTTGTAAAAATAATAACAGTATGTTTTTGGTACATAAGTCTGCACAAACATCATAAAGTAAGCAAGATATAAGAGAAGTGTGGGATATGTGCTCTTTAAAATCGTCCATTTTTTAAACTGAAAATATTTTTCCTTATTTCTAAGCTTATTCACAGTGGAGAGGTACACTGCGGGACAGAATAATACTTTTACTGATGAATTTTAGCAGTATTTTACCATTATCAACATTATAAGACTTAGAATGCATGTGGGTTCACTGGTCATTTTGCACAGTGGACAAAATAGCTATGCAGTGCAATCTCTGGTACCACCAGTGTACAAAGCACCACTTCACATCTAAACACTCTGAGGGCTGTTTTTTTACAATGACTGCACAGTCATTATCAGTGGAATTCCCCTTTAAGCATTTCAGTAGCAAGTCTTAGCTCACAGCCGCATTTTACAGTACACGTGTCTGTGAGAGGAAAGGACTTAAAAAGTCCAATAAATGTGAAGCTGGATGTAGGGTGGATTACCCGTGGCCTTTTAACCAGGCCGACACCTACAGCTCCCTAGACTGAGGCACTCCGTTTTATTGGTACACAGAGGCTTCAAGCTCCATATGGTTGTGTTTACTTGGCGCTGGGAGGGGAAGAAGAGGAGTTAATTGATTTTCCTAGAGTCTGAGACTGTCGTGTATTCGCTGACACTGCTGTAGCTGTGAAACCACAGGCCCTACGCAGAGGAGTCTGCTGAATGCCCAGTTTAAACGCCATTGCTCTAGTGCAGCTCTTTTTTTTGCTGGGTTTTGAACAGTGAAGATGAGTTTTTACCCCTCAACAAGGCAAGGACACAGATGCGTATGCCGCCATATGTTGCTGCTGCCACTAATTTTAATCACGGCTATTCCCGAAGGGCCTCAGAGGTCAGCGCACTGTGAGTTTGACCCATTTTGGGACGTCCCAGACGAACGTGGGTTGATTGCCCCAAGGAAAAGTACAAATGAAAGATCAAATTCTCATCATCACTTGCTCTAAAAGCAACATTTCCTTTCTATTGCCGAACAAATCATCCCCCTGTTTGAATACTCAACTGTTTGGGGATGCTAATATGTCACAGAGCCTTGGGCGGAGTTGGGCTGTGTTGATTATGTGCAAATAATGCATCGCATGGTATTGATCTCATCTCTTACAGAATGCATGTGTGTGTGTGTGTGTGTGTGTGTGAGTGTGTGTCCTACTTTCATCAGTTGCCATGTGACCTAACCCTCTTTTGCTTCAATCTCTGGGGTGAGGAATTTTAATTGTGCCATTCCCTGCTGCAACAGTGACGTCATCACATTCACAGCTGGCACATCCTAGCTGTTCTCTTTTGTAGGTCCATCGTGTGGAGACCCCCAGTGCTTCGGCCTTTCTGTGGACAACCCTAGCTAGAATTTAATAGATGTCCTAAAATGATAGACAATTCACCCACAAAATATGTCCCTTTGTAGCAATGGTTGCTAGGTTAGACAAGTTTTAAACAGTGAAAGCAAAAGCCCAATTCAACCTAATAAGATATTTATTATCGAAAAATGACATGACATTGCATGACATGGGCGGCCAGTGGACTAGTGGTTAGGGAGTTGTCCCTGCAATCGGAAAGCCGTGGGTTTGAATCCCAGGACTGGGTTTGAATCCCTGGGCACTGTGTTCCTGGCTTCACTTGGCGAATGGATTAAATGCAGAGAACAGTTTCGGGCTGTTCACACACAGTGTGACAAATGGACACTTTACCCACTTTTTTTGAATGTGTCTAATCACACCACAACAATAGATCATTTAATCCAGCAGCTCACTGACATCATAAACTTCACAAAGGAGGACGAGGACATTCTGAAGCTTGTCCAACCTGGCAACAGTTGCTATGAAATGTACTTTTATGGGCAAAGCATGGACAGGTCAGTTGGTGTAAATCAGGGATGGATATTCCTACCCAGCTTGGGTTAGAGGGCATTAGATGGGTTTGCTGTACCACAGTAACCTGTTGTTGAACCCGCCCCTTTAAGCCGTCGGCTTCGGTTTCTCACTCAGCACTGGGGTCGCAGATTCAACGTGTTTTTGTGAGCGACAGCATTTCCACCATCAAAACTCGCTGTCCTCTCCTCACACACACCATTCAGCACCTTCTTCTCTCAGTGCAAGCCCACAGGCTGCTGTCAGACAGATTACTGTTACTGTTAAGAGAGAGGGATGAGAGAAAGAGAGAGAGAGAGAGGGAGAGAGACAGAAAGAGAGAGAGAGAGAGAGAGAGAGAGAGGGAGAGAGAGAGAGAGAGGGAGAGAGAGAGAGAGAGGGAGAGAAGGAGAGAGAGAGAGAAAGAGACAAAGAAAGAAAGAAAGAGAGAGAGAGAGGAGAGAGGGAGAGAGAGAAAGAGAGAGAGAGAGAAAAAGAAAGAAAGAAAGAGAGAGAGAGAGAGAGACAGAGAGAGAGAGAGGATAAAAGGTGTTTGAGTTATCTCCATCTGTTTTCCTCAGGGGCTGCAGCTAAAATGTGTTTGCTTCTTTTTCCCTTTTTTAATCAAAATAGACATGTAGAGGAAGGCTTTTCTTATTTTATTCCTTCTTTTTGTGTTTTCCCTGGTGGCTTTTTTCTTTACCTCCCTCTTTCTCTCTCTCGCTCTTTCTTTCTTCTTTTCTTTTTCTGTCTCTCTCACCTCTCTGCCTCCTCTCTCTCTGTATATCTTTCTCCTGGTCTCAGTGTGAGTATTTGCTAATGTCACACTAAGGCTGTTTACACCATGTATTAAAATTTCTTTATTGACATTATGTTCAGATTTCAGAGATTATACCCCACTACTCAGCTGAAGCCCAGCTGTGTCCACACTGTACATCACTCTATAACGGACAAATATATACGGACATTTTTGATGCAGATAACAAATGATTAAAAAAACAATTTAGGTAAAATTCTGCACTAAATAAAACTAAAAACTGAGGCTTTCACAAAAGAAGTAGTTCTGTAATAATATCCAGTTTTAACACAAAACAATATGAAACCATTTTTGATCCAATGGATGTCATGGAATAGTCCTATTGGCAGAGCTTATTTAAAAAATGCCATAGGAAATGAACAGGGGTCATACTCGCCCTCTTTTATGAAGACCATGTATTTATTTATGAACTGTGATCAAGAAATGTGGAAATTACATGAGGCCCATAAAATAAAATTTGAATACCTGGAATATACCAGGAATAGACCCAGAAGGGAATGGATTTATTGGTAAAAATACCTTTGACTACCTTAATGCATTGTATATGCCCTTTATGTACAAAAAAATTAAATTAAACTCAAAAATGTAATTTCAGCCGGGTTTTACACAATAAAAGTGCAGGTTTATGGTGAGCTAACTTAAAAGAGAGTTAAACCAATAAGAACGTCTCCAGAAATAATAGAGAAATTCCAAAATTGTATTTGCTCTTTCTCACTATCGCCTGAATTCTCTCCTGTGGACGTACTTACTCACACACACATTTTGGCTCTTTTCTACTTTCTCACTGATACATTCCCTGAGAAAATAAATGACTTGGCGCTAGGACTAGGTGAAGAACGCTTCAAAAACAGCGCCAAGAGCCAGAGAATGTTGAGGAGGAATGTGAACCCTCACTGCTCTCAGCTGCTCTCTCTCTCTCACACTCACACACACACACGCCCATACACACACAACCATCATTACAAATACAGCAATACCACCCAGATAACTACTACACATCTCCACAGAGAGGCTGATAGAAGCCAACTTCACTGCTTTGATAGCGCAAGAAAGCTTCAAGCTCGCCGCTGCATTAAGCAGACGATGAGGATTGGCAAGTTTTTCCCTCTCCTCTTCCTTAGGACTGCTGAACCCATTTGGAAAAGGAAAATGTGTTTCCAATCCGAGAACTATGCGCTCCTTTCTCCTTCAGTGCTGAAGATATGAAAGATTAATTTATTATTTATCATAACATTATGAGAACTGGACGAGGAGCTGAGAATCAGAATATATATATATGGCTTAGCTTATGCTATCATCAAGTAGTCATATGACATTTGTAATGGATTTAACAGTACATTCACCACAAAAGGCACCATGTGTGAATAAAGACAGCCTTTCTAGTTCCACTCATGTAGCCATCAGTGCAGTGCATTTTAATGAACTTTGATTTGGAGAGATCTTTTGTGAAATACAGAGCTCTTTGTGCTGTTGGGGTTTTGAATCTGAAAAAAACCCCAACATCCCTACTGGGTTTCCATAGGGACTTTGTGGGGAATCCAGATGACCATTTGACCATCTTAAGCACTGAAATGGCTGAAAAGAGATGCCTGAGCAATAACCTAACTGAGGAAGCGTCTGCTGGGACTGTGTGCATCAGCTAAACTCAAACTGAAACCTAAATCAAACAAATCATTGCTATAACCACTAGAGCTACAGATGGCATGACGCCACTTTCTTCTTTTTCAGTACCAATGGTGAAACAAATGTTTGTAAAATTAGACCAGGAAAGCAATGAATTGTAATTCTACTTTAACTGTTTTGCTATACAGTAACCCCCCACTTTTACGCGGATCAGCAGGCGGATTCAGTGGAACGTGGATTTAAATGGTAAATGGAAATGCCCGCAATAATGTGGAAACTGCAAATATCCTCTGACTTTTTTCTGCTTTTTTGTGGCAACTGTATAAATATAAAAAGCTCTTTTTGATATCGTAAAATACAGAGAATGCTATTTATTTCTCCTGGCTGCTGATTGGGAGCATCCCGATCGGGAGGTTTGAAAGTAGTCATGTTTTCAACATTTTTTTAATGAAATTAAAGTGTTCTGGGAGTATATTTGGGGGCATTTTTAGGTTTTACATGATTAAAACAGGCATTTTAGGCATTTCTTTTAACCAAAACACATTTTTTCACTATACGCGGGTGCTCTTGGACCGTGATCCACCCGTAACGCCGGGGTTTACTGTGTTGTCATTTTTCATTTTTCTTAATCTTCATAGTTTGGTTTCTCATATTTATAGATGATACCATATATATGAATATTTATTGGGTGCATATGACTGTCTATGCTAAAATACTGAGCTAAAGAAGAGCTAAACTAAAGTTTTCTTGGTTTTTGCGACATCACAAAAGGCGTATATAAAGTATACACTTAACCTACTATATAGTAAACATTACATTTGAAAAAGGACAGGTTTCACATACAACATTAAACCCATTCACTGTAGCATGTAATGGTTCTTCTGTTGAAAGATTATTTGGGGAACCAAACATGGCTCTTCTTCCAGAGAAGCAGAAACAGGACTGATCCAAAGAGAGTACAATTAATAAAGACATAAAAAAGCAATATTCCAAGTGATGTTTCTTATTAGTCAAAATCTGGAAAATACTTTAAATCAGCTGCTGTTCCTTCTGACAGAGGAAACATGCAGTAGTTTGTAAAAGCATTGTATGTTGTACACCCACCCAATAAGGGTTTACTGACTGCCACAGCTCTCCCACTCACACACTCTCTCTCTCTCTCTCTCTCTCTCTCTGTCTCTCCCTCTCTCTATATCTCTCTCTCTCTCTCTGTTTCTCTCTCTCTCTCTCTGTTTCTCTCTCTCTCTCTCTGTCTGTCTCTCTCTCTCTCTCTTTGTCTCTCTCTGTCTCTCTGTCTCTCTCTCTCTCTCTCTATCTCTATCTCTCTCTCTCTCTCTCTCTCTCTCTCTCTCTCTCTCTCTCTCTCTCTCT
>JBBPDC010000039.1:17700089-17711331 GCA_037974485.1 Hemigrammopetersius urotaenia | reverse complement strand
ATAAGACCTTGCTTTTAAACATGTGACTATTTTATCAGTTAAAATAACCAACATTTTGTGACAAAAGTGTGTCACTTGCTGCATGTGTCAGTTCCCTCCTTGTTTTAGATTTTCTATAATTTCTAATGTGCCTCTCTCTGAATGTCACTAATGTAGGTTGTTTGTAAGATATCCCAAAACCACATCTGCCTTGTATCTACACTCATCGTCCATTTGATCAGCTCCAGACCAGTTACAGACTACAGTCCAGAGGTACTGAATTCCAGGCCCAGAAAGCCGTAGTCAACCAAGTTTGGAGATTTCTCATGATTCTCTCACTTGTTAATTGCTAGATCTAGTGAGTATGTTGGAAGAAAGGAACTATGAAAATTTGCTGGGCACCGGCCCTCCATTAGTGACAATGAGGTGTTTAAACCCATGCCACGGCTGTGTGTTATTCACTTTGTGCACTTTCTCCATATCAGTGTCACAGCTGTGCTGTAAATGATCCACTAACCAAGCAATACCCTCTCACTGGTGATCCTATTTGGGTTCTAACCATTGATTAACAGGGTATAAGGGGGTTTATAAATTATGCAGTCAGGCAAATAAACTCCAATCTGTAATTGTAAACTACAAAGTAAACTACAAAGTGAACCTAAATGGTAAGTGGAGCAGATAAAAAGGACAATACGTGTAGACGTACCTGATTAGGTAGTTGGCGTGTATTTCACATGTAATTTGTGCACAACCCACACATCATAGTCATGTTTTATTAATACCTGTAACTTTTAGTGTTACCAAAAATAGTCACTAGGTTACTACTAAACATTTCTCAGGTGAATAAAGCGTGACAGATGTCAATCAAATATTTGACATCATTGTCCATTGCTCTGGTATTAGACCACTAAGTGAAAAATGGGTAATTGTAGTTCATTTGGGGCTCTGCAGTAGCAGTAATATGTAAAGCACCTGAAAACACTTAGAATTCCTCTACACAGCCACAAGAAGTGCTGCTATAACTGCTGGATGGGGTATCATATGGAGGGCATTTACAGAGCCTGCTCGCGACGACTTAGTTTGGAGTTTAGGTGGTCAACCACGAAATAAATAATTACGCACAAGACTCCCTGAACCTAATAATTACATGCAGGAAATGACGGAACTCTAGCTTTTCCATGGTGGCGAGGAAGAGAAAACACACACTTTGCAGATCCAAAAACGATTTTCCTCCTTCTTACATTTTTCCATTCCGTTCCATATGATCTGATCCGGAAGATCTATGAAACAAGAGCGTGCGTTCCCCTTCAATAGACGACTGCGTTGACTCTGGACCACAATATGAGCGAACAGGATGACGCAGGGGCAACTTAACTTATCCCGAAGTCTTCTGAAGGGGTGGAGCCAGACAGGGCAATCTGGCCAAGCCTGCAGCTCTGCTCCCATTAACTTGTGCATTCAGGTTAGGAAGAGCAGTTTCCGACCACAAACACAGTGTTTTGCTGTAGATGGAAAAGGGGAGTCGTATTGTTTTATGTGCTCGGGGACTTTTGTTAAGCACGAGTTTGCAAATTAATGTGCAGAGAAGGTTTACCTGTGGAAATAATCTGCAGTGTGATTTGGTATCAGAGCTGGGTGTCAAGGGAGCCATGCAAGTCCAGATTGTTGGTCCCACGGTTGTGAATGGTTTTGACATTTTTTAGTCAGGTTAAAATTAGACTTAGGCTTAGGGTTAGTCTCAAAAATGAACAGGCCACAATGTTTTTTTTTTTTTGTGAGCAATGCCACAGAAGAACCATGCTTGAGGCTTCAGTGAATACTTTAAAGACTTGTTATGCACGCATGCAAGTGTGACAAATCTAATTCCACAGTAAATGCAGAAAATAATAAATAATAATAAATACTCTGATTTTCTTCAAACTGGTGATCAAACAAACTTTGACTGAATGGCACATATATACAGGAATGGATTGTTGATTGGTGCTGTTGGCTTACAGACATTTGCATTCAAACAATGCATTCGCATTAGAGGGTATAATTAATTGAATGCCCATTCTCCGTAATGCATCGTCACATGTCCTTGTTTCTGCAATATCACAGTTATTCAATGCATTGCTTCCCCCCTATCCTTTACTAATTTGGTTTGTCCCAGAGCTGTAGGTCAACCCAAGAACCCAAAGAAACATTTAGTAAAGCTTGCATGGTACATGTTGACCCCACGTTCTGACATTACAAGTGTATGCGTGTATACTTGTGCGTGTGCTATGTTTGTATGTGTGTGTGCTGCATGGTGTGAACTGTGTGGTGCAGTTTCTCCGTGGTGTGTGGTTTCAGTTTCCACATTACCCCATCTCACAGTGTTGCTACTGGCTCTCTCTGCCAGTGGCCCCTACTGCCAGATATCTGGAAAAGTAAGAATGACTCACTTCGCAGGCTAGACCCTTCCTTTCTTGCTCTGCTATTTTTCACATTATAATGAACTTTTCCACTGGCATATTGCTGCCCTGCCGGCAATTAAACTCTGCTCCATTGTGTCTTTGGCTAAAGCTGAGGACCACATGAAACCTAGACGTGAGAGAGTTAAAAATGTTTGGACAAATGAGCAAAAACAAGCCATGGACGCCTTCCACCAAAGCTGTAAATGCGCGCTGCCTATGGTCAGGTTTTATTGCTCTTCTGACAATTGGGCCCTGTTGCAGACTCAGAGGGCAGAACAGACCTCCATGGTGGATGAATCTGAGGTCTGATTATCAGTGTTTCCATGTAGATCTGGAGTTGAAATGTTGTAATAGCAGCCTACTGGGATTATGAGGGAGTCTAGTAGATTTGTGACAAAACTCATGACACTAAAACTGAGCGAAAGGTTCACTGTGGCTATCAAAAACAGCTACTGAAACAAAGGAGGAAATCTGGATCAAGGTACAAGGAATTTCAGATCTCTTTCATTGTCTATACAGAGTAGACAAACTAAGATGAAGATCTTCTGACACAAGGAACACATTATGCACATCTTCTATGCTATGGACCAGTCAAACATCTATATTGTGATACGCTCTTAAAAAGATGCCAAAACAGAGATGTTCCAGGATACATTTGAAATATATTTGCATGTGGTGGGCATATATTCATTTTTTAAATCTAGGCATACATCCACGCTAAAATATCAAGGTGCATAGCTAGCGCAGTATGTTAACGCTGATAACGGCCCACCACTAATTTACATGTAATCATGTTAACACGTGTGTCATTTTCAAATATGTATTCTGTTTCTGTAGTGGCTAACACTGCCATCCTCCATGCAGGAGAGTGGGGTTTGATTCCTAACCTGAGCAGCTCACCACACTGCATCAAAAGTGGCCTTGGGCAAGGTTCCTAACACTACATTCCCCAACACCAGTGATATAAAAAATAACAAAAAATGTAAGTTGCTTAGGTGTTTGACAAATGCTGTAATGTACATACATAAAATATTCACATTTATTGTTTAAATGGTAAAAAGAGGCACATATTCCTGCATGAAGAGGCGCTTGATATCTGGTTTCTCACATGCGGGATTGAAAGAGTGAAAGACACAAATTTAACTAATAAGTAAAAAATAAATGAATAAATGAAGTGCATTTTCTCTTGCCTGGTATTTATTTGGTTTTGACTTTAGATGCTGACTTATATGGGAACATTTATGTCAAAAGGGTTAAAACATTTGAGGACTTACCCATCTTTTAAAATTGAATATTTTTTTCCATCTGTGAAATCTATGTCTTCTTCTCAGCCAACATGCTACACATCATAGACTTATGTAAATAATTCCTTTAATGCTCCGACCAAAAAAGCCTGGAAAACCTAGCACCGTAAATTAATTGGCGTAGCAGTTTTTTAACGGTTCAAACGTTTCAATTTTGACAGCTGAACTGCACCTTGGATCCGAAGTCATGGAAAAACAATGTGTCTGAGCAGCTTCTGCTATGTGTTTGAGAGTAGGAAGGTATGTCTCAGACTAAAGTAAACTTCCTGAAGGAGAGAATTCCTGCAGTGGTAAGTAAAGAATAGGTACATTTCAATTAGCCGTACTGTCTGCACTGCTGTACTTTAAAACGGTCTATTGTACCAGGAGCCTTGTGAAGTCTAAGACTGAAGCCTAGGACATAGACATAAAAAACGTCCACTCCTGATCTCAGAGGGACAGTAGAATATCTCACACATCGTTAAACAGATATGCTTTCAGGAACACAGTGGGGTTTCCAGACAAACAAGCAATGATGGAACAGCATGTCTCTGATTAATGCAAGCTCAAAGCACCCAAACACACTGAAGTAACTCAACCAGTCGCAAAAAAACTTGGACGTGTGTCCTAAAAGGAACTCTACTCTGGTAGAGTTCTTTTAAGTTCACATAAAAGGAATCTACTAGGGTGTATTTGTTTGTGTGAACGAGAATCTGAACATCTGTCTGTGTCTGTGTATACGGTGCTGTGTTTTTCTAACCCATCATCACTTATTGAAGCAATGTTCTGCCAGCACTGCTGTTGACACTATCCCTGTGTTCTCTGTTGTCTCTGTAGTCGATCAATCAAATGTCTCAATTTCTCTTCCTACCTATATGTTCCCGTTTGGTGCTCTTGATACCCAGGCCAAAAAAGGGCAAAACATTCAGCATGAGAGCTTAGGATGGTATGGGTCACTTGCAAATGGAAATACAGACAAAATCTGACACCATGTGATTCCATAAATACACTGTCCTAAGGAAAAGCATTATAAAATGGTTATGGAACATTTCTGTAGTTTGTGATGTAGGGGGCCAGGCATCAGCACATGTTCAGTAAACATCATTGTTCACACCACTGAGCATTCCCTTTAACCAGAAAGGGAAAAGTTGCAGCAGAGGTTGGGTGTCACCAGGATGTTTTCCTTCGCAAACATGGTTGTCATTTTATTTTGACAGAGATATCAATAAAACATAAGTGGAGACCTAAAGCACTAATGAAGGTTTCACCTTATCCACCACTTTTATTTGTTTTAATCTCAGCCTTGAGACCTTGTTTTATGGCCAGTTTGGCTTTTTTGTGTTGGGTCATTCATTTTTTTGCCGCAGCACCATAAACACAATTTAAATTTCCAATCTCAATCACTCATTTATTGTATAGTTTGAAGCACTGATGCTGTGTTTTCTGTCCTTAATATTTGATCTTCTACAAATGTATGTAAACAATGCCTACTTTGTCCATTGTTGAAGCAGAGCAGAGTGTGAAAGTAGTCGTTAATTCCTTAAATGTTAACATTTCTAAAGTCACTATTTATAGCCCATAACCACCAGATTTCAACGCAGGAAGGGTGACGATACCACCTAGCGTTCCCAGACTACAGGAGTTAAGTTTTGAGGAAAATATGGCAGGATTAGAGCTGGTGAGAATGCCAACACTGCTGGCCAAAGCCACAAAATTCCTCCTCTCTGAAATGGCATGTCAAGTCTGCAGTCAGTGCCATCCAAGTTCATCTACCTTGGCATGCTTTCTCGGTTGACCCAGGATTCTGTGGCCTGACCATGAATTCTGACTCCTTATTCCTTTCAACTTATGAACACATTTATATGCTGCAGAGAGCGCCTCAGTGGATCTTCCAACCAAACATGGAAATCTACAGTTGAGCTTCTAAGAAACAGCCTGAGGGTCATATCATATGGAAGAAAGAACCTGAAAACGGCAGTATGGTAAGTATGGTAAGGACTACTAAACCAATTTTAAGAAAGCTCTGCACAGCGTCAGTAAGCGCACTGTTTATTTCCCATGCGGTTTTAAAACTGATGCCCAAAGCCATTCAAAATGGAGTGAATACCTCAGAGAATAAGACTTTAAACAGCTTCCATTCTGCTGTGTTTTCTGGAGTGCCTCCTCCCAGTGTGAAGCTGGAGCATGCCGTTCTGAGGCCTAACATTCTGCATGTGTTTATTCAGCCACAAGGTGTCCCGTAAAATGACCTTCATGTAGAGTTTCATTATTGCACAAAGTTATTGCGACAAACAAGAACATTTTTTATCTCTTCATATTAGATGAGAAACATCTAAACAAGAAATAATGACAAACTATCGGCAGATAGCTGACCCCGCAACAAGTTTCTGGGTCAAAAAACATCTTGGGAAAACCAAACCCAACCTTCCGGAGCGCATAGAGAAGACAAAGATATGTAATTTGCCCAACCATGGAAGATTTATCTCAGCCATACAAATTTATAGGCCAAATGTGTGTGGGTAGTGGTATCTTTTTGAAATGTCTGCATTTATACTTCACAATATCAATCATTTGCTGTGTTACATCTTGGCAAACCTTCACAGACCTGTGAGGAAAATACAGAAAGAAACTACCCAGCCTGGCATGTACATGCCACTATAAAAATGTCAGTGAAATTGATTCAAATTACTGCCCTTGGTTGCCATGTTTTCAGCTATAAAATGTGGAAATGACTAGTAGAAAAAAAAACCTCTGGAGCACAGATCTGGGTTATTGCTCAAGGCCACATTATGTTAGAATGGCTCTGGATGAGGCGAGTGAGGGCACTTGCCTGTGTGGTTTCTAATCAGTACAATACATTGATGATTTCCATAGTGTAACCGCAGGAGAGATGCCGGAGAGAGCTGATACTGAGAGTCCTCCGTCTATCCACTGCCAACAATCTGCATTTTTAGCAGCCACCATAGATCGGAAAAGGCCTGTCTGCAGCTAGGACCCAAGCCAAGGAGAGTGAGAGAGCAAACAAAACAAATCCCTTTTAGAATAGATTTCTTGGCCACTATTCTTTTCAGAAGCTTTATCTGAACTGTAGGTCACCACTCTTTCAGTCCAAGTGTTGTGAGTCTCATTTTTCACCTTTGACAGATCATCTGGTTATCCGTCTATGGACTGGTGAAACTATTTAGCCCTCCTTGCCTTCTATAATGTCTTTTCCTGATTCACTTTCAGCAGCTGGATCGTTTTGGGACAATATTTGAGAACAGACTCCCCTAAACCTGAAGGCAAGGGGTTAGATATAAGATTTCAATAGTGATCACTGAAGATCCAGCACCCTGTAGTGGCTGTGGGGGCTGGTGTTGTGTGGTGGTCCTCTACACAGTTGACAGAAAAGGTCCAATATGCAGAACCAAAAGGCTAGAAATAGAGCATCCTTTTTTATTTTTTTTCTACATCCATTGAATCAGGAGAAGGATATTAAGACTTACAACCTGTGTCTGTCCAAACATGTATAATTTAAAACTTAAATACATGAAGGGAGCATGATGCTGCTATTGTTTGTCTTCATAATTTCTTCTATCTTCCCACTTCTCTGGGTGCAAGTGCTGCAAAGATTGCATCAGTTTGTACTCAAAACTGATTAGGTTGGGTGAAGAAAGTTCATTTTGCTTATAGATGCACATGGAAGATAAATCTGGCTTGCAAGACTAGCCTTAGCCCGATAATGAGCTAACCAGCTAGGGACTCAAAGCCAAGCTAATCAACAAAAAGCTCAGAAGACCTGCTAAAGCACAAAAGATTTCAGAGAGTCACTGAGGGTTCAAGCAGCTTATATATGTAGTCCTTGATTTCTCTCAGCTGTTCTCCATGCAACCTGGATGGGAGCAACTTCAAATCAGGCCTGCATTAGGGGGCGAAGTAGGATGTGACATTGGATCATTATTAAAGTATCTAGCTAATGTTTGATTATCTTCAACTTTTTCCCATTACATTATTTTGAATTTGATCATTAGTGTGACTGAGAATATCTGAGAATATCTTTCTCAGGGCTTCAAGCACAGCTCGTCTTGAGCCTCCGCCACTCAAGAGAAAAGGGAAACATGCGTCAAGACTCTTCTCAGTCCTGGCTCCCCAGTGGTGGAATGATCTCCCTCTTCTGGTCCAATCGGCAGAGTCCTTCACGGCCTTCAAGCGTCGCCTGATGATCCACCTTTTCAAGGAGCACTTTGGTGACTAACTATGTCCCTTTCCTACTACTCACTTATTTCTTTAAAAAAAATCCTTTCCCTTGACTTCCCACTTCTCTATGACTTGTATTGTTCTTCTCTATGGCTCATGTATTGTTGGGTTAGGCATTGGCTAATTATTATTTGTCAGTTGTTGTATAGATGCTCTGACTGCAGTATCTTGGTTGAATAGTTGACTTGGATTTAAGCTGTTTTTCAGGTCCACAGTTGTGGACTTCTTAAGCACTGATGTACGTCGCTCTGGATAAGATGCCGTAAACATAAATGTAAATGTACTATCAATACCCCTGGAACTCCTTAGCATGCAATGTTAGATTTAAGCCTGGTTTCATCACCAAGTTACTGAAGTACCCTCTGAATGTGAGGAAACGTATGGCTTACCTTCCTAAAGGAACTGGTTAAATATCCATGAAGAGCTTTTCAATATGATGTCTTACATAGAACTTTTTTGGAAATGGTGCAGTAAACAATTTATGATCTTTATGGTTCAATAAGATCTTTATAAGATATTTATTGTTCCATTTCATGCCTTTATCTTGAGACAGAAAGTAGCCTAGATCTGAAAGAAGAGGGCAATGCAACTGTATGAGTATCAGCTAAAAGTACAGCCTCCCAAGTACACACCAGCACATGCAAACTTATAGACCTAATGTGGTCCTCTTGTATGTGTGGCGTAACAGAGATTTTGCACTAAAAGCCCACGGTACCAAACCTAAGGAAGTGAATTTGTTTGAGTTTAACTTTGAGTATCAGCTCATATCTGTGTGAAGTCTGTTAGGGAAAATAATTAAATTAAAAGTAACAAAAAAATTCTGTTTTTGACCCCGTTTGTTTGTTTGTGTGCTGAAAAGTAGAAACTTGAATCTTGAAAATGTACAACTTCATATTTTTCCGTAAGCATTTAACTTAAGATGTTTTATGGAAGTGGCCAGAATACTTCTGTCCAGAGTTACACTGCTGGTAAGCTGAGGCGATCACAAGTTACTGAAGTACCCTCTAAATGTGAGGAAACGTGTGGTTGACCTTCCTAAAGGAACTGGTCGAGATAATTGTTTGCAGTTGCGTGTCAGCATACTGGAGCCCCAGTGGACATGAGGTAAGTGTTGCTCCCACAGCGGATGGGAATTGATTTCTTGCTACTCCTTATTTCAGGATCTCCACATTAAGGAAAGTCAGAAAGAGGGTCATATTTCTAAAAGCTAGCTGCACATTCTGGAGGTCTCTCTCTCTCCCTCTCTCTCTCTCTCTCTTGCTCTCTCGTTCTCTCCCGCTCTCTCGTTCTCTCCCTCTCTCTCTCTCTCTCTCTCTCTCTCTAGCCTCTTAAATATCTGGAGTCCAGCATCATCGAGTGGGAGTATATGCACTCTTCTGTGGAAACACTGACAGAGGCAACCCAGCTCCATCGCGACCCTGGCCCTCTTCCTCTATTCACTGGGAGAAAAAAGAGGATCATTTTAATTGTAGGTTCCGCTCCAATTTATCATTTGTTTCTGACTGTTGATGTCTCGCAAGCGGACAGCGGGAGATTCTTGAATCATGAGCCACTTCCCCGCAATTCTGCTGTGCTACTGCCTCTTGTTGTGTTGTGATAGTTACCAGACTACCCCCACCACGATCTCATTCTTTTCCACTCCATCCAAATCGTTCTTTACCAAGGTAGAAAGTGATCTTTTTTTTTTCTAAGAGGCCCATGATTGAAGACATATTGCTTTTATTATGATTGTCTAAGTTTAATTAATGTGGTTGAACTATGCAGGGTGAGTAATAACCGACAGAGGCACATATTTGCTTGTTTGTATGATATAAAAACACCTTTATAGCGCATATATTTACATCATATACACCACATGGACAAAAGTATTGGGACCTGTTTTTCAGGTTTTGGGACTTACTTCCAGTGAAGGTCAATCTTAATGCTTTAACATACCAAGACATTTTGGACAACACCCTGCTTCCAACTTTGTGGACACAGTTTGGTGATGAACCTTTTCTATTCCAGCAGGGCAGTGCCCCAGTGCACAAAGCGAGCTCCATAAAGACATGCTAGATGAGTTCAGTGTGGAAGAAGTTGACTGACCCACACAGTCCTGACCTCAACCTCATCCAGCACCTTTGGGATGAACTGGAACGGAGATTGTGAGCCAGACCTTCTCGTCCAACATCAGTGCCTGAGCTCATAAATCCTTTACAGAATGAATTGACACAAATTCTAACAGAAACTCCAAAATCATGTGAAAAGCCTTCCAAGAAGAGTGGAAGCTGTTATAGCTGCAAAGGGGGATCGACTCCATATTAAAATCTATGTAGCTGAACGCATGTCATTACAGTCCCAGTTTGACGGTCAGGCATCCCAATACTTTTGTCTATATAATGTAATTTCTAGCTGATGTATACTCATATTTACCAGCACAACACATTGAAGTGTGTATAACTGCTGATATAATCACTCAGCCACTGTGTGGAATTGGTTTCTGTGTCTGCTGAGCCTGTTGTCTGTCTGGGTGATTTGTGAGTGAGTGTTTCTGTATGACACAAGTTTTGTGTCTCTTATTAATTGAATTTGCTCTGATATTGAAGTGGAATTACTTGAATCTGTGTTTATATAACCTTTCTTCATACATTCACTACTAGAAATAAGACTAAAATCACAGCAGTGCGAATAATTTAAGCACTTTGAACAATACATTTGAACGTATATGAATACACTTTTTGTGAAATACAGTAAACCCACAGTTTTACGCGGATCGGGACTCGCGGATCCAGTAACATGCGGGGTTTTTTTGAGAACGAAACTGATCGTTTTACACGGAAATATTCAAAATAACGCGGAACCTGCAAATATTCTTTTTTTGTTGCTTTTTTCGTGTCAATATGTTTTTTTTTAAACTCATTTTAGCTCTTCTGGCTCCCCGTGAATGGTCGTAGGGCTCTCTCTTTCTCTCTCTCTCTCTGTCTGTCTCGCTCTCTCGTGAGCGCGCTCTGTCTATCTCTCTCTCTCTCTCTCTCTCTCTGTGTATCTCTCTCTCGTGCGCGCTCTCTCTGTGTCTCTCTCTCGTTCGTGACTTTTCCGGAGCACACGTCTCTCTCTCTCTCTCTGTCTCTCTCTCTCATTTGTGACTATTCCAGAGCGTGCGTCTCTCTCTCTCTGTATCTCTCTCTCTTGCTCTCTCGTTCTGGAGCGCACGGATCGTCTCTCTCTCTCTCGCTCTGTCTTACTCACTCTCTCTCTCTCTCTCATTCCTGACCTCGGGTTTATCTTACTTTTCCTTAAGGGTAATGTATTAAACTGTTTAAAATG
>JBBPDC010000039.1:17673985-17699840 GCA_037974485.1 Hemigrammopetersius urotaenia | reverse complement strand
GTAAAGCTGCTTTGTGACAATGACCATTGTTAAAAGCGCTATATAAATAAAATTGAATTGAAAAATTGAATTGAATTGATGAATAAAACATGCCTTCTTACTTTGTATTGTTTACCCTTTTTTGCTTTCAAGCTCTCCAGATTCAGAACAGAGTTGTTCTGGAACTGGGATAACTTTTATAAAAGCTTGATTCGTCCCTTACTTGTTCATTTTTTGGGGTAGACTATGGATCATTGTCCTGCTGAAAGATTCAGCCAGCTGAACAAGCAAGTTTGATCTAAAATATACTGATAACTGATGGACTACATAATCCCATTCATGATATGTAACTACCTTGCTTTAGAAAAAAGTAGCCTCACAGATCACAGATCCTCCACCATACTTCACAGCGGGGGTGCGGTTCTCTTCTGCATCAACTTGACTCTTTTCACACCAAGTCCACTTGTGGTGTTTGTTGCCACAACAATCTGTTTTGTAAACACAGAACCTGGTTTCACTCCAAGCTTCAATCATGTTTTGGGAAGTCCAGGCCATTTTGATAGCAGAGGCTTTCTTCTGGCAAGCCCTCCAAGTAGTTTGTAAGTTTTCATGCGGCAACTGTAATTTTAGAGCTGCTGCAAGCAGCAAAGAAAAAAGACAAAAAAAATTTGTCTTATCTTTCAGATCCTAATAGTTCTGATGGACAACAGCTTAACTGGTAAAAGTAAAAAAAAAATGTTATTGGCCCTCAAATCATATGGTCCATCTCAGAGCAGCACACATACTAAAGCACTCAATGAGTTTAAAGCAGTAAAAACATGACAAATGGGCAAAACTGGGTGTAAATGAAGTGTTTATAAGGATATGGGCACATAAGAGAGTTTGGGCTGAACTGACTCTATACATGCCATCTTAACTCCAGGCTTAACTCCAGGCTTAAAAAAATACAACCTATAAAAAAGTAGATATTTTTCAATGTAAGGGATTTGAGTTTAAATTCAACTGAATCTGACGAGCGTGCTGTGCATTTATTCATTTATTTATTTATATGTTTGTTTCTGCACTTATTTGCTTATTTTTTATTTATTTAGTTAGTTAGTTATAAAGACTACTATAGCTTTCTTGTTCAGTTTTTAAAGTGATACATTCTGCAACCTTGGCAGACTAGGCCATAACATATGGAAAAAAGCTATGTACATAAATCAACAAGCAGCAAACCAACAAAAACTGTAGCAAAGTGGAAACCCGCAGTCCCCCTTGAGAGCCTTCACTGCAACAAGACTCAAGATGTATGAGCGAGGGGTCTACAATTACTTATGACTGTATAACAGTCAATGCTCAAAAGTGGTCAGTCTTTTCAGAAGTCCATTTTAGCCCGGTCTTCCACTTCATTTGCCAACAATTATGTCGGTGTAGAGCACAAAGTTAGCACTCCCATCCTTTAGGATGAAAACTCAGCAGTGATAATGGAACTGACCAGAAAAAATACCAGAACTTCTTAATCTAGAACAGCAGGTGAGATGTCAAAATGCACCCAGTTAATGGAATAGTGAGCTAAATTGGACAGGAACCTGGTGTACCTGGTGTAATCCTTACCTGCCATCTAATATGAAGCCAAGAGGGCCCATATTTAAGTATTAAAGAGCCCATGGGATACATAACCAAGTATCAGAAAAGGGCTTTTTCAGCTAGTAGCTATTTAAACCAAATATGTGTTTATGAGAGTGAGGAACTGAATGGTACTAGTTATACATGCTGAAATAAATTAACAAGAATTATCCCACAGCTTACAATATCATCACACTATTATATAAAGACGTTTACACACATGACACCCAGTGATAAGATAATCACATTGGTTTCATGGTCAAGTTCATTTAAACCTTGCATTCCCAAACTGAAAATTGGGTTATTGAATTGCTGAAAGTAATCAAGATTCTTTTTCGTCATATGCATAGTCATACAAGTACAACGCACAGTGAAATTTATCCTGAACCGCTCCTTATGGCTGTGCAAACATTATAAACAATAAGTAGCTTTACATTAAAAATCTGGAAGCCTATTTGGCCCACAGAGATATAACAAAAATCCAAGTGACCCTTTGCCATTGATCCAAACTAACTAACATGACTAATATGTACTAAAGTGGCTAATTGTTTGAATTGTTTGACAGCCCTGTAGTTTGAACACCAGTCAAAATGTGAATGTATCTGATCTTCAGCAAGTGTGCACTGATGTGACCTAACCATACAGTAAATGTATAATCTCAAAAGTAGCAAATAGTTGAGGCAGGTCTGATTACAGGGCAGTGAATATAAGCTAGGTCTATAAGTGCTGATTTATTGAGTATGCTTGCCAGAATCAGCAAGAGAAGCAAATGTGCTGAGGTATACTAGGATATAGATTTGCCAGTTCTGGCACGCTACGTAATGACTTACACAGACTGAGTGTGTGTTTGTGCGAGGTATGGAAGCACACTTTGGATTTTAAAGCCAGGGTGTTCCGATTCAGTCTTAATTACACTTCAGTGTGGTTGTGTAACACATTCATAAGGAAAGGAAGGAATGTGGGTCATATATCTGAATGATAGTCGGCCGATTGTCAGTATCAGCTGTTACATAATGTGTAATTATATAGCTGGTTTGGACGGTGGTGCAGGTCGGTTAAGGTTGAGCCGGGGGTGCGACAGCATGGCTTAAGAGCCAACATACAGTTATGCAAACCACAAATCTCTGCATCCTTCATACTAATTGTGATGAATCTGAAGGGTCTACCATTGCTATGTTACTCCTACTGGGATATTGTCTGTCATGCAACTTAACTTGAACTGTTCTAATGTTCTTACTGTGTGGGTTTGGGTTCCATTTGTCCCGTTTAAAGATTTTTCGTGGCTCTGTGGGTTTTGAGGAAAGTGAGGGAAAACTTATAAAACTGTAAGTAATGTAACCTGTAGTGAGGCGACTAATGGGACGTCTTGTGTGACGTGAGTCGTAGAGCAGTAATGAGGGTGAGGAGGCGAGTGACTGAGTGAGAGAGAGAGGAAGAGAGTCAAAGTTAGGGACGTTCTCTCTGCTGACTGAGAGAGCGCACCTCCTTTTGGTTCAGCCACAGTCTCCTCCTCTTTCCCCCAGACATAGTGAGCGTTTGCAGCAGTGGCGGAGTCAATCAGGCCTAGACCTTAAGGGGAACACACTGACGGGACATTCTGCCCTTGCACACACGCACACATACACTCACACACACACACACACACACACACACACACACACACACACACGCACATTTGCACGCACACACACATGGAGTACTACTGCTCTCTGCTGCTTTGGATCCTCTGCATGCTGCCAGGTGGGTGTTTTTGTATATGTTTGTGTCTATGTGTGTGTGTGTGTGTGTGTGTGTGTGCATGCAATTTGTGTGTAAAAGTGTGTTTTCTGACTTTGTGGCTTTGAGCACATGCCTCTTTCCATCACAGTGGATGAAACATGTTCTTCCTCGAAAAATCTATTACCATTTCTCTATTACTTTTAATTCCTCACAGAAAGTTGTAGTGATTACCTTGGAATGATTTGAAGTTCTCTGCTTGAGTTGTCTTACACTAGAGGTACTGCAGAAGCGACCAATATAAACTTTCCTGCACCGGAAACTTGAACACAGTCCTTCTCTGACAGATGGGGGGGATGCTGATGTTGGTTCAACTTCCCAGACTCCTGTTCTTTTCCTTCCATTTGATGCTCTCGCTTTGAAATGCCTCATTCCTTGCTAAAGTGTTCATACTTTCCAGG
This sequence comes from Hemigrammopetersius urotaenia, assembly GCA_037974485.1. Taxonomy (NCBI): domain Eukaryota; kingdom Metazoa; phylum Chordata; class Actinopteri; order Characiformes; family Alestidae; genus Hemigrammopetersius; species Hemigrammopetersius urotaenia. Next base: position 17,696,076 of record JBBPDC010000039.1, on the reverse strand, counting down.
GTCTGGAAAAGTGCTGGTCTCCTGTTGCAGTCTGGGTCAATTATCAGTGAAATTGCAATCGCAGCAGTCCATAGAGGTAGAATGAGAGCGAGTCTGGCTGGGCGTAAACCAGAGGCTTTCAGGAAAAAACCTTATTTAAATGGACCATCCTATCAATGAATACTGGAATTTTAAAGCAAGAGTTTTAAAACGTCTTATTAGTAAATTAGAGCCTGGCCTACCTGAATTAAATGAAAGGATGTGAGATGCTTCATTCAAATGGTTCCTCAAGGAGGTTATTTAAGTTCATGGTTACATTCTTTTCCAGTTTTCATTCCCAGTGTGCTCTGACTCAAAGGTCAAAGGACTGTCTGATGGACTGGAATCTGCAGTGTTAACTTGAAAGTGATGAAATTTAGTTACCAAAACAACCTCATGCATCAGAATCCTTATCTATGTGAGATGCCTGGAACTGAGCCAGGTATTATCTAGCACTTCCTCTTGGTGCTGGACTTCAATCTGTATTGCTCTGAAACGGGAGTTTAGATGGCGTGTAAATATTTGCACCGCTGAAGAAATTGGGATGTTGGCTTGAAGTCTTGGCCTTGTGTCCAGTAGAGACTAATGAATCTACTGGTGAGAGACAGTAAGGGCTGGAGAGGCAGATAGACACACAGACAGAAAGAAAGATAGCTTAGATAAGAGAGAGCTTCTGAAGAGGATCGTGTGTGACGTGCTGGAATCGGTGCAAGTCTGAGGGCATTCTCTGTGTGTGGGAGGGAGACAGAAATAACTATGTGGGAACGCCTGCCATGTGTGTTAATCAGTTTTGGTCTTCAACAGCAGCTTGTCATCCAGCTGTAGGTCTAGGCTGCTCTTTCGGCACAGGAAAGTTTACTTAGTTCTTGAGTTTCAACACGCCTCTCTGTCATTTGCTTAACACATCTGCTTTCTGAACACCTGGTACCGCCATCCACGGTAGTGTTATAAGACAAAATCAAGATTTATTTCTCTATCTAGGCTCAGTGTACTAGCCTGAGGAGATTTAGAGGGTGATCATTCAAAGCCTCATTAAGAAAAGACCCCGTTTCTACCCGGCATTGTTCCCAGTGATCTGATCCTAAGTGGACAATGTTAAATACAGGTGAGGACAGGACCAGGTTTTTTTTGATCACTCAAACCACATTACATCTGCTATAGCACCCCATTCCATCCCATACAACACTGAAGAACTGTCAGAATCATCAGCAGAGATAAAAGAACAGTAGATTTATTTCTTTATCTCCGCTACCCTGTTGCAATCTAATGAACAAAGACTCAATGTACATTTTTGTTTGACAACAATGAACAAAACCAGTTTTTGTGGACATTGAAGGTGCATTCAAGAAACCTGTAATTGTCTCACCTTTCACTTATTTTCCCATGTTTTAATGCCAAGTGTGAACTGGACTGTCCTTTGTCATATTCTCCCTAATATATTTTCTGTCAGTGTGTGTCTGAAAAGGAACGCCCTTTATTAACCATGTTGAACTTTTTTTCATGACAAATTTTGCCCGTCTGGTCAGGTGCTGGAAGAGCTCATAGCCGCCATAGCCACTACAGTATCTGGATCTGTGTTCCGTGGCCTGTGTGACTTTGTGTGTAATTTTGGTTATTTTGTGGGACTGAAGAACTCCAGAGCTTCCCGAATGGTGTCTAACCCTGGCCCTCCTCTTATTGCCGGTGCCATATGCCTTCCAGCTCATTTTCTTTGGAAACAGGCATGCTTTAATGCCACAGACACTATCCCCTGCAAGGCATCACTCAGCAGCACGTTGATGGCTTTTCCAGGCCGCAGAGAGCACAGCAGGAAAGTTGGCATGAATCAGTGGCTGTTTGAGTTGCTTTTGTCTTTAAAATTCCAAACTGAAATTGCTTGTATATTATTTTACACTGTGTACAGTACACATGACTTCTGGTTGGAAGGAATAGTATTTCAAAGCAGTGGTTGAGGAGATGCATTTCCTGCATGTGGACTTTATTAGAAGGAAATCTGCTGGCCCGTAATCCTAGCCAGTGGGCAGCAGTGGGCCTCATTAGCATCTAAGCAGCTCCGTGCGTAAATATTTGTGAAGAAAAAGAGGGAGGACTCAGGAGTAAGCAGATGTATGGAGGTGTTCTGTCCATCACAGATGCTGAAAACATACAGCTGTAAGCTCAAGCCCGAGTCTTTGCATCAGAAAGACAGTTGTGGTGCTGGGGTTAAAGTCTAGTTTAGCATTTGTTAGCTGTCAGAGGCAAAGATTTGGTCCACAAGAGGCATAGCTTCGGATGACGATTTTGTCAGGGTTTCTCAGTTTATTTTAACACAGCTCAGTCGCTCAAGGTTCGGTTGTGAGATGAGCCAAGACTTTAGATCATCTGTTTTGGATTTGAGACCCAGGGCTTCTTGAGTTGATTGAGTTTTAAAGTCTGGCCTTGTGTCCCAGGGGAATACGATGCCAGTGCGGTTGATTCAATTGTTCCAGTTACTGACTGACGATAGTTTTTTTTACTTTGAAGGCACTCTGTTGACCTTAAGAGCTTGGGGTCCCTGGAGAATTTCATTTACAGCAGCACAGCTAACCTAGGATCAGATTCCCCTTGTTAACGGTCATGTGTTAAAAACTGATCTTAGAGCAGAACTTCTGCTCTGAGATCCTGTGGATATGGAGGTCAATGTCTAGTCATTGGTTTCGGTGCTCCGGTCTTGACTCCATCTCTGGCTAAGACCCCCACCACTGTCCTTCCTGGAGCTGAAGGTGCTTGTGTGTCAGATTGGTTGTGGTGGAGCTCATGAAGGTTGATTCTGGGCCAAAGGCAGCGCAGATCTGGCCTGGCCATGCAACTCCTAGGGCCAGCAGCCACCATACTGAGGTTTATTTGTCTGGGCAGAGGGATCCGTACACAGGAAACCCAGGCGAAGACTCGGGCCGGCTTCAGGAGCTGCTGATATTACTGGGAGTATTAAATCGCTCTGCCACGTTAGGGTTTTAGAAATGGAAACTGGGGCCTCTGGAATTCTCTCCTCTTTTCCCCTTGCTTCTTTTTGTTAAAGGAGTGAAGTGAAAAGGCTGCTCTCTGATGACATTTGGAAAGGCTCCTGCAACAAGCACTCAAGCTCAGAAGTTTCGAAGCGTTGTCAGTATTCAAAGATGATTAAATGTATGTGGGAGCAGAAAAAATAAATGTGTTATGCAGTTAGCATCAACATCATCATTAATTCATTAGACACTCTGCTTCTGCTTAATCAATCTATTGCACACTCTTTTTCTGTTCCAATGGTTCATCTGTTCAATGGCTCTGCAAAGTGAAATATTTTACTGTGTAGTAGAAACAATTATTTCTATACCAATACCAATACTGGCACTTTGAATATCAGCTGATGCCAATCTGATGTTTTTACTGACCTTTAAAATGAGCTATTTCAATTGAATTTTTCGCTTAACCCATTTCTTGTATGACAGTTATTATGTTTATTGATTTAGCACACATCAAAAACAAAATCTGAAGTTAATTGTTTTGAAGTGTAGTGTCGAAGCCACTAACCTTTATGTTGGATGATAAATCTGACTATCACATAGTTACAAAAAAAACAAATTCTGCTAAACAGGAACTTGTATATTGCTAACAGCCTGATGTGACTTGTGAGTATGTGCTATAGGACTGGATCAGCAATGGATGGGATCCATTCTTATTTTCCATCCCATATCCAGTCCAGCGTTTTCAATTTCTATTGATCTGCATTGGTGCCATCTCTACAGAGTAATGGATATTCTTAAATTTGTACTTAATATTAAAGTAATAAAGAAAACAGAGCACTGCGTGGAAAAATAAAGGTCTGGTACCTTTAGAGGTTCTAAAAGCAAAGATTACCTCAGACCCCAACCTTTTGACCTCTGGTGTGTCTGTTATCTTTCTTGTTGCTCGGGCTTTGATGTCGCAAGGTAAACCTCATAATTACATCAGCTAGCTTTGGATCCCTGCGTCTGGTTTTTGTATCCACGCCTCTTGTACCTGCTTCACTCATTGCATGTCCTATTGTAGGTAAGACCTAAGTTTACAAAAGGTTACAAGAAAGCTAGTGGTAGGTGATTTTTAAGTGCCAGTGGAGCTTCCAGAGATAGTTGTGATACATGATAGCATACATGATGCTGTACTCTGTTGCACATGTGCACAGTAGCTAATAAGAGTAGTTAAAGAGTTTAATTGTTGTTTCATGCAAAATATGAAGTGTTTGAATGATTAGTCCCACTGGAAAAAAGTAGAGAGAGGCTGAATCAGAATCTGAGCACTTCATACGGCAACTCTGAGAATGTGTCAATATTTAGATTAATGGTGTTTATACCATTGCTGGTCAACTGAAAGGGATGACTGATCTAATGTTTTCAAGTGCATGGGGTTTAGCTTGTATATCCAAGTCAGACTGTCATAACAGTCAGGCACCTTACAGGGCCCGAGCGAAGGAGAAGGCAGTATGGGGTCAATTTATCCGCTGCATGCATTTATAGTGTTAGAACCACATCACTGTAGAACACAAGACAGGATAAGTGGGATGAATTCTTTTTTAATGGTAAAGATAAACATAATGCATGAGGGCAGAGGTGGCTCAGAGGGTAGGGTACCTCTGGACCAAGAGGTCATGGGTTCAAATCCTACCTTCAGCACACCACCATTGGGTCCCTGGCCAATGTAGTTAGACTTCCATTGTCTAACTACAGTCTCCCTGGAGCAACTTAGGGTTAAGAGTCTTGGTTAAGAGGCAATGGAAGTCGCTTTGGATAAAAGCATCTGCTAAATGCCATACATGTAAATGACTTCACAGGTAGTACAGTAAATATATAAATGTTTATAAACCATAGTTGGATATCAATATCGACCTATGATTCTCGAATCGGTGCAGCCCTAAAATGGATGATGTGTTTCACAATGAAAGGCAGTCCGTCAGCTGTACTGACTCCTGGTTGGGCTTCAGGAATTCTCGGTCTCAAACATCCCAGGAGCGGATCTTTTATCTGGGCCAGGGTAGAGTTTGATCCAGATTTCACTAACGTGAGGAAACAGATTTAGATGTCGGTTTGTCAGAAATGTCTGGCTGTTATCAGCATTGGTTTTGGCAGAAAGGGAGCAGGATAGAGGGAGGGAGATCAAAACGGGGACACAGACAGGTCAGAGAGGAGATCTGGTGAGAATAAGTCTGGGCGTGTGAAATAAGGGTCAAATTCATTTCTCTATGAAATCCTTTATATCAGCTCGCAGTGGGAGTTCATACTGTGACATGGGAAACACCAGGCTATTGCACTATTGGCAGAAATAGCACTCCCGCCTCCAACATGAGAATAAGTCACTGTGGCTGATTATCTCCACAAAAACTCTTTATGTAAGTCCATCCACTTTTGTAGTGGAAAAATGTTCTTTAATGAAGAGAACCAATGCTAAACTAGGCCATGGAATCAGATTTCAGCACCACAGTAGCAGATTGTTGCAACCAAAGAGCTAAAACAAGTGTGTGTGTGTGTGTGTGTGTGTGGAGTGGGGAGGGGGGGGGGGCAGTGAACGATGGGGGGTGAGAGGAAGAAAAATAGAAAGAAAAAGGAATTTAAAGAAGTCAGACCAAGGCTAAGAAGGTTTAACTCAATTCTCCTCCTGCCTACTTGTGTTCCACATCCATCTATCTGTAAGACTTACTGCTGATACTGAAAAAAAAAAACCACTCAGCAAGATTCAAGCATTGTGATTCATCACTGTTATCATCAATAAAAGGTTTGAAGTGGTCTAGCAAGAGGTATGAAACAGATGACTTCTTCTTTAAAGAAAGCTCTTCCTGATAAGTCTTTTAACTGAAACCAGGGGACAGTGCTTCTGCTGAGATCAGCTTGAGCATAAAGAGCAGATGAGAAGACTGTACGCAGCCAGAAAGCCTTTGATCAGACCAAATTTATGTTTGTTTTAAAAACCCAATGTGTTCAATTTTGTGCTCCTCATATGCTGTAATCATGCGTTCTATGTGGCGATTAAGAGTTATTTGCACTAATCCTTGGAGAAACAAAGCATGATATCCATGGCTGGATCAAAGAAGCTCATGCTTCTTAGATCAACAGATGTGACTGATCTACAGAGCATGTGTTGAGTCTGATGTACATTATTTGTCCAAACATTTGCTCACTCTGCATATCATCTCTGAGATCAGTGTATTATGTAATAGGGGAGTCCCTCAATGCACCAGCACACCACTGAGATTTAGAAGAAGAGCACTATTGAGGACAGGCTATGATGTTGAATGATTAGTTAGGAATTGCATGGCCCTCTTTACCTTATCCCAAAGGCACTGGATGAAGCTGCATCACTCAATCCATCACAATTTTATGGAACTTGATGTTGGGGGGAGGGGCTTTACAAACTCCAGCTGATGCATGGCACAGGACATAAATCATAGATATTGCCTGTGCTTTTCTGTGGATATTATAAAAGCTGTATGTGTTTGAGCAATGTTGCACCCGTACAGGCAATGAACGCACCTTAAATTAGCTGAATTCAAAGTAGCTGAATAGATTAGCTATATAGGCTGGAGTTAATATTCATTTAAACGTCTTACCAAGCGCATCCAAACATAATTTATGCAAATATTTATTAGATGGATAAGCACTGGCAGAGCTGGTGGCAAATACAGGTTGAAACTTGATCATTAACTCAAGATTGTTGGAGTGAATAAAATGTACAAAAAAATTCAATTAAGAGACATTCTCAAGGTAAAATAATAATATCTATCTTGTTGTATAGATGTATCTTTTTTTATTATATTGTTTACAATAACAATAACAATATTGTTTTCCTGACATTCTGTAATTCTATGGGCTTAATTAACATCAGTATGGCTCCTCCTAAAGAAAAATGGGTAAGTTCCTCAGTTGCTCTCTGACTGTCCTGTTAATGGATCCACCACATTTTCTCAGCTTTCCTCTCCAGCTGATTGACGTTGTCATCGCAGCCTCTGCAACAGACTGACAGACCTTCTGGAGGGGTTAAATCAACCTCTGTATTATACCACAGTCTGTTGAGTGAGTGGAACAGGGTCAGATGAGGGTGGCAGGAAGCATGGAAGCAGAGGGAAGGAGGATGATTTTCACGCTGGTGTTTCCAGCAGGAGACCTCCATTGGAGTGTTTGCTGCTTTAGTGTGCCCCAGGGGCCAAATCCTCCACTCGCCAAAGGGTGGGTGTGCTCCGCTAGGGAGAAGAGACTTGCATAGGGATTCCTTTGGAGCCCCATAGGAAAACAAATTTGCTTGCTGCCGGGATTCCTAAATTAGATTGCGTTCTTAATTGCTTTGTTTTGCTACGTAATTGCATATTATGAAGTCTGTTTTTATACATAACCTATTATGTATGTATACATGACCCATGGACTGTGACCTACTTTCAAAGTCATTAGCCTCAAATATAAAGCCTCAAACAATCAAATATAAAGTTGATGTGAGCAAGGGCTGCTGGATTATATATAGATGACCCCTGGATGATATCTGATGGAATTTATTGATGCCAGGGGAGTGTCTGCAATATAAACTTCCATCCAAAGCAGTGTCCATCGATGGTTGTAAATTATTTACATTAGTCTCAAAGATCAGGTTTGTGGGGCCTGTTTGCATTTTGCATTCACATTCTAAACCCCTAAGTGGGGAAAACTGTGTAACTTGGCAGTGACTTTGTGTTTTAGCCACCGTGAAATAATTCCATGGTGCTTTGGGTCGCAGTTGGAGCTGCTGGCTTTCAGAAATCACCATTGCCAATGAACATAGATCCCTGCTCAGCCGTGTTGTGGATGGCTCATGCATGCATTTCTGATTATTCTGTGTTTGATGTGTCTGTGTCTTTTTTTGCAGGGCTCCATAACTGTTTCAACATTGACACGAAGAGCCACAGAATCATAAAGGGCCCAAAGCAGACGCAGTTTGGCTACACAGTGCAGCAACACACAGCCGGGGGACAGAAGTGGTAAGGAGCTACCACCTCTAACGCTTTCTCCTTTCACTTCTGGAATGTCTTTAACATAGCAGGCTTTAGGCCTCTTGTGTTTTAAAGAAAAGCATGAAGCATCCCAGATGATGATGATGCCTTTGTGTTATTGGGGAAAACATCTACTTACAAGGTTGTGGCTGCTTACGACTAACCTGCGAAAAATTTAAACGAAATGGGTGAAAAGAAATCAGCTCATTGTGGAGGCGTTTATCTAGCAGCACTCCTTTTTCCAAGGTTTTCTTATGTCGAGTGCTTTTGGGGTGAATGGAGCATAAATTAAAAACTTCAACAAACACAGAAAACATTATTCAACATGTCCACCAGTGTCCTTCGTCCAAAGCACACAGAAGAACTCCTTGTCTCATGGTTTATGGGTTTCACCACTAGTAAATTTACATCTCCAATGAAAAGGAAAAAATCTGCCCGTGATGCGTTTAGGGGAGTTATTAGACTTGGAATGAGCTAGATATCTGTCATCCATCACCATGACATCATCGCTGCTCTTCGTTGCTACTGATATGATGAATTCGGGATTTCTGCAGTCCTCGGTGTGTCAGCTGGCCACAAAGTCTTGTGGCTTCTGGCCACTAAGTCTTCATTAAGTTATGTGGTGCATGTCATCATTTCTTGTTTTGTTCAGTGTACACTATTATATATACACTATTAGCAAAAATTGTTCTATATAGGCTGCATTAGTAGTAACAGTGGAAGAGCCCCATTTGGTGCTACATAGAACAATTTCTTTAAAAATGGAAAAGTTAACAACAGAACTTGATGCAAAAGGTTCTCCATTGCAGAAAGGGACCATTAAACCACACAAAGAACTCAAATTGTCAGGGCTATATGTAGCATTTTGTCACTGCTGGGAGAAAACCTTGGATCTAAATGGTAAGTTAACAAGGGAATTCCTAACTAATAAAAGAGGCCAATGAAAAAGATTGTGGACTATTTCTAGTGGTTCCATCATAAACTTTTAACACCATGTGAAGAACAGCTTCTGTATCTGAAGCTTCATTTCTGTTTCTTTAGTTTAAACCAATCTTATTCCCCTAGCTTGAGCTGTATTGCAAATCAATGAGCAAATCAATGATCTCCATTTTTGCTTTTGTAGAAGGCCTGTATTGTTCCGTAATTACAAGAAGAGGGACATCGACACTAACAGAGTTAGGCTTCCATTACTCTTTGTGACTGTGTTCGCTTCTCTCAGAATTAATTTATGTTAATGGAAGAAGTTAATAGGGCCATTAGCAGATGCTGGCATCCATACTTTGAGTGTTAAGCCTGTTAAACAAAGTGCTCTATTGGTTGTGGCGCATCAATGTGTCAAAGGAAGCAGCAAAGGTATAGATAGCCCTTCCATCCCTGCTGGATGCTGTCAAACAATTTCTGAACAAGCCAAGCACAATTTTATATAATTAATACCGTATCATAGATACTGAAAGCAGAGTAACATTAAGCTAAAACTGAAATCTGAAGGATATTCGTATGCATTTGTGAAGGTATTTCAAAGCAGTCAGAGAAGTAAAGTGTCTCCCCATAAAGAGCACAGATGGCACTTCCATACCTCCACTCTGACCTAAAATAACTTTTAGTAGAAGCATTTTAAGTTCCATGTCTGAGTAATGAGAGTGACATTCTTATTGTTCTCCAGATCATGATGAAAATGCCTCTCCCGATCCTACATTCTCCAGATAGCTCTCCATAATGGCTCAATGGCTAGCCTGAAGTTTAAATTGGAGTGTGTGTTGTCAGTTTAGCCGGGCCGATATTTGGAGATATCAACAAAGACTTTCTCAAGTGAACGGTTGCCAAACAGGCCCCCCCTCTGTCTAGCTCTCGTTCACACCACATCTGGAAAGCATTTGCAGGCTGAAGGGAAATTTTTTAGTGTGCCGTGTGTGCCTGGCCTGCCTCCTGTGTGTGCATGCGTGTGAGAAAGACGATGACAGCGCAGGGGGTTACTGAAGTTACTGAAATGTATAATTTCTTAATATCTTAATGAACAGCATATATCACATCAGCACCTTTGTTTTTCGGGAGGTTTTTTTAGAGTTTTTTTTTTACTTTTGCCTACAAAGTTTTTGTTGAAATTAAATATTGGACAGGGAACACACTTCTGCATATATACTGTTTTTTAATGATTTGAACACTAGACGTGTGTCTTGTGGCAATGCTACGGCACATTATATATTTAATGGGTTTTTCAGTGTTTTAAAGTCATCAGGTAAATTAAGTGTGCTCTAAAAAAAACATTATATCTGTCATGTGATACATATGTACACACTTACATTTAACAGATGCTTTTATCCAAAGCGACTTCCATTCACTAACTACAGGGGGCAGTCTCCCTGGAGCAACTTGGGGTTAAGGGTCAGAAACCCAGTGTTGGTTTGCTGAACGTAGGATTCAAACCCGTGAGAGGCAAGTATCCTACCCACTAGACCACCACCACCTGTGCATAAGTTTTAAAATAATTTATCTGCATAGTTTATATTTGCTTGTACGAATGCAATCTGAAATTAGAATAAATAAACATAAATGCAGCCAAAAAATAAGTTAGAAAAACCAGTTGTTAATATCACTGGTCAGAAGAACAGTTTGAATCCAGATGTGTCCTCGATGCCCCCAGCTATCGCTTGGATTTGTTAAACTTTGTTCCTAGCACACCTGACTAAGCTTAATGAAGGACTGATTAACCAAAACAGGTATAGGGTGATGTCTACAAATTGTACTGGGCTTCTACAAGAAGATTTCAGAAACTGACATATAAAATCTCTACTCATTTTTTGCTTTGTTTGAATGTATTCTTATACTTTGTATTACCAAATAAAACAAACCTGCACAGATACTCATAACTGACCAAATCACAAGGGAGCTTTTAACCAAGACATGTATTTGTATTTTTCAGTTTTGATAGACACATAAATGAGTGTTGTCTTGTGTTTTCTAAGAGAAAAAGAGAGATGGTTCGTGTGGCTTCCATCAAATTAATGGATGGGAAGTTTGCCCATTAGGTTGCTTCACGGTGAATTGGGGTTCTAAAACAGTACTTTGGTTCTTGGCTTATGCGTGTGCACCCTGGACCAGGGGTGTTTGTACTGGCTCGGCTCTTGATGATGGGGAGGAGAGGGCCTGCGCTGAGAGGTCGGGGTAGCCAGGTGAACTAACAGCAGCTAATTCTCATCATTGTGCAAGACTAGGTTTGATCATGCTGAACAGGGGAAATGCTATCGGTGGCTGTGTGTTCATATGTAAAGGTGCCGCTCGGTTCCAACCAGAAACACTTCAATTCGGGGAGTTTTCAACACTTGAACATAGCATTTGTTTAGCATAGCTTCTTTGGCAAGGTGAACAAAAAATGTTTTCTGAAATTTAAGACATAGTGGCACACACTATTTTTAGGTGTCTACTTAACTTTTGGAAAACAGAAAGAACCAATGAATCAAAGAAAATTCAGGCAGTACTAATTCCAATTCCTAATTAAACCACTGGACTACAGAGTAATATGATTTACAAAGCAACCATAAAATATACTCCTTTTCAAATGTAATCATGTGCAATTAAATCTACCTTATGTACACTATTTACACTTTACACTTAATCTGTACAATGCTTCCACATACCATCCCTGTATTCAATAATAGTAGCAGTAGTAGTAATAGTAGTAGTACTGACATGTTAGTTAGCTAATAATAATTTCCATTTGAAAATATCTGTAATTGGAAAATACCTTTTTTCCTGTAACTATAATGAAACATTTTTTTTAAACTCCATGTATTCCATTGCTCTCAAATCTGCAAACAGATTACAGGAAAACAAAAGTGACACTTTAACAAATAGTTTCTTACAAAACCTATTAAAATCTCTAACTAAGTAACTTTAATGCAAGAACATCATATGCACTGTTGCTTTACAGTATAAAGTCGGGTGCATTTGGTAATGGGGCTTTGTAAATATTATTTGCAAAGCAATTGGTTTTTCTGAGAGTCTATACAGAAGAAATGCAATGATGATGGATGTGACTTCTTTCCAGAGGTTTGAAGATGTAAAGAATTGCTCCCTTTCATGCTAACATAGAGGAGAGATCCATGGCTCATTGTGCAATGGGAAACGGTTTTATACTATAATTTAGGGCTTAGAATCATCCGTTCTGTTCTATTCAAAAGAGAGCCCCCCACCTCACCCCCCACCCAATGTTGAAATGATGGTCTGCGATGTTTACCAATTTACTGACACAATTTGTTATTTACTACATAAAAATGTCCTTTGCCCAATGATGCCAATTATGTTTACTAAGTTGACTAAGGAGGTCTGACATCTGCTGGCCCAAAGGTCAGTGGACACTGGCTCCTTGTCTGAGCTCTCTCTCCTACGAGAGAAATAAAATAATGATTTAAAGTGGGGTTACAGTTCATTGCACACAGAAGTTTGGTTCTGTTCTCTTTCTTTGTCTTTACGACTCTCTCTCTAGGTTTCCAAAGAATAATTTAGACCCCCAGCATTGCCATTTGGAGAAAGATGTGCTCTGTGGCTTTGGGAGCCACAATAAGAGACTAGGGGGCTAGTAAAAGGGCTGGCAACCTTTGCAAACAAGTTGACTGTGGTTAGCATGACCCTGGAGTCTTTTTCCCCTCCAGTTTTGGCAAGATATTGCAAAATACAATGCATTTCAGCTCAGCGGTGGACTTCGTGAAAACCTCTAAAATACTGGTCCAAGTTATGGAGTCACAGATGCAGCCTCAGCAAGCTCAGATCATTTTAACGTCAGAAGCTATTAACGTGCAATTACAGACTAACAGCTTTCTAACTATCGTCTTGCAACTACCGAACTCTATGTTCCACAAATTAGTGGCTAGTATCTTTAAAAAACTATTAGCTCAAGCACAGTGTTTGGAATAGAGACAAACATGTAATTAGGCTGGCAGAATTGCACAAGGAGTCACAGAGGTATGTGTCCTGATCAGCAGTGGTCTTATTAGCACCCTTTTAAGGGTAGAGGAGCTGCCAAGCTAAAATTAAGACTTCAGCACTACCTCCAGTTCTAGGATGGGATGCTCTTAAAGAGTCTTTAAGCCTTAACAGTCCATAACAGTCAAAGGAGCCTCACAGCTGCCTCAGGACTAAAAGGACTCACTTAAAGAGAAGTTATTGCTCTCCTATGGTGAAGTACCAGAGTATCTCCTGACATATCTAACAAATGTGAGGCATTATTTTGAGTGTGACCTGTGCTGCAACCTGAAATGAGATCTTGTGCGGAGATGGAGTCGAATGCTTCAAGATATTTTGGACATTTATTTGAGAGCAGCATCCTGGAGTTCAGAGAGGAGCCCTCGGGATGTTCTAGGTCTTCAGAGAAGGGCTAATGATTTCTGGGAAGTAAAACAATACATGTGTAATGTTTAGTCCTTTTTTTGTTTAACCTCAGCAAGTACAGCAGTTCTACTCTGAAGATTTGTTTAAAAATAATAGGCTAAGTTACTTGAAATGTCCAATGGAATGTGATCCAATCAAAACCTCCTATTGCTTCGGTCTTTGGGTACTGGATTAGAGGCTTAATGTGTCAGATTAGCCATCAGCATTGGTGAATTCAACCAATCCCAGTTGACAGTTGACATCAATTTTGTGAGAAAAAAAACACCACTCTAGGACTTCTGGAAAACTTAGTAATGACACTGGCTGTGAATACAGGTGGCAGGCTAACCAACATTTGGCAGATGGTAAACAGCGTAAATTCTACGCTAGGACTTAATATAAAACATTGTGTGTCATTAACAAGCATCAGATGTCTGTTAGCGTAATTCTAACATATGACTATAATTCCATATCCCATAGGGATTCTAGCAGAATGATCGTTTCCTCATATTTTGTCTATGCTTTGATATTTATGGCCCTTACTTAAATAATCATGGTTCACCACTTCTGTAGTTCAAAAGTATTATTCTAACACCCATGCCAACTTAAAATGTTTACAACGTACTATTGCAATATGAGCTGTTTTGTAGCGCTCTTAGCCAAAAAGTCTTTACAGATGCTTGAAAGAATTCACAACTAATTCTTCAAGTCTAATACCGGAAAAGTGTTTTCTGTAGAGTCATTAGTGGTCTATAGACCAAGACATGAACCACCAGTAAGCAAGTCACAGTCATCATGTATGAAGCATACCGTATGTGAAAACACTCAGTGATATTTAAATGAAAAGTGGACTCACAATCAAATATGGTACAGTTTATTAATTTCTGTCTTACATAAACTAAGAACTAAGATAGAAGTCAAGCCCTCTAAGATCTAAAGTGAGTTCTCTCAACACTATCCTAATCTGTCTTTGACCATACATGCACTTTCTTGAGGGGGAAATGTTTTAAAGAGGATCTATGCCTTTAAAGTCAGGCTTTATCAATCCCACATGAAATATGCATGTAAGCTTTCAATTTCCAACATCACAGGGTGTGTTTATCTCAGCTTATCTGCTACAAAACAGAAATATTTTCTGAAAATCAGTCACTATGGTCTGCTGTTAACCAGAGTCCGTTTACAGCAGTAGTGCATGCACACTTGGTTTCAAATCATGCATAGAAATATTTTGAATTGGTCTGACCATGACTGGTTGGGTCATTAGTTTATTACTTCCCAAAGTGCTCTTCGTCTTGTAATAAAAATAAGATTTAATTGATATTTAAAAGTTGCTTTGTGTGGGATTGAACAGCTTCCAGCACCAAAACATGTAATCCTTCAGTGAAAAATGTAGTATAATTTGCACTTGATTGACTTGAACATCATTTCCACACCAAATCAAATATATATATATATATATATATATATATATATATATATATCAACATTTCTTTTTTTTAAGTTTGCTGTTTCTGTTTATTTTCAGTTCACTCGCTTTTGAGGATTATTGTACTGATGTGGAACGGATGTGTTCTTTCAGTTCAAGTTCATTTGAAACACTTACACATTTTTCCTTTAATAGAACTTCTTGAACACATTATCTGAGCCATGGCATGCTATGTGCGGTCAACAGGACTGGGAATTGGTCAGAGGAGCATAGAATGTTTGTTCATTATTTGAAGAGCAAAATATAAGTCCAACCAACAACACTACAGAAATGCATCCACATTCATATTCTGTACAGTGCAGAATATTCACCACAGAGAGTGTTTGGAATACAAATTAGCTTAGAACGGCTTTACTGTTTATCAAATTTCAAAGAGCCGAGCACAAATTCAAGTCCAAGCCCTAGTTGCGGAAATTGACCCTCGAATTTACGTCAGTTTCAGTCCTGGAGTCAAGTAATACGGCATTGGTTTCCTCATATTCCAGTGAAATTATATCACTTTCTCCTTCATTCTGTGATGTTGAAAGCAGACTTTCCTCCACACAGCTGGCTTTGTGCGGCTCTCGGAGTCCATGCTGGTGTTTTTGGGCACAGGATATTTTTCTGGGGTGATGAATACGTTGGTTATTTCAGGAATCCCGTGGTCTCCAGTAGAAGCACTGGAGGGGTTGGGATCTGAATGAGTCTTTAAAGTGAAGTGTGCTCTCTTGGGATGTGCAGCATGGCTCTATGCTAGGTCCACTCACCTTTGGTCCACTGAAGAATGTATGTGGCTTTGTATCCTGCTTGCAGGATACGTGTTTGCCTCACATTCCATTATTTTCATTTACAGATTTATGCAAAAATTTGGGCTACCTGGTGAAATTATGCAAAAATAAGCACATAATCTTCAGCAGAAAACACACTTTAATGGGCAGTTGCTTTTTAAAGTTTGCATATTGTATGGCAGTTAATAATTATAACCAATAGAAACCACCTACTAAAATGCCACGAAAACAACACATATAAGAAAAAATTAAGTAACAAATCTATCTAGCTGGGTTCAAACTTGAGCATACAAATACAGCTGTCCTGGATGGCATGTTGGACAGGCGTCCTGTCCAAGGCGTTTCTCTACATTTTGCCCTATGGCTGTTGGGATAGGCTGAAATACTCCCCACAAGCCTTATTAAGGAATAATTTATGTAGGTGTACTGCTTTTTTGGTCACAGTAGAGGCTCAAGCAATATATTGCACTAAAGCGTCTTGTAATAGTAGCACAGTCATGCCAAGCCAGATTGAAATATTTCAAAGTACATCCAAACCCCCATATTTGAACTGCAGCTAGTGCCAAATCAGTTCATGTGCATCCTAAAGACTATGGGTACAATCTGTCTTCTGTCACCATCTACTCATGCTATTTAGATAGGAATACAATCTGAGTTCAGAGAGGGAAGTGAGCAAGAAAGAAAGAGAGAGAGGGAGAGAGAGAGAGAGAGGGGGAGAGAGAGGGAGAGGGAGAGAGAGAGAGACAGGGAGAGAGAGAGAGAGGGAGAGAGAGAGAGAGAGAGAGAGAGAGAGAGAGAGAGAATGACCCAATAAAATCCGGTTCATGAGTGGGAACAGCTGATTTTGGTTAAAGCTTAGTAAAGCGGCACCTTAGAAAATGTATTTTTTGTTATCTACATTTCTGATATGTATATATTTCATTTTCCCTCCATCAGCATGGGCCATTGAAACTTCTTAATGATGGAATTCATTCCTCATGGAACAAAGCCTTTTACGCACACTTTTCTTTTGTCTAGAGTCTAGATCTCAATGGAAACTCAACTAATAGTTTCAAAGCAGCCTAACATTAAACCTCATTGATATGATAAGGTAATGACTGTATCAGAGACTATATCATAGAGTGTAGGTTGTTTAGTAATGACACTTTTCTTGAACAGTTGAACAAAAGCTTGCCGGGACAGCACACTTATCTTTCCTCCTCAAACATAAGCCTGTCTTTTCCTTTCCTGGTGACGGGGTGATGAGTTTTAGAGCACACACATCCAAAGACATCCACAAACATCAGTGTGTTTGTTTTGTTAAGGGTGACAGTGTAACTTACATGCTGGGTGTTGACCTTTGCTTGGTCTTTAATCCTAAATGCCTGAAGCAGCAGGACACACATAGGATCCCTCCTCTTGGTAAAGGTAGAGCTGAAAAACAGGGACAGCTCCAACCATCTCCTTACACACGCAATGGTGTGGTTCAACAGGCCAGACTAATCAATCCAGACTAAAGTGTTCAGATTAAAACAACATCCACAACTGAATCTGGAAATGTTAAAGTTGCCGTTACTCTTGCAGGATTACCAAGAAACCGATTTAGAGTCACTCATTGTATTGATTAGATGCATTTAGGTCACTAAGTTTTTGATGTTACACAATGTTGAATCAAAAGTTCCTTTCAAAGCTCTACATCAACTGCCAATGAAGAAAATACATTACATCAACACAATTACTGCCTTTCATTGTAGAGCTTTAAGAGAAACTGTATATGTTCAGGTCTGTTGAGAGATTAAAATAAGTAAGTGGGACCAGTCAAATTATTTTGTGTAACTTCCTTTTAGAAAGCAAAGCATTTACATATAACTAAATGAATGGACAAAATAAACCATATCACTTATTACTTACAATAGCAAGTTTTAATTATGCAAACACATTGCATTGAACATGAAAAACATGTGATTTCCATAGAATGAATGCAGTTTCCATCATCAAAACAAAACCTTGTATTAAAAAAAAGGAGAACTACATAATCTACTTACTTCTTAATATAAAACAATGTAAATGAACTTTGTTTAAATTGTATTTCAGCTCATCTCTATTGGTCTATTTGTCCTGAAAATCCCAGCTAGCATTTGACTATAAAAGGACATACAAGGTTTTTTTCTGACAACCACAGTATATCTCACGTATACAATGATATCAGCTCTTCCATGATTCTAGCCTCTCGCCCTTGGTCTGGTTCATGCAGCTCTTAGATTTGTGCCACAGTGTAAGCTTTCAAGGCAGACTAGAGCTTTCCTTCTTGCTGTTGGTTTTGTTAGTTGAATGCTTGTTGATTTAGCATTTGATTGTCCGTGAGCTCTGTTTTCTCCATAAAGCTCAGCAATTGTTTCATTTAAAGGATGTTTTTGAACAAGAATGTTACAATCATGGTTTCAGTCATGTTTTTATCATTGAAAAACTACAGTGTGTGATCACTGTTAGTTTAAAGAACCTTAACATAATCTAAAAGATCTAGGAAGAACCCTTCAACGGGTACAAAACATTTCACATTATGTGGAAGTTTTTTAAACCTTAACTTAAGGTTTTAAGGTTTCAAGGTTCTTCAAGGAACTTTTTGATACAAGTAAATTTAAAGTATTGTCATTACAGTGTGCGATAAGGTCTAATATTTATTTGTTAAATCTGCAGCAGCAGCAGTTTAATGTGCAAGAAACAGCTAGTTCTGAATATTCTATTCTATTCCATATAGATTACACTTTTTCTTCTGTCAACAACTCATTTAGAATCAGACCACACTTTGGAGATTACGGGATGCCTGCTTCATGTGTGTGGGTGAAAATAATTCCTTATCCTTCAGACTCCGTTCATATATAAAGGTGATGAAACAGCTTGTCACTCCCTTTTCTTTCTCTCCTAAGACCTGAGATATTTGGTTTCATGTACACCATTTCCTAATAGGAATAACACTCATGGCACATTGATCCCTATGTGCTCCTGTGCAGCTTTTCTAAAGAAAACAGGGTCTCCCCTGTAGTTATGCTGAAGCGTAGGGGCTCTCTTGTTCTTTAATGGTGAGTTGATCTCAGCATTGCTGCTGTCAGTGTGGCAGCATGGAGAACGCTTCACCCTAATGAGTCCTACAGTGGATGGTTCAACAGCTTGTGTCACTGGACTGGAAGCTGCTGAACACCTGTAAATCACTGCAGTAATAGCCTTCTTTTCTTTCTCTCTCTCTGTATCCTGAAATGAACTCCCGAGCATAAAGTTAGATGCCAGAGAAAGAAATGATGATGGTAATAATCACAATATTAATGGCTGTGGAAATATAAGCACCATTAGAACTCATTATATCATGCGACTATTTCGAGAGTTATTCTGGCAGTGTGGAAGCATCGACTATAGACTTTTTAGTGTAGCATGAGAAAGTAATTTCATCAGTGATTTGGCTAAATGACCTAGAGATCTAGTGACATTTGACAAACAGTACAGCAGAGGCCATATTTGTGGAACCCATTGTTAGAACAAGTAGATCCAACTATTGTAGATCCAGATTTTGTAGAAAATAATTTCCATGCTGAAACGCTGCTGTGTTTCAGGGGCCGGGGGCCCAACAGCTTGACCTCTGGCCCTTAGCCCAGCGCCGACGGAGGTCTGGATCTGCAATAAAAGAGAGTCAAGTTTCCCCTCTGAGCTACTGCGGTCCCGGAGAGATGAGAGTAGCGCGTTAACCCCTGCTGCCTGGCAAGCAAAACCTCTTCTTGTCAGCAGAGCATTCGTGAGCATGAGACGAAGATAAGATGGTGTTGCTTCCTCCGGCTCTGCAGGCACCCCGTTTAAATGACATGTTCGGAACTCTCCGAAACGTTGAATCATCCGTCATCAACTGGAATAATGTAGTATTAAATGGAAAGGGGCTTTGTGGTGGATGAGGAAGTATGAGCAGCAGACCTCAAGTTTTATTAGGCATACGCTCCAAATGTACTGAAAGAATGCATATCAGTGAATAAAGCAGCTTACTGTTCGAGATTAGTAAGAACCCCTTTGAATGGATGGAAAGCTCAAGCTGCAATCTTAAAAGGCCAGAAATTGCTCCATTTGAGAAAATGTGCAGATTAATGACAAGACTTGCTCTTTAAAATGAGACTGGGGCAAAAGTCATAAAATTGCTTCTCCTTTTCCACTGAAAGAACTTTTGTTCTTCACTTTGGTGCCTGTGTTGCCGTCCCTGTTGTTTTTCTTTCTAGAAGGTCACCTTTTAACGCTCAATACAATACACGCTGTTCTTATGCACCGTTTGGTGCTACCAATGTTTTTAGCTCTTTATGAAGTCATTTGCTGACATTTATAGGCCCGTTCTGAGCAGGAACTAGTGTCTAATCTTCAGCTTTATCAGATTTTCCTTCTCCTTTGAGGCTACTGTCAGGGTAAAAGAATTTGGCAGTGGCAGCATAAATACATAAATTGCAGTTGACTGTCCATGAGGCCTCCTCCTGCTAGACCACTGTTCTGTGAATGGTGTAATGAGTCCACCCTGGGTATTTAGCGTAAGAGACGGCCTACTGCTGTGTGTTTCCTATATTCACGTAAACCACTCTCTAGAGTGCATCTACCATCACACCTGAATGCTGTATCTGTGCCTGTGAATGCTTGTGTGAAGCAGAGATGGTCATAAGTCGATTTATGCAAGTGCATGTCTGAGTCGGGTCCCTGGAGTGTGATCCAGCAGAAAGTTGTAATTTAGACTCATTAGCTACAAACATTGTGTGGTTCCAAAGTAAAGCTGTCAGGTTCAACAGGGCTTCAAATAACATGCCTTTCACAGTTGAAAAAACCTTCAATCTGAAGGATTGAATTGACTCTGCATTGAGGTTGGCAGTTCTAATATAATCAGTTCTGTTTGTATTTTTTTTAATCAGACTTTTTCTTCATTCTTGATTACAAGATTCAGTTCAAGGTTCATCTGTGTTGAGTCAATTTGCCCCTTAAGTTCGAGTCGCTGATTCGAGTCCCTGCCTCTCATGTGTGGTTTTGTGTTTTCTCACTGCAGGAGAGTATTTTCCGTAATATTTGCAGATTTACAGATCAATGGTAATGGGCCAGTGTGTTTATGTGCCATGAGAGTCTGGGTAACAGCCGCTCACTTGCACGTATTTGATCCCACAAAACACATACACACACATGTGGAACCATACATACCTCACCTCCATGTGTGTTTACACTGATAAAGTACACCAACATCCAGCCCAATATGTTTAAACATCTCTCTGACCACAGATTCACGATCCCACACGCCTGTCATGTCTTCCTTCTTTCGAGCCGCCCGAAAATATTCATGTTTACTGAGCAAATAGCAAATGTTCCACTAATGTTCACCTGATGTCTTTTGATCCTTTCCTTTTCTTAGTGTTTCAGGAATTTAAAAGGACAGTTCAGCAAATCACAAGTTTTCTCTAATCCCAAACGTAGTTCATCAGCCAAGATATGTTGGTGCCCAAAGTCTGCTTCTGTTTGCCCTGCAGCCACAAGGCTAATGCAGCTAACAAAGAATGGAAATGTTTGTTATAGACCCAACAAATTAGCATTGTGCAAACTGTACACTTTAAAAAGATCTTCTCATGCACACTGTTACTTCTCAGAAACTGCTGACTGAACTCAAAATATCAAGCCAACATGATGCATTCAGACTTTTTAGTTTTCTCAACAGTTGATTTTGCCATCTTTACTGAAGCAGGAAAAAATAATCAGTAGTTGTCGCAGTTAAGAACAAATAGTTTTCATTCAATATTACATATACTGTAGCCTAATCAAACAGGACTAAACACGTTCCCTATGATGCATGTAGTCACTGGGTATTTTTAAGTGCTGGTGATATCCATGGCATGCCCGAAACAGCATATTAGCCAAATACTTTAAAACTGCCTGGTCCTATTTGTCTCCCAAACTTAGTAACACCTCTGCCCTCCACTCAGCAGCCTGAGGTTTGATTCTTGGCCGATGCAAGCACATCATGCTGCACCATTAAGCATTCTTGGGAAAGACTCCTGTATCAGCCTACCTCTGTAACACAATTAGATTGGAATTTGTACTGGATAAGAGTGTCTGCCAAATGCATTAATGGAATGTAGGCTAATGCAACCATTTACTGGCAGACTATTAATGAGTTGGTTAAACAAATGGGCCTGATTTAGGATGATGATGAAATCAGCTGTTTTTTCAGAGAATGCATTCATATGAAAGTAAAAGAACTGCCATGTTGCTTTGAAATGTGATAAAACACAATATGGTCAAAGGGTTTGGGCCAGGCCCCTTACTTCCAGTGAAGGGCTCAATCTAAATGCTTGATAATAATAATAATAATAATAATAATAATAATTTTTATTTATATAGCGCCTTTCCAGAGCTCAAGGTCACTTTACAGTAGGTATGGTGGAAAAAAGAAAAGATGAAATAAACAGACAAGTAACAAATATGCAGAAAGTCAAATACA
>JBBPDC010000039.1:17658518-17672341 GCA_037974485.1 Hemigrammopetersius urotaenia | reverse complement strand
TTGGAAGTCCCCCCCCCCCCACCCCACACCACACCACACCACACCACACATTTTTGACATTTATCTCCATATATTTAGTATTAGTAAGCTGTACCCAGTCTTATTTTCTAGCTTGACCGTTAATGCTAATGTTTTTTAAGCAAGTTTTCTGATTCTGATTATTTCTTTAAGAGTAATGCATTAAACTGAGTTTAAAATGAAATTAAAGTGTTCTGGGAACATATTTAGGGTTTACACAATAAAAAGAGACATTTTTAGGCATTTTTAATCCAAAACACAATGTGGTTTTTCACTATACGTGGGTGCTCTTGGAACGTAACCCACACGAAAAGCAGGGGATTGCTGTATATGCATTTTAATTAATTATTCGGAACTAAGGAGCATTTGTGGACTTCTTATACGACACTCATAATTAAAGAAAGGTTTGAGAACACACAATTCACTCAGCCCTAGACACGATTTTGTGCAGTAGCTGTGTTATTGTAGCATTACTGACTGTACTGTCAATACAGTGCATGTCTCCTGGGACATATTTCGAGAATAATTCTGGCTCTCTTGCTTTCAGGCGTGTGGTCCTCTGTGGTCCTATGAATGCGGCAGCTCCTACTACAGTACGGGGATCTGCTCCAGAGTCAACGCCAGCTTTAAATTCTCTCGCACCATTTCTCCTGCTTTCCAAAGTAAGCACAGCACACCTGCACATTCCGCCTGTTATGAGATTTAACTAGGAATATTCAGGGTTGTGACATTTCTATCGTATTTTCAGCTGCTCCCTTGGCCGTGATCAGTATTACATGTTGAATTCAGACATAAAATAATCTGTAATTGACAAATTTAATAGAATTCAGAATCAATCTCCTGAAACATCTGAACATTAGAAAATGTTAAATTTAAAGGTTGTTAAAATATTTCAGGTGTTCTCTTTTTCTAAATTTTCACCTCATCTGCAACAAAACATCTTTAAAGTTTATTTTAACTGCAAACATTCTTTTTCAGGGTGTGAGACCTACATGGATATCGTGATCGTTCTGGATGGCTCTAATTCCATTTACCCTTGGTATGAAGTTCAGGACTTTCTCATCAATATCCTGCAGAAGTTCTACATTGGGCCAGGGCAAATCCAGGTATGGACTATACTTTCACATAGATTACGTTGAGCGATGTCTATCTTATGGATTCTTATTCTGGGGTTAGGTCATAAATGTCACCAACAACTAGTCTTGCATGAAATACTTATACATTTATTTCATAAAACTGTTAAACTGTATTATTCTCGTTTCTTTCAAGTGCATATGTATGCACCTTAGATTGTTTTGCCGGTTATCTGGTTTGTATGTGTGTAGGTTGGTGTGGTGCAGTATGGGGAGAAAGTGGTGACTGAGTTCCAGCTGAATGATTTTCGCTCAGTGGAGGATGTGGTGAAAGCAGCAAGAAAGATAGAGCAGAGGGGTGGAGAAGAGACCAACACTGCACTGGGGATCAGTGTGGCACGGTAAAACTCAGACACACATACGCTATATGGACAAAAGTATAGGGACCCATTTTTCAAGGTTTGGGCTAGGCTCCTTACTTCAGTTCAGACATTTTGACAAATGCCATCTGTCCAACTTTTGGGTAATCCACCCTCTGACACAGTTTGGGGAAAGCCCTTTTCTATTCAATCATGACTGTGCCCCAGTGCACAAAGTGAGCTCCATAAAGACATGGTAAAGACAGTTCGGTATAGAAGAACTTGACTGGCCCACAAAGAGCCCTGACTTTAACCCCATCCAACATCTTTGGGAGGAACTGGAATGGAGATAGCGATGTAGTGTCATTAAAGTCATTGCTGGTATAACGGTCAGGCATCCCAAAACTTCTGTCCATATAATGTAACATGCCAATAAGCACAGATGTATAAACTATCATCCATGCAATGACAAACTATTTTGAAACTAATATAGCAGGAGCGTTGCAATAAATGCATGAAACGATCTTTGCATTTGGGTAGCCAAAGATAAGTGTTTGACCGTGGAGAATCAATGCATAAAAAAAATGATCGATCAACTGATTGATTTCAGTCAGAGGCCCTTTCTAAGGACTGACCAATAGGACGTTTTGAACTAATGCAAATACTCCTTTTCATGATTTTTGCCCAATATGTCAAATTCATCATAGCTTATACTGAAATTAGTCAAAGTTTGTTTCATGTTAATGGTATTATCTTAGAAATGATTAAATGGTTAAAACCATGTGTAATTTGAGTAGGGGTGCCCAAAGCTGTACGCACAGCTTTGCTAGAATATAGATACTGTTTGATAGATAAGATTCTCTGAAACAATATCAGTGGTAAGAATATTTTGAGCATGTGTCTCTTCAGCTCTCAGGCCTTTAAACAAGGTGGGAGGAGAGGAGCGAAGAAAGTCATGATTGTCATAACAGACGGAGAGTCACACGACAGCCAGGACCTGCAGAAAGTTATCGAGGACAGCGAGAATGACGGCATCGTCCGATATGCCATTGCCGTGAGTCTGCTCCGCTCATTTTCTTTACTTTCCTTCTTGCTTACACTCTCCTTGTTCCTTTTCATCAGTGAATAACTGTACAAAACTCTGCATAATGTTCCAGTCCAAATACGGAAGGAGCGCTTATAACATTAGTGAAATCAAACTTTGACATGCACGGTTAGCTGAACCACAAAAGAATTGCCTCAGTGAGATACAACTAAGCCTGAGCAGTTTTGTGGTCATTAGGGATTGCCAATCCCAGTAACGAATGCTGTTTTAATACTCATCCTGACCTACAGAAGCCACAGTCCTCTCTCTCCCTCTGCAGTAATATCCTCTCTTAGAACTTGGACATTAGGTGTAAATGACCTGTTCCAAAGCGACATTGCTAGTGTGCCCAGCATTGGTCTGGTACTGATCAAATGCTCGGTCTCACACTGGGATAATGAGGTGGACAATTAAAGTTGAGGCACAGCAACATGGGCAGGGAACCTTTTGAGGTCAGGTTTAGTTGCTGACACCAGTGGAATTTGTGACACAAGCCCGTTCGCTGAGAGCTTGATGTCTAAGCTGCCTTTGGAGAAGCTGAAGTAGCGTTGGCCCTGAGGAGAAGTGAGTCATGTTGGATGGAAGGGTGCTCCAGACTGGCTAATGACTAGCAGTGTCAGGATGCTGTCTGACTATTTGGACTCTATCTGTATTTTCTCCAGGTGTTGGGCTACTATAACCGTCGAGGGATCAACCCAGAGGCTTTCCTCAGTGAGATCAAATACATCGCCAGCGATCCGGACGACAAGCATTTCTTCAACGTGACCGACGAAGCTGCCTTGAAAGACATTGTGGATGCTCTGGGCGAGAGGATCTTCAGTTTGGAAGGTAAATGCCTGCAGGCAACCAACCTTGCACTGCAGCCGGCATGTCCATAACACAGGGAAAAAAACTCAGCCTATAAAACTTTTACGACATCTCAGCATTGTACTACACTGTAAATCTACTCGGAGCAAGTCTTGAGCACTCTCTCCTCACTTTGAAATATGCCTGGTGTCGTAACTCTTCCTTAAACTCAGTTGAAATGCAGTGTGGTGAGCCCTAAGCCGTTGAGGGACCCCTTTACTTCTGTCTGTGTTCATTTTGCACTCTTTCTGGCTCTGTCTGTAGGAACCAGTAAGAATGGGACAGCATTTGGTCTCCAGATGTCCCAGGCTGGTTTTTCCACACATATAGTTCAGGTAAGCATTACCACTTTGTCTTTCGGGCTTTGTTGTGTCCACGTCTATGGTTTTCTGTGTCTGTTTCACTCCCATGCCCTAACCAGGCACACCAAAGTTGGTCTCCATTCTCTCCGTGGATCCTGAGGTCACTGTGATATATGAGTTCCTCCTGTCTCTGTCCCTGCTAATGCAGACAGCTTTTTCCGATCTTCGTTCCAAAAACACGTGAATAAAAGGCCCTGCTTTCACCTCCCAGGGGAGGAATGCTGTGGTGAGGGCTGAAGAGGATGTGTTTCTCAAGAGAGCGAGAGGAAAAGTATGTCTCTCTTTTCCCCCATGCATTTTTCTCCTAGGGCTGCAGCTGATATCGGCCTGAGAGTTGTTGGCTCAGGGGTTGACACAGCTGGCCTGTCTTCCAGCCGAGTCTCACTTCCACGCTCCCAACTGTACCTGTGTGTCTGGATAACTATCAGCGGCAATTCGTCCAAGACTCATTCCAAACTGTACCTGAAGCTTCTGTGTCTTTCCAAGTCTTATTCCGGCCTGGAGCGCTACTCATCTTAATCAGGGTCCAGGCCACGCTCTCTGCTGATGCAACTGCTCCAATTTTCCAAGCCATTGCCACAAACGAGACTCAACCTGCCATGGGAAATATAAATATATAATCATTTGCTTTTCATGGAAAACTGCAGATGCTGACTGGGATAGCTGGAAATCCCATCCGTCAGCCGGTCGAATGCCTGGGATAGCACTTGCTCAACAAGAGTCAACCTGAGTGTTGAGAAGAGGGATAACTTATTGGAAAGAACATCTGAGCTTTAAAAGAAAATTGTCCACAAAATGCACAGATGGTTTTCCCTCGAGTTGGGCTCTGCCAGCTCAAACTGTGGCTAAAGACAGGCATATTCAGATGTTCCACTGTGTTATGTGGTCTGCGAGTCATCACATTTGCTTATTTATTTTCTTCGTCTAATAGACAGGGAAGGTAATCCGAGTGAGTTTTTAATCAATTTCAGCAACCTGTTGGCAAAACTTGTGATGCTTGTGCAGAGTCTGCAGATCAGAAAGAGCTTGTGCAAAGTCTTTTTAAAACAAAAAAAATAAAATACTTAAATAAATCAAAACTATTTGCCAGCTGTACTTAACAGGAAGCTTATCTATAAATACACTATATGGACAAAATTAGTGGGACAAACCTGTTTTTTTTGGCACAGCTGGTAGCCTAGTCGTTAAAATACAAAGCTTAGTGAAGAGATGTCCTAGCATAAAAATAAAGCTCTAAATTGTGATCGCAGCACATATTTTGATTAAATTGTATTGGGATGAACTGCAACGGAGATTGCAAGCCAGGCCTTCTCGTCCAACCTCATAAATGCTCTAAGAAGACTGGAAACTGTTACATCTGTAAAGTGGGGACCAGCTACATATTGTCTATGTATTTGAATGCAATCTCATTAAAGTTCCTGTTGGTGTAATGGTCAGGCATCTCAGAAGTCTGTATAGCGTATAATTTAAAAGCATGTTAATTCTATATACTTTTGTTTTTTTAGATTGTATATTGCTTTGGTTCATTGTAGTGAAAAAAGGGTTTTGCTTTTATGACCAAGTTGGACTTTCTATAAAGAAGGCCTTGGTTCTAAACACTAAAACCAAAAGACACACTGTTCCATCATGCATCAAGTCATAGGACCAAGGGAGGGAAGTGATGGCTGCCACCTGAAATATCGTTGTTACAAGACTAGCTAAACGTCTAGAGCAACTCAGCTGTTAAAGAATCCTGATGCCTGGTCACACCTACAAACCCACACGCACCCACAAAGGCCCAAATACTGCAAATTCACAGCAAATAGTGAGGTGCTTGTTACCACTACAAACCGGTGCAAAACTATAAAGCTGAGTTACAGAAAGTTCATAAAGAGGCAGCACAGATAAAAGGAAAGGGCAAAACAGATACCCATTGGTTACATAAAAAGAACAAAACCAAAATAACAAATAAAAAGAGCAAAGCAAAAAGATAAATACAAGGAAAGAAAAAGGCAAAGCACAACAAAGCAAAAGACAAAAAATGGAAAAGGACAAATTCAAAGAAAAGGGCAAAGCAGCAGCAGCAACTCTCTGCTCCCTACTGACTTGGTAGGACAGAGCAATGGAGCCCCTAGCACTGGACACCGCAAACCACGGGCTTTACATGACTCTCAGATAGCAATAAGGTGATGCCCAAGTGCACACTTCCAGCCCAGACCTTCGATGGCCAACCACCATGCCACCCTGAAGCATCTGCTGAAACTGTAGGACACCTTTTACAAGCTATTTCACTAAAACCAAGTATAC
Source organism: Hemigrammopetersius urotaenia (assembly GCA_037974485.1). Taxonomy (NCBI): domain Eukaryota; kingdom Metazoa; phylum Chordata; class Actinopteri; order Characiformes; family Alestidae; genus Hemigrammopetersius; species Hemigrammopetersius urotaenia. The sequence continues at coordinate 17,666,313 of JBBPDC010000039.1, read as the reverse complement.
CAAGGTTGCAGGAGCCCAGACAGTCAAGGGTCTCACCTGGCCTATCTGCTGAGCCTGTTTTATACCGTCAGCTAAAGCATGGTAGCCACTTACAAGCTAATTGGAGGCGTGTCCAAGAAGGAGGAAGCTATGGTGGCTGCGAAAGTACATATTGCCTGAGACACCAAACCCAACAGAGCCTCTACTGGTTACACTTTTATAAACACCCATCATTTCAGAATGTGTTTGTTTTGTTAGAAGCTCTTATCTAAGATTATGATGAGGTGCTAGATGTCAAGATCTCAGCACTCATTTTTAAAATTGTATTTCAAAGATAAGGAACTTCAACAATAAACAATATTATTCATTTCAGTGCGTCAATCACGTGCCCATGGTTTGCCTAGGTCTTTATTCCAACAATGCATATTCAAACCACTCTGATGAGACTAGGGTTGCCGGACAGTGACAATGACTCATTCAGTATCAGAGGGTTTCCTGGCCTCTGTGTATCCATGAAAACAGTCACTGATGTTTAAATAGACCTCAACATGAGAAGCGTGGCTCTTTTAGGCCATAGCGACTACTTCAGGCCTGGTCATTATATAGAGTTTTTTTCCCCTACAAAGCGAAGGAGAATTAAAAGCCTGCTAAAATCTGTGCTGTTTTAAGGTTGCACAGTTTCCATGGCAATAGTCTTCAACACATATACACAGCCTTACCAAAAAATATGTACTGCATGGAGTGGTAGACTTAGTGAATCACTGTAATATTGATTTAGAAACAGTTCCAATGGGTTACAAGGTATTTGTGGTGCTTTGCTATCCACAAACCACTGGAAAATGTGCAGTGACCATTTAGCTATTTCACATAAACCTGATCATGCTGCAGAGCAGTGCAAAAATTATGAAATATGTTTGTGAATGTCAAGCAGGAATGATTTTCCACTCTTTTAAAGGTTTTCTCCCAGCAAGAGAACAGTGATCTATTGCAGAGTTACTTACTGTTTGGTAAATAAACATTTCAGCTCAATACGTCTGGAAATGAGTCATTAATGAATGATTAATTTGGCTAATTTGGGCCTCATCTGCAATACTTCTTAATAGAAAATAATCACTGTAATTAGTAAGAGTCCCACGATCTCATATCAGTAGAACTAACAACTCAAATGAAAGATAGATGTTTTGACTCTCACAAAGGAGTACAAGAACACGCAGTGCTCAGCCATGATTGTTGACAAATGTTGATGTTGTGGCACACATGTCTATCTTCCCTGCAGGATGGCATTCTTGTTGGGGCGGTGGGAGCATATGACTGGAATGGAGCAGTGCTGAAGGAAACCAGGCATGGTAAGGTGGTTCCACCCAAGTCCTCCTATGCCCGGGAATTCCCTGAGGAGCTGAAAAACCACGGAGCTTACTTGGGTAAGAAATACTCTCGCAACAGAACTGTAGACCCGGCTATAAACAGAAAAAGTAGAACATGGTAATAATGGTAATGGAAGAATTTCTTTGTAGGAAAGCAAAAGCATCATCAAGAAATCAAGAAATATGTTGCATACATTATTTTGTCACATACATTCTATTTCCACGAACTTTATATTTGCCTTATGAGTCATTTCTCAAATATCTCTGTCATATTCCTCTCTCTCTTTCCCTTTTTTCTTTCTGCCCCCTGTGTTGCACGTCCTTTCTCCTTCACTGGCTTTTTCTCACTCTTCATTCGTCTCTGTCTCTCTGTTTAAAAGACCATGTGGTGGGTGGATAGAGGCTCTGTGGTTTGATGCCCACCGCTGCTGCAGCTCTGGCTATAAACTCTCTCACTGCCTGTTTCAGAACTCATTTTTCTACCTCTCTGTCAGTCCATGTTTCCCTTTCATTTAGTCTTCCTCTCTTTCGTCCTCTCTCTCCCTCTCACACACATACCCTCTCTTTCGCTCTTTTTCTTGCTCTCTTTCCTTCTCTGTCTCTCTCTTACTTGCCCTCTCCTTTGTTACTCAAGGCCAGCATACCCACTCATTAACTTTAGTGTAAAGGCCCCAAGGCTCCATCGCTCCTTTAAAACTAGATTCGACTGCCAGGTTCAGGCTGACGAGCAAATGATTACAGAGCTTTAATTGGAGCTCGATCTTATTCACATTAGCACACAGCACTGCGGGGACTTGGGGCTACTTTGCACAGGCATTGTGGTTTCAGGCTCAGTGTTAGTACTGCAGTAATAACTGTTCAACAAGTGATAAACTGCCGAATTTGATTTTATCCACTTAATACTTATTAGGAAGTATAGAATACTGGTAAAATAATGGAATTTTTTCATGTGTAATTATGGCTTCAGGTTACACAGTGACGTCGGTGGTGTCAGCACGGAGTGGTCAGCTTTATGTGGCCGGAGCCCCTCGTTTTAACCACACAGGCAAAGTCATCATCTTCACTCTGCAGAACACAGGAGAGCTCAATATACTGCACTCACTGAAAGGACAGCAGGTACTGCTGCGTCGCAGTGCAACCACATGTCGGCATATTTCACAGTTTTGGCGGCACTACACACACACACTTGTATGAGGGTCACTTTTTTTCAAATGTGACACCTCCAACACATCATACTCACACACACCATCAGCATACACACTCACACTACAAAACTCTAATGTGACACTGTCTTATAAGGCTACACAACAGAGCAACACAAATTTGAAGAACTATAACCTAACCTTAATGCTACATTTGCCTTAATCTGTAGCATGATTTAATTGTAAGTCGTTCTGTAAAAGAGTGCATGTGAAAGACAATGTGAGAGATATTAGGTTTTTAAATGGCCCAAATGGCTTCTACTGGATTGAAATCCAATTGATTTAACTGTAGGCTAGATACACTACAGGCCAGAGGTTTCGGACTACCCTCAGACAAACAACATAACTAATAAAATAAATGATACTCTGCTCTTTGAAAATGTTATTACAAGAAAACATAAGAAATACTTAAAACAAACAGAAATTACTGCTTTTGAATTGTAAGGCAAAAATATACACTGTTAGTACAGATAATGAACGTGAAAGCTTATTTCATCAAAATAACCACCCCTTGACGTTATTACAGCAGCACAGATTCTCAGCATTCCTTACAGCAATTTTTGGGAATAACTTTTGTCCAAACCTTCCCAGCAACTTTTCTAACGTTTCCTTGTAATAGCAGCGTATTTTTACAAAAATCTGAGTATATGCATACTCATGTAATGTCTGAATAACTGAAGGTTTTCCAGTTCTTATGAAATTACCGATCTTCAGAACTTAGTATGCCCCAAAGCACAGTTTCTATGCATCTGGTATTCCCTCTTGTTTGGACAGACATCTGCAGCTCGCCACTGAACCCATCTGTGAAAGAAACTGCTCTTTAACTGTGAACAGCATTTACAGATTTGAAACATTCTGCTGACCCTTAGGCTATGTCACACCACTCAGAGCTATTGCAGTAATATTATTCTCTCACATCCTTTTCCATCTCTTCTTTGGGAAACAAGATGATTCAGTCTAGACTCCACACACCCACTGGGTACATGTGCTTCCAATCACCACATGTAATTCAAAACACAAAACACCACACACATATACATGTCCATGCACACACATGTAAAAGAAACGTTTGGTGTTGGTATGTGTTTTTTTACGCAACACAAGGCTCTCTGCTTGCAAGCTGGCTTCACGTGTTTATTATGTATATGTTACATGTATGTGTCCAAGTCATCTGTGATTACATAGGAATGCATGTCTATGCCTACATGTGTTTGAATGGATATAAAGTTGGTGGTTTGCTTTGGATGCATTCTTGTGGATCGCCACAATCCAATGTTGACTCTCTGACTGTACAGATTGGCTCCTACTATGGCAGTGAGATTGCTCCAGTCGACATCGATGGAGATGGAGTCACGGATAATCTGCTGGTTGCTGCACCGATGTTCTTCAGTGGAGGCTGGGAGAGGGGCAAGGTCTACATCTACAGAGTCACTGAGCAGGTAAATGTGTACCAAAGAGTATTGTGATATCTGCTTTTCCCAACATGCCACAGCCTTGAATTACAACCGTATTATCATCCTCTTATGAGAGAGCCCAGACCGACATTTGACACATGCCATTTTATGCCCCATTCCAACACTGTAACATGTGTTCATTAGACTGCAGGTGCACAATGAACTCAGTGGGAAAACATTTATTCCATCAAGGATAATTACCTGCAGCTTGCAGAGATCCAAAGTTGCACTAATAGCGGGAAACAGCTGGACAGTAACGGTGAGAATCGAGGTGGATTTAAGTGAACCAGAGGCTGCTCTGCTTCTTTCATCCAAATAGGGTTTATTTTCTGTGACCGTTTCCACCAGTCATTCGCAACATAGAGAGAGGTGAGCTGGAGACAAGGGAAGATTCAAAGCAGAGATAGCCCACATATGGTGTCTTGGTCAGAAAATCTTTCAAAATTTCCAAAGTGCTGTTGAGCTGAGGGTGAGTTACAGAGAAAACAAATGTTTAGATTTAAAGGGTCTTTATTCTACATCTTTATATATAAAATATGAAAGATTTTTTCTAGCTTTTAGGTACTAAAAACATTAGTAATGAATTTTAAACCATTTTTAATGCTATGTTTAAACGCACTTGTGGCCCGTGTGCAAAACATGCCTCAGACTGAAAGGCACCAAGCAAATTTTTGTTATTTTTAAGAATTTCATTAAAAATAAACTTCAGACACTCCTTTTAAATGTCTGAAGGTTTTGGACGGCTCGGCACAATGTTTAATTCCTTCCCACGCATGTTCCACTCCAGTAGACCTACTACTGCGAATCTGCAGTAACAACATTCCTTATCACTTCAAGTGAATAAACTATGAATGAAATGAGTGCTCATTCCAAATGATAGATTTTAGCTCAGAAAACCAGTGTATATGCAGTTGACCTGTGGATGTATGAACATTATTATTAAAGTACAAAGGTGAGAGGGCAAGAGAGGAAGGGCAAAACAAAGAGAAAGTGTTGGCATGTGTGCGTGAGCTAATATGGCCATCAGATAATACCCAGGGGTTATTTTTCCTTCACCGTCTCCCCTTTCCTTCTCTGTGCACTCCCTCTTCTTATTCCTTCTGTCCCCTAACCTCTCCTCGCTTTTCCTCTCCTCCATCCTTTCCTTTAAAACAACAAGTGATCTCATGCGCCTGCAGTCTCAGGGCAGTATATTAAGGAGAGAAGGATGGTATTCCTGAGGAGGAGGGGACGTGTGTGGCTAATTGCACTCCCGAATATTTGGCTGACATGTAGAGTCTTTGCTCTGAGGAATTGCACCTTTCCCTCAAACTTTCCGTCCTTATGAGACTAATTGGTTTCAAAGGCATGGCGGATGTCTTTGTACTGACTTCACCTTTACTGTAGACACTCGCTGCAGCCAAAGATGCTTAAGTGGTAATACAGACACGTTTTATATATTTGACCTTGTCAGTCTGGGTATGTTAACAGATTGTTTTCTGTATTAAGATATCCTGTGGGAGAAGTGTGCATACAATATTGGGCAATTTTGAAGCACAGTGTAAAGTTTCAGGCTATTTTTCACTCGAAGCTACAGAAACACTGCAGTCTGCAATTTCAATTCTTAAGATTTTTGTGTTTAGCTTTCAAAAAGGAATGCTAAGTAAAAGAAATAATAACAAGACAGGTACTCTTTATGCATGGAGATGCTATCATATGGCGCTCCCATATGAGAGCCTGAGTACTCTCAGGTTTTAAGTCTACAGTAACTCTTTCTCTTGACTTGTATATTTACAGCCTCGTTTTGTCCTGGAGGGAGCGCTGGAGCTCACTGAGCTGGGGCAGAATGCCAGGTTTGGCTCCGCCCTGGCCCCGGTGCCTGACCTGAACGGAGACTCCTTTAATGATGTGGTAGTGGGGGCTCCATTGGAGGACGACCACAGGGGAGCCATTTACATCTATAACAGTCAACGCAACAGGATACTGAGAAAATATAAACAGGTAACAAAGGAAACTTTTGTTTTTCTCAGATGTGATGAGTCATAGCATGAAATTATACTAGTAAAGTCAACAAAGGAGAATCAGCATACAGTTTTCAGCATGCAATTTTAGAACCCATATCTTATTTTCACCTTGAGGTCTTTTAGCATTGGTGTAGTTTAATTCACCCAAATTAATCAATTTTACTTCCTCTTGATTTTCCAACCTCTCTTTATACTTTACCTCTTAGATTTAAATAAATCTGTTACTGTGCTTTTAAGACTGATCTATATCTGCATATAAAAAACATGTATCATATATTAGGACTGTAACGGTACATGTATTTTAGGGCTGTAATGGTACATGTATTCATACCGAACCGTCACGGTACATGGGTCACGGTTCGGTACATGATGTCTTTCGGTGAATACACGGTACGATGGAGAAGACGTGATTGAAGTAATACGGGATTCCAGAGGGACCAAAAAGCGCAAGTAAATCATTATCCTGGCTCGTAGTGTGGTGTAATAGTGCCACTTACTGCGTAACACTTCTGCTGCCTCACACATACATGAAAATGAAAGCAAGAGTGTGTGTTTACTGGTTAATACACTGCTGTTTATTTAAAATAAATTAAAACAAACCCAGCCTCATTCTTTAGAACTTTTTGTTGCTGTATCGTGAACCGTACCGAACCGTGACCCCAAAACCGAGGAACCGTGACATCTGTGTACCGTTACACCCCTACTATGCATAGATGTAAGCGAATCACGAAAATAGCGATTTTAAAGCTGTTGTTACTAAATTCACATTTGTGGACTGTTTGAACAGTATAACATTTAAAAACTTTCCTAGTGTTTATGTGCTACATCAACCCTTTTTATGAATGGAAAATATAGATGGTTGGTTTCCCACTGCATGGGCCCTTTACTTTATATTCAGACAACCCCTCTTCATTCAGTGGTAAGGTATGACTGTTCATTCTAGGTCTCTTATTTCTCTCTCTCAGAGGATTGGTGCGATGCAGCTAGCCCCTGGTTTGCAGTACTTTGGCAGGAGCATCCATGGGAAAATAGACATGAATGGTGACGGCCTGGTGGATCTGGCAGTGGGCTCCCTTGGTGCTGCAGTCCTCCTTTGGTGGGTAAACTTAAATGTCCCATGACATGCTGATTGTCCCCTAATACTGTATCTGAAGTCTCTTTCCGAAATGTAGCCTTGGTGTAGAATTACAAGCACTTCAAGCCAGTCCCACAATGAGATTTCCCTAGGATGCGCCATTTCTGTGTCTGTTGCTTTAAATCATAATGAGGAGAGAGGTAGGGCGAGGAGAGAGGTAGGGCGAGGAGGAGGGCGGGTGAGGGGTCAGCTCATCTGATCACCCTGGATTGCAGAAGTGCTCACTCAGTCATTTCAATGAGGGGAAAGGCAGATATCGCACACTCCATAACACTAACAGCAGCACGGTTGTCCAAATAACAAAGAAGTACAACACTCGAGTTAATGTATGTATTCATACACCACTCACACGATGCTCTCTACCTTTACATTTGCGACAGTAAACTGCTAACTGGGCTGTTAGCTGTTAGCTGCAGAGCTAATCGTACAGCCACATTCTAAGGGTAAAAAGCTAGGTAACCATATACATCAAAGCAACAAAATGATAGTGTTAAGTTTACTCACTTGTCCAAGGTTTGTAGCTGAGCCAAGGAGATTTGAAACTGACACAGGCTTAATTTTCAGCCGCTCAGCAAGACCAGCTGTCACGGCTGAGGGCCATTGATGGCCACCGTGTTTTGCGTTGACTTTTGTTTTGCCCTGTGTCACGTGTTTTTGG
>JBBPDC010000039.1:17636711-17650262 GCA_037974485.1 Hemigrammopetersius urotaenia | reverse complement strand
GTGTGTGTGTGTGTGTGTGTGTGTGTGTGTGTGTGTGTGTGTGTGTGTGTGTGTGTGTGTGTGTGTGTGTGTTAAAGAGACAGTCAGAGAAGAGCTGGAACGAAGCTAAAGTATTTACACACGTGATCATGTTTCGCTTGACCATTCCCAGAACTGAAAAGATTCAGAAAAGATTCAGTTCGAATGGCCGTAACTCTGTGCTAAAACATCCCAACTGATCCCAAAACAGCATTCCTGCCCTTTTGAACCTTTGTGGAAAATAACTCCAAAAGAGTAAATTAGCTGGAATGTTTCTTACGCTTCATGTTTCTTTGTAGTGATGGGGAGGAGGTGGCTTTACACAACAACATATATGACATTTTTTACACGCTGAGATACGAGGCTGACCTGCTCTTCACAAGGTCAGTCACTGAGTTTATGTGTGGGCATGCATGTGTGGGAATTACCCTTCAATAACAAACAGCTGGAACGAGAAATGAAAAGCCTGCTTTTACACGTCTCTGTTTGTCTCAGAGACTCCAGTCCACCCCGCTGGGAGCTCAAAGGTGACCTCTCCTTGGAGAAGCCTGAGAACATCCATCCGCCATTCAACTTTACCTTCCAAGTGAGCCAAACTGGCCTGCTCCTGTACTTTGCACTAGATTCATTAAGTTCAGAGTAAATAGGTGTAAATACATATTTTCTAGTGAAAATAAAGTTATTTTCCTGTGCTGTTCAGATCCAAAACCTGGGCTACTTCCCTGTGAGAAACCTACAGCTGAACATTATGATCCCTGAAGTGACAAAAAATGGGAATCAGCTCCTGCAGATCCAGGGCTTCCATGCAGACCAGGTGATGATAAGAACCAGACAACTTTATTGGTCCCAGAGGAAATCACTTATGTTGCAACTGGGCAGACATACAGAGACAAGAACAACATAAAATCTAAATCAAATCAAATAAGAGCTCTGCACAAAATACACTACTACACTAATACACTATTTTATATACACAAATGCTCAAGTATTAATACTACAAATACCTACAGTGATTTACTGGTAACACAAATAGTGGTCAGTTGTTGTCCAAGTATGTTATTGCACGTAATAGAGATAAGTAATATTGACATAAGTAGTGTTATTTTAAACGGTAAACTAATAAAAGGATAATGATAATGAAATTATTTAGCACCCAATAAGAAAACTGCAGATGATACTGCACATGGTAACACTATTGCACATCATAAAAATTTGCACCTACTGATAGTGATTTGCTACCAGGGCTGACCATATTTGCAGTCGCACAGGGTAGCACTTTAAAAAAGGCGGCAAAGCTTTGCAAATTAAAATATTTAGTTGTCTTTTTAAATGTGAACAGGAAAGTGGTGATTCAGAAAGTGATTCGGCAACAACCAGCTATTATGTGGGAGGCGGGCCATTCTTAGTAGAGCATGGCTGTGTGTGTGGTAGTGGTGCCAGTGTACCAGGCTCAGCTCACTGAGAGGGCTGAGAGTGCTCTGCCAGCTAAAAATAAACAACCAAGAGTGGTGCTGTGGTCAGAAACTAACCGCTGATGAAAGGTTAGAGGCAGACTAGCACAAGGTGGACCTACATAGAATGATTTCTAATAAAGTGGTAGACTGTATGGCTGCTACAAGATTCATTCCTAAAATACTTCTATCAAATCTGTAGTTTTAATATGTGTTCCTGTACCTGAATAACTCCAAACTCTTATTCTGCCACCAGGAAAATGGGATTCACTGCATTCCTCCTCAACATGTAGCTCACAGTCGAGCATCACCAGAGGACCTGACCCGTGTGTCACGGCTGGTAATACCTCTTACTCTCATCTGTATTTCTGTATCCACAAGCAGACAACACTTCCAAAGCCTGCACTGGTCTTTCATGCTGGTGGTTTTTGAGCTTTGTATAATTTTAAAAGCCTTTCTTGTGATGTCGCTGCTTGTAAAAAGCATTTAGTCTCCAAGGAGCCCGTACTAGGCTTGCTAAACTACAGTTATCTATCATGCAAAATGTCTCTCTTTATGTAATGGAAAGCAGAAAGTCCACAGAAGTGGTTTATCCTTTTAAAATGTGGTCCCTGGAGTTCTATGAATGCAACTGTAAATAAGGTTTATTCTTAGTAGTTCTGGTTCTTATCTTCAACCAGCTTTATTAACAAAAACCATTAAGTTGTGCAATATCTCAGTATCACTGGAAGGAGGTTTTGCAATGAAACTCTCAATGTCAGAGAAACAGGGCTTTGTGTTCCAGAGTCTCACCACAAGCAGCTGTATCTGATCTGCAAATGAGAGCACAGTAACATAGCAATTTTTGCATGTGTGTGTGTGTGTGTGTGTGTGTGTGTGTGTGCAGAATTATACCAATACCCTGACTGTGCCAGTGCAGTGCAGTGTGAACTTGACCTCTTATGGGGACGTCAGCGTGAGAATCAGCGGGTCTCTGCGTGTTGACTCTCTACATGCAGTGAGTAAATGGACTGATCCTACATTTTACATTCACCACATTTCAGATCTCTGATTTGGGTTTTTTTTGCTTGTTTGTTGATTTTTTTTAAAAATGGCAGCTGCTATTTAAACTGCATCATAGGTACATGATTAATACATCTATATATATTGTCAAAAACAGAATATTTAATATAGAATCTGTTATATAATAAAATAAAACTCAAGACAGCAAAAAGAAACTTGATCTAAAATCACCTTAGTTCATACACATGATCGTACATATGCATTTGGGTTATGACCGCATTGTTGGTCCGCCACTGAGTGCTAGTTTACAGCCGCCATCTGCTCTTCTGTATGGGGTGTGGTGTTTGTCTTATGGTACGGATTTCCTAAAGCCATTAAGACCTGTCAAAATAGACACATACAGAGCAAACACTGCGCAAGCAGAACAACTGTGTACTGGCTAAACTGGAAAATTACATTTACATTTGTGTGTCTATGCTGTATATCTGTTCTCTCTCTTCCCCTCTCTCTCCTTTCTCTCCCATGTTCCTGCTTCTCCTTCTGTATATAAATGTATAGATTGGAGTATACACGTATATACAATTTTTTCAATGAAAATGTCATCAGATCTTCCTTTAAAACATTGGTGTTTAGCTCCAGCCTGCATCTAACATGCTTCCACTTCACCCAATCAATGACTTTTAAAAAAAGTTCTTTAGAAAGAGCAGTTATCTGTCTGGACTTCTCTCTAAAACCAGGGTAGGAGACCCAGTCATAAGAGTAGACAGGTAGAGCCTAGTAAATCAAATAATGCAAACAATTACATTGTTTTTTATGTTAGTATTAAATGTCTTTGCTGGCAAAATCACACAAACAAGTTAAAATGATCAGTTGGTGGGCAGGTAGGATCAGGAGTTAAATCAACTACAATCCAGTATGAGTGTGGGAGATCCTGCCTTATTTAAGAAACATGTGTCTTCACTATCGAGGTATGGTCCTTACCACACAGATTTGTGAGTGCACGCTACACCTCCAAGTAGAAAAACATCTGTCCATGCTCATTGTGATGGAAGAGGTTACAAAACAACGTCTGAGAGTTTGGACCTCACCATCCACCGTCAGACAGATCATAAAGTCATTCCAAGAACAAAGAATAGAATATTCCAGGAGATCACAAAGGACCCCAGGGTAATATCTAAGGATCTAAAGGTCTCGCCAACACTGGCTGTTGTGAGCGTTCATGAGTTCACCATCAATCAAACACTGAACAATAGTGTGTATGAAATGGTAGTAGGGAGGAAGCCACTGTTCATGCAAAAGGACATTGCTCACTGTTTAAAGTTTCCTAAAGACTGGATCCAGAAAGCTTCTGAGAAAATGGTGTGTGGACTCAAAAGGCAAAAATAGATGTTCAAGGCTTGAATGGGAACATTTTGTTTAGCAAAAAATAAACATTACGTTCCAGCATAAGAACCTCATCCCAGCTGTGAAACATGGTAGCAGTGCTATGTCGATGCATTCATACAAGAAAGTCCACCGTCATCACTGAATTAAAGCAGTACTGCAAGAGAAAATAGGCCTGCACTTCTCCAAACTGTGTGTTAGACTCCTTTGTTAGACTCCTGTTCCCTTGTCTCACCGTTGTGACGACACTCACATGGTTGCAGTAGGTATGTCCATGAATAGGGTAATGACCTTATGCACAGCTATCACTTACTTACACTATTTAAACAAATGTACTGGGACACACCTGTTTTTGGGCTAGGTGCCTTACTTTCAGTGAAGGTCAATCTTAATGCTTTTGCATACCAAGACAACATGCTGGATGAGTTCGGTGTGGAAGAACCTGACTGTCCTGACCTCATCCCCAACTAACACCTTTGGGATGAACTGGAATGGAGATTGTGATCCAGACCTTCTCCAACATCAGTGTCTGACCTCATAATGATGGACACAAATTCCCAAAGAAACTCCAAAATCTTACGGAAAGCCTTCCAAGAAGAGTGGAAGCTGTTATAGCTGTAAAGGGGGGCCAACTCCATATTAAAGTCTCTGGATTTTAATGCAATATCATTGGTCCATATAGTGTGTATAGTATATTGTCCAACTGAAAAAAAGGCTGTTTGTAGTTTGGATGCACACTGTGTGGCAGAAAGAACTGACTCTGTGTTTTTCCTATCATGCCCAGCTGAAGTTTAAAACGCTGGAGGTGGTGACGACAGCCTCAGTGGAGCTGAGCCCAGACAGCCCCGTGTTCCTCCATGAAGAGAGGCCCGTCAGACACGTGAGTCACCCTCGCGACGAGTCCACGCGGACAGGAAGCCGCGCATAACCTCACACTGGCTGAGGCCGTGACACTGCATAAACAGGCTGATGTAGGACAGATCTGAATAAATCACTGAATTTGTTAAGACATAGTCAGGTCAAGTACTTTTTGATTTGGAAATTGGATTTGGAATTATCACAGTGCAAATACTTTTAGGTCATGGAGACAAATCCCAGTATTTTATGTTTTACTTTTATAAGACTAGTTTTCAGATGAACTGTCAGCTGAAAAAAGGCTATCCTGTTTCTAACATGGATCCACACTGTAGTGCAGTGAAAGTTATTTTCACTGGACAGTGAACATTGGCATATACAGCTATGACGCCTTGTGTCTTTTTAATCTGATATAGATTTTAAAAAAAACTACTAACTAATCTAAGACAAAGATCTGTGTTATTCAGCCTTAATTATTTACTGCATGGAGCTTGAAACTATTAATATCATGCATGTGAAACACTGAAACTAGGCCCAGATGGTTTATCCTAACATACCCACTCATATAAACTCACGCAATTCACATAGTAACGCTTCCCAGACAGGGTCCTCCTGTTTGGAAGTGTGTGGGTGTTCAGGGTAGCTTTAGTCCACTGCTGAGACAGTGGAAGGTTTTCAGTGCACTCCAGCAGCCTGGAACCATAGGACCGAAAGGACCAGCAGACCACCAGACAGCCCTTCACTCATACAATGATCTCTGCTGCCATCTATGGACTCACTAGCAGTAAACAACACTTAATGACATCAGCAAAATAAGCCTTTCTTCTCACAAAAAAATTTCTCACTTATAAAAGACCTGATTCACATATTTGATCTTTATTTATTGCCATATTATACTCTGGAAACTTGATTAAAATGTATTGTGTAATCAGAAGTGAACAAAAACAGTTTTAAATGTTCTTTTTCTGTTTTTTTGACAGATAATTCTGGAAATTAGGAAGGAGGAAGATTATCGTATACCCATCTGGATTATTATTGGAAGTACACTTGGGGGACTGTTGCTGCTCTCTCTCCTAATTCTGGCTCTGTGGAAGGTAACAACTGCTTTATAGAAGCACTTACCGTATGATAGACGTTAGGATTGTTATTCAAAAATGTCCCTATTTTTCAGCCACATACACACTCCCAATCAAAAGTTTGGACACACCTTCTCATGCAGTGTTTTTTCTTTGTTTTTTTTATTTTTACATTGTAGATTAATATTAAAAACAAACAAAATGATGAAGGAACACATGGAGTCATGCAGTAAACAGAAAAAAGAGTTAAACCAGTATATGTTCTGTAATATGGGAATGATGGACTGTTGTTTTTTTTGCTTAGTTCAGTGGTTCTTGCCATAATGTGCAGTAGAACCATAGTGGAATAGAATTACTAACTGTGTACCAACCTGACCCTCACAACTGATGATCCCAAACACATTAAGAAGGAGAGAAACTCCACTAATGAACTCCACTAATGAACGAAGAACTCCTGTAGCCAATAATAAAAACAAAAGAAATCGTTGAATGTGAAGGTGTGTGTATATTTATACATAATATTCTCACCCTAGGCATACAGATCAGTTCTTTTAGTCCTATTCTTCAGTAACTTCCATATGTGTCAATGTTTAATAGTCAGGTATTTCACCATATTTACCACACATTGCATTGTAATTGTAGATACTTGAAGTTGCTGTTTCATCAGGGATTTTTTAAATACTCAGAGAAGCCCTGACACCACAAGGTCCCAATTTCCTTTCACACTGAGATCCCATGCATTGTTCATGATTGAACGGGTTTTTTAGTGTGTTAGTGACCAGAGCACATTAACAGATCATGGATAGGGTTCCAGTGCTGCCAAGAGTCTAAAGCTCGGCTTGAGCAGAAAAGAGAAGAAAAAAAAAGACATGATGATGGCTAGGATAAAAAAGAAAAGATGCCAGAAATAAGTGAAATGAAATGAATAAGCATTTATTGTTAAAAAATAACATTCAGATGCACAGATTTAACAGAATATTGTGATAAAGGTGGGGTTACAATCAGGTAATAATAATCCTATTGGGTTTTTTTTTGTTGTTATTTTACCATGTGTAACTAGTACACTTCAGTTCCTCGCTCTCATCGGTACAGAGCTTATATATTGGGTTTATAGGGAATGCTAGCTGATTGGACAAAAGATTAACTGCATGCGTTATTTGCCCAATAGTTATCTATACATCCCTTAATCGCAGGAATCACCAGTCATTTGAAAAAGTCCCTGACTGTTTTACATCTCTATTCTACAAACTTTACAAAGCACTACAAAGCATTTTCAACTGCAATTCCTGCTGGTCAGTGTCTCAGTGGTCCATCAAATCTGTTGAACCAGTTGCACACATATTTGGACCTATGCACCCTAGAGTTGTCATCCAAGAATGTGGGAATGGCAATGTTGTGTTCGGCTTGCGCATGGGCTAATACGGACAGAATCTCAAGAGACTGGTGAACTTACTTTACAGATTTGGCAGAAAGGCAAGGGGACTCATAAGGTTAAGGTTCACTTTGTTGACATTAACAACTTGGTATTGTGTACAACAAGTACATAGTGATCATAGTGCTCATCTAATAATATTACACAATAACGCTGCCACAAGATAACTACCTGTTATGTGCAGACAGTAGACATTGGACAAGAGAAATAATAAACAGTCCAACTGCATTTAGCATGTATGTAGATGTAATATAAAGAAGCGTTTATCTACGTTTATATAAACATTTGCCAAGCCAGGTCACACCAGGGCGGCAGAGTATTGCATATATTAGTATGAATAGTCAGATAGTGTGTTGCATGTAAGGAAATCATTTCAACATGTTCCTCAGTCTGCGGCCGCTAGAGGTCGCCATTGGACAATGAACTTGCTTCCTCAACTCACTGGGTGTGGTCTATCTCTAGCCGGCTCTAGTGATTAAGGGCTTTCAGCCAGCTCGAGTTTAAGCACTGATTATTGTGTTCTCATTGATCCTTTGTTCATGCTCCCTATTTAAGCTGCTCCTATGTTAGTCCATGTTTTTGGCCTCCCTCACTTTGACCCGGGGGATGTCCTCCTCGTGCCTGTCTTCTGTCTTCTGTTCTGTTTTGTTCTGTTCACAATAAATCACCTGATCATGGAAGTCTGCGCCTGTGCCTCTAATTCTCTGTTCTGAAATGGCTGGCACATGTGGACATGAGGTTGAGGAATTTGTGTGTATGATAATGTGCTACATAAATAAACTTGACTTGACATGCAATATTGCACATGGAAGGGCGTTAGCAGCATCTGAGGTTAATGAGGTACAGCACCTGTACAGTCATTTGAGAGCATGTGAGTGGGGATATGCTCGGGTTCAGAACTATTTACCATTATATGGCTGGGTAGTAAAAGTGTTTAACCAAGCTTCAGAGACGAAACAGTGCATGTATGTAACTTTTGTCCAGGGAGCTTGTATAGTTATAAGAGGAACTGAAATGTATTCACACATACAGGCCTGTAGGGTTGAAGCATACGGGTCTGCTCTAGTATGACACAGTATGCTCAGTATGTTCCAATATTGGTGTTAAGTATTATGCTGTGTGAGTGAAGCATGTATGTGATTATATGAAGTGTTTTTCAAAGGATTTGTGATGGGAGTTTGAGAGTTGTGTGTTGGGAGGTGCACTGAATCCTGACTCCTGGCTCTCTCTGTCTTTCCCTCAGCTTGGTTTCTTCCAGAGGCAGAAGCACAGAGAGGAGGCAGAAAACGAGGCCAACGGGAAGGTGGCAGAAGAGCGATAACTCAGGCTGCCCATGGGGTTCAACCTGGCCCAGCTCTCAGGGATCATCCCACAGTAACACTACACGTCTCTGGAACAGAGAGAGAGAGAGAGAGAGAGAGAAGGAGAGAGATGGAGGGTGAGTGAGTGACAGAGAGAGAGGGAGATAGAAACGTTAGAGACTAAAAGAAGAGTGACAGACAAAAAAGTGGAAAAGTGAATGTCAGTGACCAAGTGAAGAGAGACATACAGGAGAAACAAGAAACGGATAAAGAGAGATAGAGGGAATGGACGATATGCTCTGTGCACTGGATGATCTGTTGCTCAATCATAAACACTGCATTGCCCTTCATCTGGCCTGCACTGCTTACTGAGCCGAACCCATGGATCACGGACAGGTTTCCACTCACCATCCTCGATCACACCCTCCAGCGGCTCTAGTGCTTCACACAGAAACCATGGAAAATGAAGAAAAATACCTAGGGGAGACTGATCAAAACAAAGACTTTTGGGAAATCCATTTAAGAAAGACTTCTGGGAACAGGAATTTTAACATGGGATCTGATTCACCACATCTGATTGTCTGCCAAATTGAATGTCACATTTTGCAAATAAATATACAAGAGAAACCTCAAAGGGCTGTGACTGTCCACAACAGTCACGTGTCCTGGTGCTTTTTCTCCAAAAGTAGGACATTTTAGAAAAAGACAGAGTGAGGAACGGGAGAGCAAGGGTCCGCACAAGAGCTGGCTTCCTTTTTTAATGACGTCGACAAATGTAATTTGTAACATTAGGCACTGGTGTAACTAGCTCTGTGTTTTTTTTGCAGTGTTTATAATTTATTGTTATGAAAATGGATAGTGTTTTGGATGGTTTTTTTTTGCCCACAGTGTTTAGGTAGAATGTAATCCTGCGGTGTTCTGAAATCTTCAGAACTCTTTCAGAGAATGATTGATTTCCAGATTACTTTTTCTTAATTATTTTGATGCACTTTTTGATATTGTAGAAATGCAAACTTGAAAACTGTAAATATACAAATATCTTTTTTATAATCCAAGATGAAAATGGTGTAATATTGCTTCCACAAGGATTATGGCATTACTATGTAGCTCTCCCTAGTCTCCTTCTTTTCCTAGTGTTCATTGTACCATATGCTCAGCACCTCAACAAATAGCCTTTGAGAAAGGGTATGCTTATTGTACAGTACTGTTTCAACCAGGCTCTGTTTCTCCATCTGTGCTGTTTATGTCTGATAAAATGTCCAGAATAGTGCCAAATGTTTGAGAAGTTACTTAAGATGGTCATTGTTTATAGTGTTTAAAGGGAAACCTGGGATATAGATGGAGAATTTAAATTGTATTATGCTTTTTATCTATTAAGGTGTATGTCAAAAATTTAGGACAGCAAGCGAATATTTGTATAAAACCGAATAAAATAAATGGCCAGAGTCAAAACCTGTTTTTTTCTGACTGTCCTTTTTTTGTCGAACCACTATTTTTATACCTTCCACTATTGGTTATCATGTGACATATTAAGAACACACACACACACACACACACACACACGATCACAGTTCCGTCACGAACCACTGATGAATATACACAAAGGTTTCATAAATAAAAACTTAATTAAGGCGATGAAACCAAGCAAAATGGTGACGTTTAATATGAAATATCACCTAACACGACCACGTAATGAGAATCGTGTTATCAGAACATGTAATCAGAATCAGAATCGTGTAATGGTAATGATCCACCTTTTTCACTGTTGAAATTATATTTAGCGCAATATTTATTGCAATATAATTATCAACGAGTTATATTTCGAAAAGTGACTGGCGCCCAATTACTTTCCAGCCAATCAGCATCACTGAGAGACGTACCTCTGGACCAATTAGAACGGACTTTAATCCAAGTGTGGAGAGCTTGGTTTCCATGGCGACGTGTTACAACAAACGAAGCTGGATGTTGTGTTGGTGTTTGTTGCTCTTCTCTTGGTTTTGACTGCACAGACCCATCGAGGGAGGGACCAGCAGCTTGTGGAAGATGGTAAATAGTGTTAGAGTCATGAAAGGAGATGTTAGTGTTTACAGTTTCAGCTTGCCGTTCACAACACTGTTAGCCTGCATGCTAACGACGCTAACTACCATTTATAACCAACAAAACTTTCTAAACTACCACCATCTCTAACAAATCTTTCTAAACCACCATGAACAAACCTTTCTACACCATCTCCAACGAAGCTTTCTGAACTTTTGTAGTGGCTACAGTACTGAAACCCTTTATGCCATTTCTATGAATGGTTTCTTGAAATCTTGATCATTCTGGAAATACGATATCTATTCAGCAGTTTCAACACATACATTATATGATGAAACGTATTGGGTTGCCTGACCGTTACAACAACAGGGACTTTGCATTCAAATACGTAGACTTTAATATGGAGTTGGTCCCCACTTTGCAGCTATAACAGCTTCCACTCCTTTTAAAAGTGGTCCAAATGTCTTGGTATCCTGAAGCATTAAGATTGCCCTACACTGGAAGGAACTGGCTTAGCCCAAACCTTAAAAAGCAGGTTTGTCCCAATACTTTTGTCCATATAGTGTTCACAGTCATGGAGCCTTTTCTGTTCAGAGTGTAACAAAATGTAGTGAAAAAAATTACAGCAAGGTATCCTCAGCTAAAAATTACTCCTCTCCATAAAATAGCCAAAACACACTGTCTGGAATGTTTTCCATTCCAGTGTGTGATTGCAGTGTTGTTGAACCTTGCAGGTTTGGGTTGGCATGTTTCCTCTGATTCTGAATTTCAGGCATCCATGAGCCAGAGGCGCAACCTGTCTCAAAGCCATCACCAGAGGATGGTAATGGAAAGCCGGCGGATGGAGGAGCAGCGTGAGGATCAGGCCAGGCAGGTCACCAGAGACATGCAAATGCAAGCCAACTTGAAAAGCGAAGAGAGGTTTGAGAGAAAAAGACAACTGCGCAAGATGCAAGACGAGGAGTATGAAAGACAAATAGAGGAAGCTTACGTGCAGGTTAAAAAACCCACATATTATCAATTAGCAGTTTGCTTTTTTTCCCCAATTGAAGTAATTTAGTTGTGTTTTTTCTGCAGGCGGAGCAAGACAGAATATTTAAGGATAGGCAGCTGGAGCAGGAGGAGAGGATGGCTAAAGAACTGGCTCGCATCGCTCACGAGAAAATGCGAGATGAAAAAATGAGACAATACATCAAAGAAAACAGGTGTCTGGTTGCTTTACAGCAAACACTGATGTCCATAAATTTTAATATCTCTACCTGTAGTTACATTCCCATTTTTTAACAGTAGTTAATCAATTTCAGTAATGAACTTCGTGAGCTGGAGACAAAGCTGAAGTTGGCTTACTTAAACAGAGAAAGGGCGGCACAGGTAGCTGAGAAGGAGGTCATGAGGTACGAGGTCATGGTGAGTGTCTTTTCAACTATACCAGCCCTACCTAAAGCTGAAGGTTGAGAAAGCATGTATAGCTCATCTGTTAAGGGTTTAACATTTTGTTTTTGGTGGGATTTCAGAAGGAGGAAGCAGACATTGCCCGTAAACTGAAGAGTGAGCAGGAGCAAGCAACAGTGGAGAAAGAGAAGCAGGAACAGAGGCGCTATGAGGAACTGGTACGCTACCAGCAGGAGCTGGAACAGCAGCTGGAGGAGAAGGAGCGAAAGAGGCATGAAGCCTACGAGGAGTTCCTCAAGGAGAAACTCATAGTGGATGAAATTGTACGGAAGATCTATGAAGAGGATCAGATGTGAGATAAAATATTTCTTTTCATCTTAAAAAATGTATACTAATTTATATGTATTAAAGAAATATATTTAATATACTAATACTATACTAATGTCACACTGACCGATCAAACCCATTCCAATAGAAATCTTAAGGAATTTGAGTTCTTTCAGATATAGGGATGGCTACACATACATATGTATTGTTTGCTTATACTGCAGTAGCCATGGATACCAAAGTAGTGAACAGAGCAGAGTGTTTAGCAAGCTAAGCTCACTAAGATGACATATGTTAAGGAAATGGCTGGCCTGGGCTTAAAAGGCTTTGCCTCATTTTCAGGGAGCGTCAGCTCCGGCTTGAGAAAATCACTGCCACTCAGAGATACATTGAGGAGTTCAAGAGGCAGCAAGCTGATTGGAGGCGCATGGAGCGGGAGAGGATGGAGGAGGAGAACAAGAGAATTCTGGAGTTTGCAAAGTACCAGCAGAGGAAGGAAGAGGACAGGATGGCCAGTGCTAGAAAGAAAGAGGAGGCTAAAGATAACCTTCACAAGATGGTAGGTGGTGAAAGACCAGCTCCTTCAAGCCTTAATCTTTCCATCACAAAATAAGACGAGGCTTTACCTGAGCAGTACTGAAATAAAGGCATATTCATGAGTGGAATGACTATTAATGAGATATGAATGACTTTGCTTTCCCTTTTGTTGGTTTAGCTTAGTGAGAAGATGGATATGGAACGGCAGCAGCGTGAGGAGATAGAGCGTGTCCGAGAGGAGCTGTACTTGGAGGAGCAGGCAGAGGCTGCCAGACAGAAAGAAATTGTAAGTATTCTAACATTGCATTGATAAAGGACAAACCCTGCAGTAAAAAAGCCAAAGTCAAAGTCAACTTTATTGTCAAATCTGCCATACGTACCAGACATACAGAGAATTGAAATCACATTACTTTCAAACCCTAGGTGCATACATTAAATACAAAAAATATACAACCAAATACAATTATACATATGATCTATAAAAAAATATGGTGCAAAAGGAGCAAGGATGTGGTAAAGTGACATAGTTATAACAGACAAAATCTTTTAGAGGTAGACTGAGGGTAGTACTAATTGGGTAGTAGTAAGCGGTAGTTAGCAGAGCACTAATAGCACTAATACTACACAAAGTGACTGGTGCCGGTCGGTGTGTGTGTGCGTAAGTGTTTTTTGTGTGTGTGTGTGTGTGTGTGTGTGTGTGTGTGTGTGTGTGTGTGTGTGTGTGTGTGTGTGTGTGTGTG
>JBBPDC010000039.1:17622798-17633996 GCA_037974485.1 Hemigrammopetersius urotaenia | reverse complement strand
AATTTCGTGCTGTTCACACTGTGTGCTGTGGTGTGTTCACGTATGACAAATGGTCACTTTCACTTCACTTTCACTTCACTTCATAGTGACTTCCATTTCCAAACCACAGGGTGCAGTCTCCCTGGAGCAACTTGGGGTTGAGGGTCTTGCTCAGGAACCCACTGGTGGTGTCCTGAAGGTAGAATTAGAACCCATGATCTCTTGGTCCAGTGCCAAGTATTCTACCCACTAGTCTACCACCACAGTGCACAATGTGCAGACCCTAAGACTGGGATCGAGAACCTCTTGCATAGGTGATGCATAAACAGTTGTGCAACAGATAGACCACAGTTATAAATGCTGTATGCATCTAAGTGATAGGTATACATTATAAAATAGCAAACGTCTAGGGGCAAGGGATGTTTACCCAAAAGAGTGTGTGTAGCCTGATTCAGCTTTATATTTATCTCATCATGCCTAATGTTACCTAAACTAAGGATTACCTAGATTAAATCTCATGAATTAAGTCTGGATACTGAGGAATCAGGACTAGACTCTAGAGCAGCATACGATTAGTTACAGGCCATGGTTAGAAGAAGGACCATGATACTCAAGTCTTATTATTATTATTGTATTATTTTTTGGTTTATTTGATCAAATTTGTACATTTATTCTCAGTATGAAATAAGAATTGCTGAAAATGATTTAGAAACATGGCAGAAAACTGGCATTAATGTCTGCCTGCGCATGACTAGACTAAATCATATTACCTTGTTAACCTGTGCTGAAGGCTCATTGCTAAAAGCAGTTGTTGGAGAATCAGAAACTACTCTTTCACATCTGCATTCACATTTACATTCCTGTTTTGACTACGTTAAAGTACATGTAGAGAAAAGCAGTCTCCACAGCCACAAGCTAAAACTGACCAAGCTGACGTTCAGGATATGAGGCATCTGGAAGTGTTCTGTGGTTTTGTCCATTTCCTATGTGTCTGGGCCCCACAGACAGCTGTAATAATCACATCACACATCCTTTTGAATTCTGTAATGAGGTAGTACATGACCTGTGGTGAAACCGCTATCAGACTGACTTTACTTGCTAAACAATCTTAAAAATAAAGGTGCGTTCTTTGCAGAGATGCTAAAGAACAGTAGTTCCCAACCTCTATCCTGGGAAAGACTTGGTAATTCATTGAACCGGATCAGGTGCACAGAACAGGGGCTACTCTAGAACCAAGTTTGTGAAGTAGTTTATAAAGAACTAATGATTTGTTAAGAAATCATTTTCATAAATTCGTTTTTTAAGTGTATAGAACCCCCACACATGGTTTTTGTTAAAGTTTTTGTCGTCCCTGGAACTGTACATTCAAGAAAAAACATCATATTGAAACTGTTTTTAAGGATAAGACTCACTGGCATGTTAATTATGGGTGGTACAGTACGAACAATAGGAAACGTGTAAATTGGTGTGAGTCAGTGCCCATTTACTCTGTTGCCAAGGTGTGAGACAGAGGTCAAATTTTTTTTGCTTTATTTATTTATTTATTTTTTAATTTTTTAATTTTTTTTTTTAATCCGCAGGGCCTATAAAGGTCTGAATGGTATATGTGCACCAATGGAAACCTGTGACCATGGAAACTATGCTTCCAGGTTAGGCCATAGATATCAAAACACATCTCTACAACAATGCTAATTTCTGCTAATCTCCTGATGGGAGCTAATGGCATTTCTTATGAGCGTTTTTGGCTGTTCTAGTTTAAACACATACATTAGTAAAATAAAAGCTTGTAAAGAGAATATTTTACTCTATGTAGCAGTTCTACATTACATCCCAAAGTAAAGTACCTGCCAAAGAGGTGCAAGTATTTCAGGAATTTAATTGTATTGTTTCCAGCATAATTTTGACACTGTAATAAGCCGCACTGCCGAATTGATCAGGTTTAAGTATGAACGTGATTCTACTGAATAAAAATATATTTACATGTATGCATATTTTTACGTCCAGGAAATAATGAAGACCTTTGGAGTTCAATCCATGTTTTAATGAATCATTTTATAACCATGAAGAACCATTATAAAATTGAAAGTACCTTCACATAATGTATACTTTTTTCCATACAGGCAAGCCAGGAATAATTTAGGAACCCTTCATTTAAGCACATTAATCAAGAACGTTAAATATTAGCAAAACATTCGGATTTCAGTCACCCCGCACCAGTGAAACTGCCTGTCCTTCCTCTCCTGACCCAGTCTAATGAGATGTGTGGTTATGGGGCTCACTACAAAAGACCCTATTTACAGCCAGAGATGGCCACGTAGGTCTTTCAGATCAATGACCAGGCAGTGGGAGGCAGAGACAATAGACCAATAAAGAGGAGAGGTAGCGTGAGAATGCCTGAATAAAAGATGAGTCATGTGTTTGAGTTGGATTTACATCAGCAACCCATTATATCGCACTTTCGGGTTAATTAATTGCTGGGGGGAGCTCGTAAAAACCGCTATTGCTCATAACTACCAAATCATTAATAATCCAGTCAGTGTTCACCCCACGTCCATATACCAGCTTTTTATTACTTTCCACCTTCCCCACTTTGGAACAACTTACCTGATCCATGAAGTGGGACGCAGTGTGATTTTTCTCTTTGGCTAGGCTCGTTCAGGGGTTTCCTGTACATGAGTGACGAGCAAATAAGCAGCCTTCAGCACGACCTAATCAAAACTCCAGGTCTGTTTGGTTATTAGGAGCTTTGACCCTCACTCTTTCAACAAGTATTTTGTCCTGTGAGGCCACGTGGGTCCAGTCATGGAACAAAAAAGGTCTAAAATGAATGTCTGCATAAGAGCTGAGGTGGAAAGGCTGTTAGCAAAACCAGATGCCACGGTCTGCATAGGTTTGTGTGGGCCATTAAAGAGGCCGTGCCCCTTAGAGGAACTGTTCATTTGGCAGTGGTGCTGAATAAGTACCCCACAAGTTAGCGTGGAAATATATACTACAGCAAGACATCTTAAACACAAACACCTACTGGAAAATACAAATGTGTGCTCTTAAATTTCATCAGTCTCATACACTAAAACCAATAGATTAGATTAGTCTGTTTTCCAGCAGGGCTTGTGTTGTTATTTCCACACTTCATTAATTATGTACTGCTGCTTAGGAACAGCCCATATTTTTCTTAGATTTCTTCCACCTTCTGAAGCCACTTATAACACTTTTTTTTCAAGCAGTCCATTTTATATGACCATTTTCAACCTCACTTCTGATAGATCAGGCAAAACTGCTATATGATATAATGGGTACCAATATAGGTATGTATTCATGATTGTGCTATCACAGCTATAACAATCTTGCAGTTTACATAACATTACAGTCATCTGACAAATGCTTATATCCAAAGGAACAGGCATGATTTACAACATTCAAGTTTCAGGACAGTGTGAGAACCAGAGGAGAGTACTAAGTGCTAAAATCTTTATGTAAGATTAGTGAAATCAGGAGAAGAGATGCTCTGTGAACAGGTTTTTGAGGCTAGAGAGGGATTCTGCTGCTCTGTTTGGCAGCTCATTCCACCAGCAGGGAACCACATAACAGATCAGTCTGGACTGGGTTTGCCTTGTGTGTAGAGAGTTTATTTACCATACGTATATGAACTGAAACAAATGGTACATTTTGAAACTCTAACAGTGCTCACATTGCACATCAAATTCTTCATCTGAAAATGTGAGAACATTTCCTCAGTTCTTCCTCATTTTAACTTTGTTTTCCTTCAACTAATGGAACAGTGAAGTAACCTACAGTCATTTGATGGTGTGTGTCATTAACAATAGCAAAGGAGGAATTACAGAGTGTAAAAATGCAGACATTAGTAAGGCCTTGAGGCCAGAACCTCTTGCAAATTAGAATCAGATGACAAGGAAATTGTTTGGGACAGTTGCCAGAAGAAAGTCTCAGCTGTCAAAGATCTCTAAACTCAAGAACTTACAGTTTGCCGGTCATCCATTAACCTTTAAAATGGGAACACTGTTTAATGGCCAGATAGATATAGAGCTTTTAATCACCAAAATGGAGCTTTTGGGCATCAGAGACACAAAGACAGCCATGCAGAAAAGAACCTCATACCCAGAGAGAAGTATGGTGGTGGATCAAGGCATTAAACAACTTGTACAGTATCTCAGACACCATCTAGTGCCAGTAGACATTAAGAAAGCACCTCAAAATCAACACATGCATGGTTCACTAAACACAGTTAGTTGCCATTCCAGTCCTTTGGCCTCAAATCTGTAAAAAAAACCAAACTGTAGGATAAGCTGAAGAGGAGCGAGAACCTCAGAATCTGAAGGATCTGGATAGAGGAATGGTTTCAGTTCTCTTGCTAGGTGTTCTCCAGTCTCATTAAACATTATAGGACTGTGTTAGATGGATTTAAGGAAAAAATATTTATTTGTCTGTGTGTTTGTAATTTTTTCTACAACTTGCTTTGCTCATGTTTACCAGGGCTACCAATATTTGCAGAAGGCATGATAGTACCAAGGACACCCAAATGGTAACCTAAGCCACCCAAGCCGCTTGTCCTAACTTCACCTAGCTTGGTGGCTGGTGAGGTTTGGTGAGGTTGCCAGTCTGATTAAGTCCATTCAGTGTGTGGGAGACTCAACAACATACATCATATGAAACATGCAAAAACATGCAGACAGCTTTTCAACACTGTCTGCAGTCTAGGAGCTGTTCACTGTCAAGCATGGAAACCTTAAAGGTTTGGTGGAGGCTAAAATTAAGCTTTTATTTCCAGAATTATAATAATAATGTGTTAGAATAATTAGGCTGCTCAGTGACGTCCCCTGCTTTTCCATTTCCCCCCTTGCTGCTTTCTGACCAATGCAGGCAGAGGAGTCGGAGGTGCGCCCCCGGCCTCCCACCCATCCCCCCCAACTCCCCCCATACCCCCTCTAATAAATAGCGCAGCGCAGCGAGAGCCCGGAGAAACAGCGCGCGTGCGGCGAGGGAAGGAGGAGCAGTGTGAGAGTTCATAGATCACACACCTTTTCACACACTC
This sequence comes from Hemigrammopetersius urotaenia, assembly GCA_037974485.1. Taxonomy (NCBI): domain Eukaryota; kingdom Metazoa; phylum Chordata; class Actinopteri; order Characiformes; family Alestidae; genus Hemigrammopetersius; species Hemigrammopetersius urotaenia. The sequence continues at coordinate 17,628,967 of JBBPDC010000039.1, read as the reverse complement.
CTCTATATAAAGACACACCTCCCTTATAAAGAGGAGCTCACACTGCAGGGGCATGATTTCCAACAAGACTGAGGGACCACGCCGAGGACGGTCTTTCGACTCCATCAACAAATACTACGAGGAGAAGCAATTCAATAATGAGGTAAGTGAATTTATTATTATTATATTAATGTTATTTTAAACCTTACGAGGTAATTTGTGTATGAAGAGATCCAAAACCATTATTATTATTATTATTATTATTATTATTATTATTATTATTATTATAGTTTTCTGTACAATTTTCTGTACATTATATCATTGTTACAAGAATTATAATGATTATAATCATCATTAATGTTATACCTGTTCTTTTATACCGTTATTTAATGACAGTATATGATCTGCTCATAATGCAACTATTTTTCATGCTTCTACTCCACTCAGATTGCACATATTTTACATATTGCACCTTGTACAGACACCTTTATACTCTTTTATCTTTTATACTTTATACTATGGGCTGTTTTCTCAACAGAAAAGACATGTAGATTCACGTACACTTTAGTAGACATATGCAGTGATTATGGACTGGAGCACTTACAGACTTTTTATAAAGGTCTATAGCAGCTGTCCCGCTTTTAGTGCTGAATTTGCTTACTCCAAAAAGTCCAAGAAATGTTTGACTGATAGATGTATATTGTTGTTGTTGGGGGAATTTCCAAAATTGTAAATTTACAAGAGAAAGAAAACACATTTTTCACCTTGAATTGAGGGCACAATTTTGATTTTGGGCCATTTCTGTTGGTCCACTAATCATGAATTTATAACTGTGGGGAAAATGCAATGTCAGTGATGATATTCATATTTCTCACTTTATCACTGGTTTGTTGTTGTTGACTTTAGGGGTTAAATTTAAGGTCTTCCTAAATTTGACCTTACACCACTCCTGAAAAAAGGACAGTGGGGTACCCATACATCAGCACCCAGTGACATATTAAAGTGTTTTGCACAGTTAAATGTTATGTGTTATGTATCATTTCTCTGTAAGGATGGGAGTTTCACATTTAACAGTGGACTACAGTATGAACAGTATGCTATATTACTAATGTGTGATGGTCTGATGATCAGGGCCAGCCATCATATTTACATATTCTGAGAATAACTCTAAATGCTCTGTTCTTTAATTTGCAGTTGAACAAATCTACCTTTAACAACAGCGAGGAGAACCAATGCAAGATCCTGCCCTCTAAGAGAGAACACGCAGCCATTATCTTCTCTCTGAAGAATGAAGTTGGTAACCTTGTGAAAGCTTTGAAACTTTTTCAGGTGTGTATGACTTCAATGTCTGGGCGCTGGTCATAATTTCAGTGAATGAAAGCAAATATTTACAGCTTCGTCTAAAATGTATTTTACAAAGGTACAGATGACCAATTATATTAATAATAAGGTATATGTTAATTACACAGGCGTCAAATGTATTTGATTATTTTTGAAAATGAGTTATTATTTTTTAAGATTTATTTATTATTTGTAATTTATTTCCTTCGTGTCTTTTTTTCTTAAATTCCCAAACAGGAAAACCAGGTCAACCTTTTGCACATCGAGTCTCGGAAGTCCAGGAGGAGTAACTCGGAGCTGGAAGTGTTGGTGAACTGTGACAGCGAGCGAGAGACTCTGAAGGAAATCATTCGGCTGCTGAAAAAGCAAACTAACATCGTCACCATGGACTCACCCGAAAGGCTCTGCCCTGCTAATGATGGTACAGTCCCAAGCATTCCTGAAATCTGGTCGTGCTGCAGGTTTTGTAAGAATTAAGTGTGGATTTGAAGAATATGTTCATGATACTCAATATATATATCACAATATTTCACTGCCAGTCACATTTCAAAAAGGCTATGAGCACAATTTAAAAATAAAATTGCAGCAGTGAACTGTTTAAGAGGGAACAGAAGAAAACTAGAAGCTATTGTTAAAAATAATATTTAAAAAAAAACACTATGAAACCTGATCCACTATTTGCTACTATGCAGTTATACATTGACTGATGTTTGCAGGAGCTGTTGTTTATTTATCTGAACCATTTTATTGCATTGATGATACTTATAATACCTGCAGAAAAATGTACTGTGACGTATAGCATGATAACAGTGACATATCATCATATTGCCCACCACAAAAATATGTAATAATGCAAAAATGTGAAACAGGGATGCTGTAAGACATAGTCAGGCTAATGCAGAGCTGTCTGATGATGTAGATTTTGCTGAAGAACCCTGGTTCCCCAGGACAATCTCAGATCTTGACAAGTGTGCTAACCGGGTTCTGATGTACGGCTCTGAGCTGGACGCCGATCATCCTGTGAGTGCTATAATGAATGAATGAGTAATGAAAGAGTCCTGAATTTTTCTATCAAATTTTTATTATTGAAATGATATTTGACATAAAATATTGAGGATACCAAATTATCATATATTAATCATGATTCACTAACTTCATGTTTGATGTCTATACATCACTTTAAATACTGTATATAATATTACACTTGAAATGTTATACAAAATAAGTAAAATCCTCACAGGCGAAACATAGATATACTGTGTTTGAGTTACTGTATATAATATGCATATAAAGTAAAACAAAAATGTTCAAATGAAGAGTAATGTGAAATACTGTCCTGTCTACATCTTATTTTTACTCTCAGGGCTTCAAAGATAACGTATACCGGAAGAGACGGAAATACTTTGCAGACCTTGCAAGGAACTATAAGCAGTACGTCTTGCAGCTTTTTATTTTCCTTAATTCTTCAAAGAGCTTCCAGTTACTTTCAGCTTTCTCTTTCTCTCTCTCTCTCGTTTCTCTCTCATGTCTGTCTCTCAGTGGGGACTCGATCCCGCGGGTGGAGTTCACAGAGGAGGAAGTGAGGACGTGGGGGGTGGTGTTCAGGGAGCTTAATAAGCTGTACCCAACACACGCCTGCAGGGAGTACCTGCGCAACCTGCCTCTACTCTCCCAGCACTGCGGCTACAGAGAGGACAACATCCCACAGCTGGAGGACGTGTCCCGCTTCCTCAGGGGTGAGACTGCACCTTCTGTACCAGCACTATCCCTGCATTCAGTGCATTCTGTGTTCAGTTACGTTAAACGCTTTAACTCTAGGCTTGGTTCTTAAGTTTACAGCTATGGCCTAGTGGTTAGGGAGTTGCTGATCAGAAGGTCATAGGTTTAAATCCCAGGACTGCTAGTGACACCACTGAGGTGCCCTTGAGCAAGATACCATCCCCACACACTGTTCCCTGGGCTCCCCTTGTTGGTGGCAGCACACTGATTCACTTCGTGAATGGGTTTAAGGCAGAAATAGAATTTCAGACTGTTCACACTGTGTGGTGTGTTCACTCATGACTACAACGGTCCACTTTTCCAGTAACTATTATGAGATTACTTTTAGAGTTTGGCTCTGGCGAGAGCCCAAAGGGTCCCTGTAATTCAATGTAGTAGCAAGATAGTGTGTCTTTCAATGGAACAAGGATAGATGTAGATTTAGATGTAGATTTAAAGACTATCTACACAGTTTGTGTAGTTCGACCTCTAGCCCTTCGTCAGTTTTCAGGCCGCAGGACACCGTTGGATGGATGCATTGGTGGAGTATTCTCAGCCGAGCAGTGACACCAGCTGAATGTTATTTAACACCTCTAGAAAAACTGCTGTGTGTGATTCGTTCTGTCTGTTTGTGTTGGTGATGTTCGTTATATCCATGTTTGTGCATTTGTGTTTTAGAGAGAACGGGTTTCACAATCCGTCCGGTCGCTGGGTACTTGTCCCCTCGTGATTTCTTGGCAGGACTGGCCTTTAGAGTGTTCCACTGTACTCAGTATGTTCGACACAGTTCAGCCCCACTCTACACGCCAGAGCCGTGAGTACCACAATACATTTCAGCTCTAAAGGCTAGCAGTGGGATGGTGGTGACTCCTGTCGTTTGTCACCGGGCCTGTTGGTTACCTCACTGGGGATGGTTCATTCATTTTGACACTGTGATATTTAACATGGTTTTGTGTCTTTGCATTCCTCTCATCTAATATGTGTTGTCTCCTAACACAAATAATGGAATCGTAATTACTTTATATGGCTTTATCATTTGTGAGGATGTTTGACTCTCACCCAAACTTATTCTATATTTTGTATTCTATAAGTCAAGTCAAATTTATTTATACAGCAACTGACATTGTTGCAAAGCAGCTTTACAGAATGCAGGGCTACCCCCAGCCAAGTTACAGGTGACAAATACAAGTCAAAACTTCTTAAAACTGGAGACAGAAACCCTGAGTGGAACCAAGACTCAAAAAAAGGAAAGACACTATGGAGCTGACTAACAAAAACAGACCGTAATGTAGTGTATATGTTAGAATATAAACTAGCTTGGCTTATTGAATTCTTATTTTCACTTTAGATTGTATGTAATGTTATGAAATTCTTTTGTTAAAATCTCAATTTGAAATGTACCTTAATATCTTAACACAAATATTACACTTTGGCCCCTTTAATAAAAAAGGGTTCCACCACTTTATACCAAACATATGAACAAAATATAGTGTATGTATAATAGTTTTTGCTCAAGACTGACTATCAGGTAATTTCCTGCTGTTAAAGGGACACGTGTCATGAACTGCTGGGTCATGTGCCGCTGCTGGCAGAGCCCAGCTTTGCCCAGTTCTCTCAGGAGTTAGGCCTGGCTTCTCTGGGGGCCTCAGATGACGCCGTACAGAAGCTGGCAACAGTACGTATACTCCTATTCTGATCTGTAGCACCTTCAAACCTAGACATTAAGATAATAATTTTGATATTTATCCACATAACAACACTGTAGAACAGATTTGGAAGTTATGTAAGTGAGTTACATATAAAATATATTAAATCTTTCAAACACTTTGTTCCTTATACTGTACTAGATGAAAGGTCTGTGAGTGTTTCCAAGTATAATATATAGTTTAACGTGTGTTTGCAGTGTTACTTCTTCACCGTGGAGTTTGGCCTTTGTAAGCAGGATGGAAAGCTCAGAGCGTACGGAGCTGGCCTTCTCTCCTCCATCAGTGAACTTCAGGTAAAAATGAATAAATGTAAAGAAGAACCAAAACCAGCATAATAAAAAATAAATGACATGGACATAACCCAAAAATACATAGAAAAAAAGTGCATTACAAGTTTACTCTTCCATTCCAGCATGCGCTTTCTGGCAATGCCAAAATCCTGCCATTCGAGCCCAAAGTCACCAGCCAACAGGAGTGCCTGATCACGACCTTTCAGGACGTCTACTTTATGTCCGAGAGCTTTGAGGAGGCCAAGGTTAGAATGAGGTAAACTAATAATGCTTTTAATTCTCTCATAAATTGCATCTCAAACTGCTTTAGCAGACATGAAAAATATCCTCAGTACAGCATGGATGCTGCTTAAAGGGTGATGTTCCTGTCTTCTCCCCAACGGGACCTAACAATCAAATGACTGAACATTTTATGCACTACATTACTATAATTAAGGAAGTTAAACCCCAAATCATGCAGAACTGCTGCACAGGCTACATTCTTAAGTATCATATACCAAGCATATAAACTAAATGGGTGGTACTTAATATACCATTTACAGTGTACTGCGCAATGCATTTTAAATAAACAGGAAAAAATCTTAAAGAAAGTGGATCAAAACAGCATTTTAAAGGGGTCTGGTTTGAGGAAGCGCTTTACATAATATACACCCATTGCCACTATAAAGTTTGAATTCACTATTTTCAGTAAAATCGTATTATTTTTCAAAAAATGTACAACTTATAGATGTGACCAGAATAATGAGTCGAGCTGTAGATTATTCTCTAATCATTGAAGAATATCTATTAAAAATGTACTCAAATTAGCACCAAAACTGCCCCATACAGTAAAATGGAAAAAAGATTTAACAGACCCATTCAAATTACATTTAGTCAGTTCTCTTTGGGAAAATGTGCACATTGTGTAAGGAGAATACAGTCAAAAATAAAATTTTCTGTAAAATCTTGTCAAATTATAAAATATAACAGTTTTTGCACAGGACACATTTTAGGTCAAACAAACAGTAACTGTGCATTAAAAGGTACAGAAATGTGTGTTTGTTCTCTGTAGTGGATGCACGCTTATTTACACACACACACACACACATATATAAA
>JBBPDC010000039.1:17595463-17608071 GCA_037974485.1 Hemigrammopetersius urotaenia | reverse complement strand
CTGCCCCCTGTAGTTAGGGAATGAAAGTCGCTTTGGATAAAAGCGTCTGCTAAATGCCATAAATGTAAATGTAAATGATGTGTCTAAACTTCACATATATATATGTGTGTGTATATGTGTTTAAGTGCTGGTGTGCAGAAAGGGCTGTTAACTTTCCTTTCATCAGTATCAATTATTCACCTTACTCTAAACTCTAGCCTGCAGTGAAATGTGTTTGTACGCACATTTCTACATCATATTTTGCACATTTTGCACATCAAAGTGCACATGTGTGCAGCTGCAAAAAAAACGCAATGCATTCAGTTCACTTGATGGGAACGTGCCCATCATTTTCACATGCATAAGATATAAGACATCAACACAAACAAGCCGTTCTTGCTGTAGGCAGTAACTGTGTTCAAAGGTCCATAAAACATTTCAAAGCGTGCCATTCATTGTCCTGTCCACAGGGTCTAAATATGAAATCTAAGCTGACAGTCAATTTTAAAACTATTGTTTTTATCAAAAAAATTCTTCCATCAAATATCTGCCTGTTAAACCTGGACTACTAGTTATAGCGTGGACTACTTTTTGAATGAGGTACAACACAGGGCAGCCAATCAGAACAGATGTTGTTTACATCCTGTTTGTAAAAGATACAAAGTGATTAACAATAGTCTTGTAAAAAGGAATTGCCTATTTTAGTATATAAACCTACACAAAGGAAAGGTGAATTACTATGAAGACGACATACAAATATCTGCCACATATATATTGACTGCATCATATTTCATTACTGTATATACATGTGTGTATGTGTGTGAGTGTATGCACTGGGTTCTGTGTGTGCCATTTGTTTTCCTGTTTGTTGCCAATCTAACAGATGCCATCTGTCCATCGCGCTCCTATTTCTCACGGTCCCGTGCCCAGAGTCAAGCGGCTCGAACTGATTAGCTAGGCTTCTCTGCCTTGTGCCTTTTATAGACGGACTGGAGTTCTAGGCACTGCTAGGAAAAGTCATCAGACAGACAGAGAGCAGCCCTAAAAAGGCTTCAAGGCATTGCTAATGTGCATTGCACCATAGAGGAAAGGTCTAACGCACTTTATGAATGGTTCAAGCCCTTCGAAGCTTGTCATATTTGTGCATGTAAAGTTGTGAATTGAGCCAAGCTAGAAACTGGGCCTGAAAGTACATGAACGCCTTTGTTTTGTTGGTCTGCGTGTTCTGCAGTGCCGTGTGAATGGCACAGGAGTCGTGCGAGCGGAGTGAATGACTGCGGCTCCTTGCAGGGCTCAGTTCCTATTGCGTGGTTGCTTGGACACTGTCGCCATGGCAACATGCTCCAGCTCAGCATTAAACGAAATACAGAAGCAGCAGAATGAAATAAACAAGAGCTCACATGAAAGCAGGTGAAAGGTGAGGGAAAAGTTGAAAACTTCCAATTTTCTTTACAACTCATGCAGCGTTCCATGAATTGGGAATTCCCAAGATCTGGGAATACCATGACTCAAAGTCTACATGCTAGTCTGTTTAGAATAAAAGGTTAAAACAAATACTGCCGGATGCTTTATGTCATCATGCTAAGACGCAACCTCTTATTCTCTGAAAATAGGCCTGCATACACATTCTTGCTCTTGAATGACTCTCTGCTTTCCTCTTTTTCTTCTTTCATACATCATTAATTACTGAGTATGTTTATTCAGTATCTGTCAAAGTCCTTTCATTATAACTATGAAGTAATGTAATAATCTATATTAGTGATACCTATTAGAATCCCTTCCTTTCTTGAAGATCTATACATTTAAATTATTATAATGAATTAAAAACACCTGTTAAATGCTAAATTCCCTGAGCAATTTACTGAGCAATTTACTGAGCACTGCAGTAAATGAACGTGATTTAACCCTTAAAAGGCCTTCAGGTCTGTGGGACCCGCTTTTCGTTTTTAGCTTAAGAAAAAAGTTATACAAATAATTATTTTTTCAAACTGAGATTCATTGGCCTTGGCTCATTTTCTGTGAGGAACATGAATATTTAAAAATGTGTGGCATTTCAATTCATAAATGTGATTTAACAAATGTAAAGGGAACAAATTGAAATTAAAAGGTTTGAATATGTTGAATTAAAAGCCCCAAAATGCAATGGGTCCACCACACCCAGCAGGACTCCCTGTGTAACCAAAAAACCCTATACCAAGGTTAAACATATACAATGGGAACAAAGTATATTACAAAGGTTCATTCTACATTTTTGCACATTTTTATTCGGTTACTCTGCCAAATGTAATTAAACAAAAAAGAAAAAGTTGTTGTATAGAAAAGAATCAGGTTATTCACTGGTAGGCAGGTGCATTCCATTGGCTGAGTGGTACAAGTGGGACCCATTCACTTGTTCTGTGATCAATCAACTCAGCTTTTTTTTGGTGCACTTACAGGTGCATGAGTGAGACAACATGCATTAAAATAGGTTACCATTTATAGTTTGTAGAACTAATAAGTGTCATACTGTTTCATGGGCCTTTTAGACACTTCAGACTTATTTATGTCACCCATGCCACACAGTCACCCGCAAGTATCCGCTCGAACTCTGGAGCAATCTTTAACCTTTCAGCTGCCTCATATATTCTAGTAGCTATAAAAAAAAGTAATGTGTGCAGGCAGCATGTGGTAAAAATGAAATGAAAAGTAATTTGCACATTTACTTATCCACTTTATTCTTGTGCTCCATGATGCTTTCACTGTGGATGGAGCTGTTTCACCAGACAATTTGCAAATTGCTTATATGATAGAAATATGGGAATAAATAAAAATGTAAATTATCTTTACTGTTACCTAGCTTGACAGCTTGCATGCTGATGTTTGTAATCGATTTATCAGCAGAAAGCTGAACGCCTGTGAGAGAAATGCTTATTTCAGTCAGACGATTCTATTCATGGCCTAAACAGATTACTTAGATTTATTATCAGCTCTAGATTATATAGACATTTTAAACGCAGAATCAGTGCTGGACTGCCCATCGGGCATACCGGGTAAATTTGGGCCGGTGCGGGATCCCGTCAGACCTCCCCCCTTGCCCCCCCAACCACACCCACCCACAAAGAACAATATCCATGTATGTCTTTCATTACTGGGGTTTGTCACTAGTATGCTCTTGTGTGAGCTTTCTGGTAGTGCTCAGTCAGCTCTAGTGATTCCGTCCAGTTATAGAGAATATAAAGAGTATGTTGGCAGCGAGGGCATGTCTGAGAGCTTCAGGTACTGAACAATCTGCAAGTCTTGCAATCATTTTCCATGGCAATTTGGCAGCACTACACCTCTCTCTGACACATGTGATGACCCATGGTGGGTTTTGTCTCTTTGTCCCCCCACTTTCCCTCTTTGTCATTAACTTCCTTTCTATAGTGTGAAGGCAGAAGGGCTGCTGATATGGAGACGGGGTTCTCACAGCGTCGCCACTGGTCTGCTACTTTTCTGACCACTAACTAACACTGTCTCTATTTTTAAATGTGTGCTGCTTACTGAGTATTTAAAGAAAAGAAAGTTTTCTTTTAGAGCAGTTGCTTTGGCCCTGTTCTTTGTTACTGCTCCTGACCCTAGACCAGGGCGTAACACACAAAGTTACGCTCTTAGAATCCTGAAAGCTGCCTGGCCAATGATGCCATGGAGGCTCTCCTCCACATTTACATGAGGGGTCTTGCGCACAAAACAGGGGGAAAAAAGTGTATTTTCCACTGAAACCAAGTGAAAATAGCAAAGAGTGATGTCTGTGTAAAAATCATTAGTGACAGCGGGTGGCTTATGTAATGATGATAATATATAGCACCTTTAAAGAACACATTCAGAACATACATTATCATCTGGAGCACGGTGCCATGCAGTGCTGTTTGATGTTGTTTCATAGAATTAACTAGTTTGACTTCACTGGGTATGAAGATACCTTCATGTTAAAACGTATTGAGTTAGTTGGCAGGTTAAACATTTGTTGAACTACCCAAAGACCTGTTTTAACTACATTATTTATGAGATATATCTAGTAACACAAGTTAATTAAGTACTCTAACCCACCTCAAGCCTAATAAACATTAACAATATGCAACAGAATTGCAATATTTTCCATCAGAAGCTGAGCCCATCCATAGGGCTATTTTGAGTAGAGGCCTTGGCAGTGTTTCATACATTGTTTATGTTTCTATATAAGGTTTATACGTTTTTCATCTGACTATATTTCATAGGCAATTCATAGGCAATTTTGATGTTATGAAGTCACATTCATAACCATTTTTTTCTTTTATGGATTTATGCCCATAACATTCCTGTTCTTGACTACTGCTCACCACACACTGCCCCAGAGTGTCTTAGAGATTTACTAGGACAGTGATGACTTATGGAGTAAACACACCTTTAATTAAATGAAAATGAGCATGAATGACACGTCCGTTTCCAACTGGCAGGATATTTCAGCCATCATATCCACATACAATGTTCACTTAAAAGTATGGTGGCTATGTTGTATGTGTGTACACAGGTGTGTGTGTGTGTGTGTGTGTGTGTGTGTGTGTGTGTGTGTGTGTGTGTGAGTTGGCGTTTGTGAGTACAGGTGCACCATTGTGCATGTGTGTGTGTACAGTAGGTCCTTTTCTATGCATTTATGTGCAGTATAATTAGCTCTCCAGCCCAGGCATGGGGAAATCCCCTCTAGACAGAGAAACAGTAGAGAGAGAGCCACTCTCAATTACACACTAATGAAACAGTTCTCACTCTGAGTATATGAGCAGGATCAAGCAATGCCACATCTCTCTCTTTCTCTCTCTTTCTCTCTCTTTCGATCTCTCTCTCTCTCTCTCTCTCTCTCTCTCTCTCTCTCGCTCTCAACAGTCTCTCAGTGCTGTCAATGAAGGCACTTATCTGCACTTACTCTGACTGTAAGCCACTTATTCCTGTAAGAATATGACACAGCAGTTAGGTTCTCACCCTTTCCTAAGATGCTGCTGGACAAACTTGCTTAAGGTTCTAAACATTACACTCCAGATATGCCAGTGAAGAAGCTCCTATTTATGTAAATCACTTTGAATGGTTTTTGTGCATTAAATGTGCTACTTATAAATCTCACCTTGCCTTACTTAAGCACTGTTTTGAAAAAAAAAAGAACAAATACAGTTGCTTATTCCTGACTCGGCTATATTTTCAAGAGAAAAAAGTAAATCTTCAAAGTATTCACTGCAAATCTGAATGGTCAGGAGACTTTTTTTTTTCATTTCTTTTCATTTCATTCCATTTCTATGAAAATTTTAAATTAGCTGCCCATTATTACTCTTTGTGCAACTGCCCATTACAAAGATTGACATCAAGATGACTCTATCACTCTATAACACTATTTTGAAACTATTACATAATACTGGATGTATAGTGGACCAATATTACACTGAGTGTTTGCGTTCCGTAATGATGCATAGTCTTGACAACGTCTCTGCTGCATCTTTGCTTTCCATAGATTCTTTGATAGTTTTGAGCTCCCTCACTACTAAAACCACTGTGTGACGTCTTAAAAATGAAATATTAAACATTGCTCGATACAGACTTCATAACAGAGCCACACATGTATTATCTGTATAATGTACGAAGCAATTCAACAGTCCCTTCGTCAATTCTACTGCCTCTGCAGTAAATTATCTACCATATCGATAAGGACAAAAACACCAGAGAAAAGGCCACCATGTGTGATCAACAGGTAAACATCAATATTTAGCACTGTATTGGTGAGACATTAATACTATTGTTAACTATACATCCTAAAAATAAGGGTATAAAGGGTCTTTAAAAGACTTTAAAAATACCTTTAAAATAAGGACCTTCACATAAAGTCTATAAAGAACCCTTAGATCAGTACAGAGCCTTTATATTACATTAATATTTTTTACATTAATATTTTTAAAACCATGAATCATTTGCAATGTTCTGGCATCTGTGGCACCTTTTTTTAAGGAATGTACTCAAATAGCATACTGTCATATGAATAACGAACCAAAGAAGCTGTTGGTGTTTATGACACAAAACCAGTTAGATCAACGTATGGGTCTATGCTCAGACCAAATGAGTGTGCTATGCTTTTCGTGTGAAATGCAGTTCACCTCATAATGTGTCAGATGGAATGGAAGAATATCCACCTTTAGCTTGCAGTGGCACCCAGTGTGTGTGTGTGTGTGTGTGTGTGTGTGTGTGTGTGTGTGTGTGTAAGCACGGAAAGAATGGAAAAATGCTGAATGGCTGTTTTTTGCAATGCTTCTGGGAGCTGATGTGCTGCAGTTGCTTAGTAGTTTGAGTAAGTGAGAAATGCTGCATTCAGGCCACAAGAGTGACAGCAGGCGTCAAAGCGGAGAAGACAGTGAAGACAGTCGGTGAGGCGGATAGGAAGGAACAAGAGGACTCAGTCGCATTTTTAGGCTACGTTTTTTTTTTTTAGCTCGGTCTCTTTTTTTTTATTCATTCAGATGGACATGCCTCTGAAGGGTTTCCTACCTGCTCGGTTCATTTCTAAAACCTCGTCCTGGGCGGCCAGCGGGCACGTGTCACTCTGCGTGCTGTGGTGGGGAGAGTTCATGCCCGACTTACAGAAATTGGGGGAGCCGAGCTGCGGGGCGCGTGGGATATGCTTGTTCTTTTTCTTTGGTAGCTTCTGCTTCGCCATGGCCAGAGAGTAGTACATGCCAAAGTTATTGACGATGACCGGCACGGGCATGGCGATGGTCAGGACACCGGCTAAGGCGCACAGCGCACCCACCAGCATGCCCGACCACGTCTGTGGGTACATGTCTCCGTAGCCCAGTGTTGTCATGGTGACCACAGCCCACCAGAAGCCGATGGGGATGTTCTTGAAGTGTGTGTGCTCACTGGCCCGCGGGTCATTGGGCTTGGCGCCGATTCGCTCGGCGTAGTAGATCATGGTGGCGAAGATGAGTACACCAAGGGCCAGGAAGATGATGAGGAGGAGGAACTCATTGGTACTGGCCCGCAGGGTGTGGCCCAGAACGCGCAGGCCCACGAAATGACGTGTCAACTTGAAGATCCGGAGGATCCGCACGAATCGGACCACCCGCAGGAACCCCAGCACGTCTTTAGCCTCTTTGGAGGACAGGCCGCTCAGGCCCACCTCCAGGTAGAAAGGCAGGATGGCCACAAAGTCGATGATGTTGAGCGTGTTCTTGATGAATTTTTTTTTGTCCGGACAGAAGGTGACGCGCATGAGGAACTCAAAGGTAAACCACACCACACACACGCCTTCGATGTAGGTCAGAAACACCTCGGTCTCTGTCTCCTGGTAGACCCTCGTGCTGTTGTCCAGGGGGTCGACGTCCGTGCGATTGATGATGGGGTTGAAGGCCTCGTGTGTCTCCAGGCAGAATGTGGTTATAGACACCAGAATGAAGAACAGAGAGGCAAATGCCACCCACTGGAGGAGAGAGAGAGAGAGAAAGAGAGAGAGAGAGAGAGAAAGAAGAAGAAGGAAAAGGAATGATGTTAAATGCTTGTTAAGTTTGTCATAATGTATTAAATGTTCTGATTAATTTGACACCAAGTAATAATAATTAGCAAAATTTTATGAATTTTGACAAGACACTGAGGTCCCTTAATAAGTTCTTTAGAAATAAAACAAAAATCTACAATGATAAACGTTAGTCAGTGAGAATGAGAAACACCTCCGCTACACAGAAAAAAGTGCATTTTTCCACACGTTCCACATATGAGACAAAATATATTTCACCAAGCATGTTATTTAGCAAACAAATAGTAAGTGTGTATTAAACTGTGCAAAAGGTGTTTTCTGTAAGTCACCCGAATATTTGCATATGACTTTTAATAACTATATAGGGGTAAACAGGATCGATGTGGAGCCAAAAATGGGAAGGACTGATATATGACACATCCCTTCGTGACAGAAAGAAACAGATCACAACAGACACGTCAGTCATCTCGGAGGAGCTGATCTTATATATATATAATTTTTTTTTTTTTTTTTTTTTTTTTTTTTTTCTCACATGCTTTGATTCTCACTGCTTTGTGAAAGTCCATCTGCCTGCATACTTTTAAAATTCAACTCCAGAAAGTCAAATGTAGGTCAGTTCTTTTAATGGGACATGACTTGATAACCAGCATCACATAACTAGTCCAGTGGAGGTCCCAGAATGCCAGATGCAGCTCTAATGAAGCAAATTTGTGCCACTACAGTGCTCCTATGTGCCCTGAGGTCAGATTTCCTAAAAAGATGGAAAACTATATTTTCTCCTATCGCATGATGATTTAGCCTACAATGATATGCGTAGTCTAAATAAAAGACAAATTACTGAATGTCTCTTAATTCTCCTAATATACATATGTCTTAAAATATATACATATGTATATTTTATACTATATTTTCATATATATATTAAATATTAAGTGTGCTATGTATTGGTATATCAGGAGGTCACCATCCCTTTGGGTAGCAGCGGGCCTCATGCAAACCTAAACATACTGTGGGCAGTTCTAAGAACAGTGGAGAATCCATTACGTTGCTGCTGATTGCTTTGTCATGGCATGCAATAAGAATCAGAATAAAAAAATGTACTAATCCCAGAGGAAATTGTTTATGTTACGACTGCACAGACACACAGAGACACAGAAAACAATATAAAATATAAAGTCTAAATAAATCCAATGAAAAACATCTATGAAATACACTATGCCATATACACTAGGGTAGTAATACCATAGATAAGTAACTTACAGTTAAATCTATAGTATTTATACCACATGTGTATACAGCATAGTGTATTTCATATTGAGTTTTTATCTGTACAGGTTATACTGTTGTTTTTTTTGCCTAATAGCATAATCAGAAGATAAGTGAAAGAACCTCCAGACCTCAGTGTTCCCATGGCTAGTTACTGAAGGCTTATTATCTTGCACATTTTACCACCTACCCTTCAACTCAGCATTATGTTATTCATGAGCTAATTAGTTAGATTAGGAGTGTGTCAGAAATCACACTTTTAGTGCGAAATTTTAGGGCGTAGTGCGCTCTCACTGAAAACGGCTTGAAATCGCAGTGCAGTACGATGGACACTATGTGCACTAAACGGGGGCCATTTTGCCCACGTAGCAGAGGGGGAGTTTTCGAGTTGAATAACGGCGGTCAACAGTGAAATGCAAGGCCAAGCGGAGGCAACTGGTTCAAATAAATATAAGTAACATTAATAAAGTTATTTTACTGATGTATACTGCAGTATAACTGGCAAATGTTAGTCCATCACTTCCATTAAGTCCAAAACGTTCCATTTAGGACAGCGCTTACCCACAGCAGTGTGCACTACAGAAGGAAGTGCTCAGTGTGCACTACGCACTACATTTCAGTGCACTCACAGAAGTGCGCAATTTCGGACACACCCTAGGTCTGTTGGGAGCAGAGAAGAAACTAAAATGGGAAGGACAGTGGGCTCCAAGACCAGGCTTCGGAAACACCGCTCTACAATTGGAGCCACCTTTGGTAAAAATGAGCAAAAGAAGCTAATTGAAAATCATGTCTTGTGTCTCAGTCTGATGTTGCAATTATTATCCAGTGAGGCAATAAAATCGTTGATCCTTACTTCTCGAGTCCCCTGAAGTGGAGAGTGCATAAATAAGGGCCTAAGGACTCTTAAGGACCTGGAGAGATATTCTATGAAGGAATCATCTTAGATCCCTGAGACCTGCTGTCTCACCTCACACAGCACCATGAAAAAAGACAGTGCTGTTGTCTTGGAAAGGTACCGCGCAATTTCACATGTTTTTGAGAAATTAAAAAGTCTATTTTTCTTCTTTCTTTTCAGAATTTTCACTGAGGGTTCTGTGATATTTTCAGTACAAAATCATGGTAATAAACATCATTTTTGATGACTTTGGTCTTTAACTCTTTAAACAGTGAAAGAGCAAGCTCATGCTCCTTACTCCTGTACCTTAAAAAGCAAGAAAATCTAAAGTTGTTTCATGTATTTACTCAATAGTACACCTTTGCATGAAGTCTTAAGGGCTTAAATCCTGTTCGTACCCAGATTTCTTTATTTCTTTTTACATAATTGACAATGCGAGCTGCTTTTAATCTGGATCTACTGTATATCTGGATGACTGAACTAAAAGAAATGGTCAGAAATTTCAAATCCAGTTACAATAACTTACAATAAAAGTTAGGAAAATTCCTTTTTTGTGGATGAAAGGTTTTGTTATGACAGCATCAATATCTGACTTCCAGTAGCAGCGTGTTGATAAAGACAAAGATGTACTCCAGCGACTGTATACACGCCTTTCCTGTGCTCACCTGTGAATTTTGAATGGGGCTGTAAAGATTAGTCTGGCAGTAGCTGCAGCTAGATGTGGGTAATGGGTGTTGTGTAACTCCACTTAACACCACTCCAATACTGAAGATCCCTGTCCCGAGAAACAGGAGCAAGCATGGTACACATGTCAGGAGGAAGAGTGGTGTAACATTGGTGTTGACCAGAGATGCAGTCAAGTATTACTCAAGATAGAGTAGGTGTACGGTTGGAAAGTTTTGTTGAGGGTAGAAAGTACAAGACATTCAGTGCAAGTTACTGAACTGATACACACGTATGGACATGTGCATGTGGACTAATAGATAGAATAGTTGATTTACTACTTTGCACAGCATACCAGTGAATGTGGTTGTGCTATTAATACTGCAGTTCTGCTTTTAAATTTAGAATAAAAAACAAAACCCAGCCACAGCTAGGCTTTAGACATCCTGTTCTCAATGCTGCTGTGCTATGTGTTTACAATCAACTTCACAGCATGCAACCATGTACAGAACTGTTTGTCAGACTTTTTTGGATGTCGATCTGAGCACTATAGACAATAAAGAACATCACTATCTGCATCCTTGTCTACTCACTCTTCCCTTTGCACACAGAGCAAATGATTTCCATCAGCACTCCTGTTGGAAATGAACTGTATATCATGTACGTGGAGCTTTCACCAGTTTGTCTCATAGTGTCTACATGTGTCAAGTTGACAAACAAACCAGCATCCAAATGCATAAACATGCAATCTGATGACAGTTAGTGACTATAAATATGGCTCCCAGAGCCAGAGATGGCCATTGGCAGACATAATTGGAGCTGAATGCTTTGCAAGCTACAGGCCATTCTACAATGTGCAATAATGAGCCTGATGAAATAACTGTATAAATGTACCATCTGTGGCAGCCTGCACAGAACTGGAGCTATCTCACAAAACTCTCTCCATCTCTCTGTCTCTCTCTGTCTCTCTCTGTCTCTGTCTCTCTCTCTTTCTCTCTCTCTTTCTCTCTCTCTCTCTCTCTCTCTCTCTCTCTCTCTCTCTCTCACTGTGTCTTTGTCTCTCTCTGTCTCTCTCTCTTTCTGTCTCTGTCTCTCTCTCTCTCTCTCTCTCTGTCTCTGTCTCTCTCTCTCTGTCTGTGTCTCTCTCTCTCTCTGTCTCTCTCTCTCTATATCTCTCTGTGTCTCTCTCTCTGTCTCTCTGTTTGTCTGTCTGTCTGTCTGACTGTCTCTCTCTCTCTCTCTGTCTCTGTCTCTCTCTCTCTCCCCTCTCATGTATTCTCTTTCTGGAAGTAGACATCCAAAAGCATTAATAATTCAGAAAAATAACAAGGATTAGAAGCAACCTAAAATATTTTCTTCATGCTTTCCCTGAAGAATCTCACCCTTTGATCAAGTACGATTTGTGAGTTTTATGTGTTTGCACTGTTTAGCTTCTAGGTTTGTTACCGAGTAGAACATTTACACAGACCTTTCATCATCATTACTAAACATTTTACAGTAGCTATTGAATAAGACCTGGATTATATAATTAAGTCCCCTCCATGCTGCCAAAACACCTCTGACTCTTTGAGAAATTACTTTCTGAGCTGTGGTATCTGACACCAAGTGGTTAACAGTAAACATTTTAGGTCCTGTTGGGACCTCCATGAATCGGACTAGCTTGTACTCAGTTGGACTGAAGTGTGAGGAATTCAGAGGCCAACAATATTGGTGGTATGTGTCAAAGTAACAACCGCATGGATGCCACGTTTCTCTGACGGCTTGCCTTCTTCCCCACAGTGCAACCTGCCGTTGTCTCTTCTCCTCATAAGCCTTGCATACACACCCAGCTATCAGCATAATGTAAAAGAAAATGTGAAGCATCACACCAGGCCATCTTCTTCCATGGCTCCATGGTCTAATTCTTTCTGTGATGGACAAACTCAGTATGGGCACTCTGACTGTTCACAGGGAATCACACAGTCCCATTCACAGCAAACTGTGTTGTTTGGCAGCTTTCAATCATAGCTTTCATGAACTTTGTCAGCAGTTTGTGCTCCAGTGGCTCACATTGTAGTTCTGACAAGAAGATTCCCTCCATGCATGCATAAGTGAGCCTTGGACACCCATGACAATGTCATTGGTCTACCAGTCCAAACCATTCTGATGGGCACTAGTGACCTTTTACTGGGAACACCCCAAAAGATGCCGTGATCCAATCATCTAGCCCTTATAATCTAATCTACAATCTACTAGGACCTAGAAAATATAGGCAAGTGTAGTGATCTGAGCGACTTTGCCCCAGGCAAAGTCACTCAGATCACT
>JBBPDC010000039.1:17585150-17595363 GCA_037974485.1 Hemigrammopetersius urotaenia | reverse complement strand
CCGATCTTGAGCGACTTTGCCCCAGGCAAAGTCACTCAGATCACTACACTTGCCTATATTTTCTAGGTCCTACACATCAGCTTTAGGAACTAATCTGTTCCCTAATATACATATAAGTTATAATATGTAGTATGTAATCTAATGTATTGAATATATAGATTATCAGTGTTATTCACTTCTCCTGCCATTATGTTTAATGTTGAGATAAACAATGGAATAATAAAGCTGACTCTGATAACAATTAAAAATACGTTGATCTGGAGAGATTCAGAGATAGATGCTCTTCTGAATCTTTGTCAGAGTTCAAAGCACATTCACTCTCTCCCTTTCCCATTCGTCACAGGCAGCAAGCGTCATCCCTTTGGGAAACCGTGGATCTGGATGATTGACATAATGAGCTCTCAAGAACAGCGACGTCAATGTGATGTGAGAAGGGTGAAACACGAAGAAATCGATCGATTCAGCACATGACGTAAATCTTTGCAGACTTCCGGAACCTTTTTGCTTTCATCTCAGCAGTTTTGTTAAAAAAAATTGAACCATCAGCATTTTTGAAGTGAATCAGTAACCATAGTACATTTCCTTCTTGTGCTATAAATGTATTTTCAAGTAGAGGAGATAAGAGATCTTATAACAGTCAGCAGGACTCTCCCTCACTATAGCAGATTCTCAAGCTGTGGCAAAACATCGACCTTGTTTGTAAAAACACAATAAAATCCAATCATCTTCTATATTCTGACATTATATCACTTTATTCTCCCTAAACATTACATATTGCTTGTGTTTCGGCTTGTGACATAAACCTCGTGTCTCTGAGCAAGTCTGCCTAATTACGACAATATGATTTATCAAGGTGTTCAGAAAACCCTTTACTCAGTCGTGAAATACAAGACATGTTTTTTCATTACTATCATTTATTTCTAATGCCACTTAAATTTTGTCAGTTTAGCTTCTGGCTAAGCCTGAGTCTACCAGAGATGATCGACACACAGAGAAACTGAGCTGCACCTGTTGAGCGCATGACTGAGCATTTAGTGTTTGTCTCAGCAGAAGAAGGAGATGTTACAGAGTCACAGCCAGAAAGCTGTCGACATTGACCTACTTTTTCTTTCATGCAACAGGACTTTGGTGAAATAGATTTATTTCTTAGGAATTGTTAGGGGTGCCAATAACTGTGGAACAGGTGATTGTATGAAAAATAATTATTTCTTAGTCAGGGATTTTTTTTTCCCTTAAAGAGAGAGAGAGAGAGAGAGATTTTGTCAGCTGTTCCTGACTACAATGAAGTAGTGACTGTACCAAACCAGGTTTCTGATGGAAACACTCACTGCTCATCTAAATGTTTTTTAAATGTTATTTTCTAAGGTGTCTAATTCTCTTGCATAGTACTATACATTCTGTTCTCAGCTTTTTAACTTTTATGATTAACCTCCTGAAAAAGGAGAAAAATGCAAAATTAGCCTCCAGTTCAGGAGCTTTATAAGATCAGGGACATAAACTAATACGGAAAAATATTCAACTTTGATTTCTTGTCGATTTAAAAGACTGATTTGATATGAATTATGGACCGGAGTTGTTCCTCCAAAAAGATAGAAGCTTGCCGCAGAATCTGAAATAAATTATTGAGGATAGTTTTTTCATCAGTAATAGCAAGTGTAGTATTTTTTTCCCTTCACTGTGTCCTTGTTTTACAGGTGAACAGCGTGGTGTCTTACAGGCCTTGTACAAACCACCTACACTGAGTCCCACGCAAGAAATCTTTCAGTGAGACAAAACACTCCATGTACACCCTCAATCTCAGGCTAATCTAAGTGCACCAAGACCACAGCTCACCTCTCACCATCTTCAGAACTAACATATACATGATCTAATAGGCACCTATAAGTGACTAAAGCTTTTTAAGCCTGGCAAATTCACAGTAGTATATTTTCACACAGAACAGCACCACGCCGAATATTTACAAACTACAACATTTAACATGAACTTGCCAAAGATGGCAAAATTGATTGTCACACTAAACATGAGTTTATTAGATTCAAATGTGTACATCATTTACACATGAAAACATGTACAGTTATTGGCAAATGAAACACAATGGTTGTGTTATGTCTGTAGAAATGATGCACACATTTGAAATAATGCACACCCTTCAACTTTTCGGACACAGCATGTATTTATCAATCAATAGTAGGGGTGTAACGGTACACAGAGGTTCACGGTTCGGTACGGTTCACGATACAGCAAAGTTAAGCAACAAAAAGTTGTAAAGAATAAGGCTTGGTTTGTTTTCGTTTATTTTAAATAAACAGCAGTGTATTAACCAGTAAACATACACTCTTGCTTATACTTTTATGTATGTGTAAGGCAGCAGAAGTGTTACGCCAGTAGGTGGCACTATTATACAACACTACGACCCAGGTTTATGATTTACTTAGGCTTTTTGGTCCCTCTGTGATTCCGTATTACTTCAATCACGTCTTCTCCGTCGTACCGTGTATTCTCCGAAAGACATCATGTACCGAACCGTGACCCATGTACCGTGACGGTTCGGTACAAATTGTCAATAGTATAAAATTGTTCTGTGTTGCCAGCCAGAAACTTTGCAGTCCATCATTATCCATCAACAATGCATGGCTGAAACCCAGAGGAACTTCTGACCTCCTGTCACATGCCTTTCATTATGATGATATGCTGTTGGTACTGGCAACAGGCCTACAAAGGTATCTCAACTGCCTGTTGAAAGTGTTTGTCCTGATGAACAATAAGTTTATAAGTTGATGTCTATGCCAATAAACCACTTCCGAAATGGGTGGAGCAGCGATTTGTAATCCTTTGGGTATTTCCTTCACTTGAGTGGTTGACCTTTTGCAGATGTCCAATTGCATTATTGCATTTGCAAATCTTATCTGCATGAAACAGGCTAATGGGAATCGATGTTATTCATGCACGCACAAACACACACGCACAGAGAGAGAGAGCAATAAAACAAGCATATAAAACAATACACATTACTGTTACACTGTAACATGCAATTGTTTCTTGTCTGATACATAAAATATCTGATACATTTTCTGACATATTTCCTGATGGCCACTTGTGGGTAAAAATCCTTTTTAAATGCTCATTTCCAATCTTTTTTTGGAAATTTTATGGATTTTTTTGGAAATGGAGATTTTATCCCTTGTGATTAATCAGGTAGTTTTTGTTTCTGGGCCTTTAATGCTGACCTTCATTCTGATGGGCTATTCTGCACTGAATCTCATTTAAAAACCAGCCAAGGCTAAAACGCTTTTGAAAACTTGAATGGGTGGAGCTAAGATGCTGTAGGCTGAGCAGGTTTTCTGATGTCACAGTTTTTGTGATGTCACTAAAGCATTGAACTCAGTATAGACTGTTTTGAATTCTTTTCATAGAGAGTCTGGGGAGTGAATGGTATGATGATCGGTTGATGGTGTCTTTTGAATCATTTGCCTGAGAAACACTAACTTTAGAAATAAACATTTTAAAAAAAACACAATATACTGCTGAGTTGTTATTAGTGAACTGTGTTGAGTGGCCTTTGTGCCTAGACTGCTCTGTTGCACTGCAAAGATTACAAAGAGAGAGAGAGAGAGAGAGAGAGAGAGAGAAATAAGGAGAGAGAGAGAGAGAGAGAGAGAGAAAACCTTGCTCAAGTGTCTCAAAAATAGCACAGCAGCCTCCCCCTTTCTCCCTTACATCACCTCTCTCTGTCTCTACCTCTTTCTCTCGTTCTACCTCGCTTCCTGGAGATGAAAGCCTGTCACGTTCTCTTATGTAACCCAACGTTGCCTTGCACCCACATTTGGGGCTCTGTCTGTGCGGCAGAAGCTGTGTGTTTTACGCCCATTGAGAGATCCTGACTGTAGTTGCTTGTGTTTTTGTGTCTGTGCAGATGAAAATGATGTTTCTTCTTCTTTTGGTGGACGGGCATCAAGAAGCATCAAAGTGCCACGGCTGCGGAAACTACTGATAGCACCCCCAACAATGTTGCTTTTTGATGCCTGTCCTTTAAGGCATGGCTTCCAAAGCTAATATCTCAATCAGACTGACTGTGCGGTGACCCACCACACGTATGAACCAATGTCCCTGGGGCTACAAGGCTGCCAGAGAGGGGGTCAGAGATCTGACCACAGGAGACCACTGCTGGCCTTTCATAAATGTCATGGGTCATGATTCTCACAGAGGAGAGTGAGATGAGATTGATTGGGTGGGAGTGAGGTGGGTGGGAAAGGCAAAGGGGTGGAAGCAATGGATTGGGGGGGGGGGGGGTGTCAGAAGCACCTGAGTATTAATAAAATGCTACTAATGGACCATTTTGAATGTTAGTAGCATTGGAGCTTGTTTACAAAGCACAGTTATAAAGTAGAACAACCACTTTCACTCTGATGTAGTAAATGCGCATGATTTCAATCAAAGCTCCTAAAAAATTCCCAAATTGAACTGACATAGGACCTTTATCATATGCAGATCTTCTTGTTTCAGGCTCTCCTTTCAATGGAGACCAGCTTAAAAAAAGCCTATAAGAAGACAAGTCTTACATATGAAGTGTCAATTCTGACTGAAAAAATGTAATCCACATGAATGCATATGACTGTGTATATCAATTACTGACGTGAGAATTATTTTTAAGAGTAACAGAACGTTTCTAATGTAGAATGCAGAATGTAGACGTCACTGTTCTGGCTGACAGCACACTGTCTTAAAATAGAGTATTACAGGGTGCTTCAACTTGAACACTGGAAGACTAATTACACTCAATGCTGGCACCTTAAATTTGGATGGTGTGTGATGCCACTAGCATCAGTTTGTCTTCAGTATCATCAAATTTGTGCTCTTGCGAAACAACGTCAATTTTTCCCTTGTTTTTTTATAGGCTCTCCTTATATAAGCATGAGATCTTAGTGTTTTAGACCACTGGAAAGTCTAGCTTTGCCATGTGTTCAGAGCCTGTGCGTGCACATTAATTATTCATCTTAAAACTTTTTTTGTTTAAACCCTTAAAAAAATAGTGTTCGACAGCAGTTCAGCCGGATGCTTTCTACAGCACTTTATGTACATGAGTATTTGAACACAGGACACTGAATCCACACAGGCTTGCTGCATTAGTGTGCAATAATTCATAAATGTGTTCCGCTCCAGCCTTGGATTACTCTGGCCAGCCAGTCAGAGGAGATGGCATTTCTACAGAAAGGAGTGCCATAATGCATCTGTGAATAAGGCATCGTTATTTTCTTAATGTAAAGTGAGCTCTCAGCCAAGTTAATCCAAGAAAACGTCCCTGTTAATATCAAATTAATGAAGAAAGAACAGAGGCCATGCGTATATCCTCCACCTTTTTTTGCTTTTTTGAGGCAACAAATATACTTTCTCTGGATGTTTTCAATCAAGGGGCCTCAGGGCAGGCTGTAGCTGACATGGAAGCACTTTTTTCGAATTCCACACCAGGGTTGAGCCCCCATGATCCAAGCGCAATTTTTCCATGGTGCACTCCAGGAGACCTTTCCAACAAGCCCTCATTTGTATTTTTACTCCAATTAAATCAGGGGTTATTTCCCGAAAACCATTCATCTCGCCGCGGTGTCCCAATACTTTTGTCCCGCGACCTTTCGAGTTGCATATCACGGCAGGAAAAGCACCCAGAGACTTCAAACTCCACAGTTCGATTGATCTACAGGAGACCTTTCCAGACCTTTCCCCTCATTTGTATTTTTGGCTCGAGTAGATCGGGGTTATTCCCTGATATATATATATACTTTTTTAGTATTATTATTAGTTTAAAAATGTATCCGTATACTCCTCTATATTTATGTAAAGTTGGGGGAACACAGGCCTAAGAATTTCATTATGGGTAATGATGCTACATTGCTAAGGAGGACCAACTCCATTTGAAAGTACTTGAATGCAGTATCATATATGACCAAAAGTAATGGGATGCCAGACCACTGCAAAAATCAGCCCGAGACATAGAGCTGCGTGCTGCATGCACACAAAGGCCAAAAAACCAACGAACTTCCAGAATTAAAATGTTTTACATAAATAATGCGTTAACGCAACAATAACACATCAACGTGCCTAGCCCTAATATAAAGATAATATATATCTCCATGGTTACCCATTGTAAAGCTTGTGATGATGTTATGGTATATGTATAGGTTCTACAGGTTCTATACCTTTGGCCAGTGTGTGTGTGTGTGTGTGTGTGCGTGTGTGTGTGCGTGTATGGTTCTAAAAGCAGCTCTGTTATTGGTTGCCACTGTTTATATGTAGACCTGCTATTCAAACAGAATTACAGCATTAATAGCTATGAATAGTCTTCGCAGCTAAAACGTGTTATTATGTGTGGGTTGATTGCACCACAAACACTACATATTGTGGGTGTTTTCTTTGATTACTTCCACAAGAAACAGGCAATATGTATTCAATACTGTCATTTGAAACCTAATCCCAAATTCAGCCTCTCTCTCTGTCTGTCTCTGTCTTTCTGCCTTTTTGTTTTTCTTTCTTTCTGTCTTTTTCTCTCTCTCTGTCTCTTCCTTTCTCTCCCTCTTTTCAGTCTTTTTATACACTGGACAGCAGTGCTCATTAAAGTGCCATTAACTATAATGATGCTCTCCCATCTGCTGCTCTCTAAGTGTGTGGTCATCAGCGCAGGTGCCCATAAGACATCCGAGAAGATAAAACACAAAAAGGCATCAAAGCATGGCTGTTTTATCCACTTGTGGGCAAACATGTGTTCCTGGCATTCGGGAAGGTCTTTGAGCCTGTCTGGTGGGAGGGGCTGTGAAAATCATGTGGTTCTACTCTCAGTGTGAGTTTACACCCACATTGCCCACATTTCTGATCTGGGCTCACAACACTGTGATTTTGCCACCACTCAATTATCGCTGAATTAGTACTTGCTCATGAACTGATTATGTGCTAGTCAGGGCCAACAACCCTTGCTTGAACAATGCTCTTAAAAACAGCGGGTTCTTCAGTAAGGAAGTAAATAAATAAGAATGTAAAGAATTCAACAAACAAACAAACCAACAAATAAGTAAGTAAAGAAGTAAGTACACAACTAAGTAAATAAATAAACAAACAAACAAACAAACAAATAAATAGCTGGTTCTGATGGACACCTTTTAAATCATCACATCGTGTATAGAGGCATGAATAGCGTGTGCTTTAAAGTGAAGAATATTAAGAAGCAACTTTAAGGAAAATGGAAAAATAAAATGGAAAAAAATATCCAATTTTGCAAGGAGACCTTGGACAGGCTCAAAACACGGTGGGACTCCACATGTCACATGAGCTTGGCACACATGTCAGAGCCTCTAGTGGCCTGCCAAGGACATGTGTGGAGCAGTTGCCCTGACCATGTGTAACACCACTGTACCCACTGTGGAGCAACAGGGAACCTATTGGCATGGACACCTCCTCCATCGGATACTGCATGTGCGTCACTGTGCTCACACATACACGCATTTGTTTCTAGGACGAGGGGTCAAATATATGTAATATGTAAATTATATATGTATGTACATTTGTAAAATATATGTAATAAGAATTTACTAAGATACTAATTTTCATCCGGAAAATGTCCAAAACAAATACAAACCATGCTTAATAAATTGACAGCACACTGTTAGAATTATAGAACTATACGGCTTCACGATTAAGATAAAAACATTATATAGTTATATTGTCAGGAATTAACAAAAAAACTCCAAATTAAACTCCAGGATTTCAGAATGTTCACACTTTTTTCATGCAGCACTATACCTATAGACCTATTTGTCCTGCTCACATACTCTAAATGTAAACAGCACCTACACAAACCCAAAATTAGGCACACTAGAGCTCCCAGGGCAGACCTTTCCACAGCAGAAGCAGTACTAGAGAACTTCCATGGATAAAGATCATTGCAGTTTTACTGCATGTCAATAGCTGTGTTAAGGATTTTTTTATGTAAAACGTTGTAAAAAGTTTCAGAAATCTGACATAGGCTATGGAAACAGAAACTGTCTGTAATATTTCATGAATGTCAACCATATATTTTTCTAAGCTTAAGCAGATATATTTGTCTATACTGACATGGTGTCAAAATCTACTTCAAGGTTATTTTTTGTGGGGTTTTAAGATAAAATAAGATAAACGTTTATTAGTCTCACAAGTGGGACATTTGCATTGTTACGGCAGAAAGGCACAAAGGTACAAGCAGCAAAAACAACAGACTAGAAGCTCTATAACAGCTTTACAAAAATAACTAATTTATGTGTACATTTCATGACAGATTTCTTCATGTGACTCTCAAACATAAAGAGAGTGGTGGAGAGGTGCAGTTTGACTGTGGAGGAGATGAGAGCGTTTATAAGAGATGCTGCTTCTTCCAAAACTTACAGCAAGATGTCCAGAAGATGCTACAGCCTTTCCAAAAGAAAAGTGCTTGAAAAGCTCTATATGGCAGAGAAATGTGATCTCTTGTGCAGCAGTTCTGATGGGAAAAATATGTATAACAGTAATAACCATATTTTTATATTACATAAAATAAACCTCCCGTGAAAGTCAGGGAAGTAATTTGAGATGGAATATGACAACAGGTTTGGATAAGAAACTACATATTGCATTAACGTTTTTAACTTCTGGATGTCAATTTGATAGAACCATGCTACTTTTATACTGTATCACAATCAGTGAAGAAAATCATTAGAAATGTCAAATCTACCTCATCTGTATCATACAGTTGATTATCATGGACTCTCTGACAGGAACTTGTGATAAAAAACGGGAGACTCAAGTTGGGCGGTAGTTTAACCCTCTGAGGTCTGAGGCCTTTCTGGCACTTTGAGGCAATTTGCTACACCTTTACATTTTTAAGTGTTTTATCTCACTAATAACATCTAACCTAAAGGTGACACATCTTGTCATATTCTGGGAAATATTCTGGTTTACCACTATCGAATTACAGTGATATCACCTGTGTACATATTCATTTAGTCTACATAAGCACATGGTCCAGATTTTTGGTTTGCCCAATGGCAGAGCAAATATTTATACATGTATAGATTATGTGCATTTGAGCAGAAGCTGACATCTGTTTGGCTGCGTACACATGGTTTCATGTTTCTTCATTCAGCATGTTTTGATGGCCACTGTACGTGGAAGCAGTTGCCGCGACAACTCATGCATCACAACAACTCTTTTGTCTGCAGATCCAGTCGAGCCTGTGAATGAGGCAGGTTGCATACTCATTACACCATACAGTAGAGTTTGTCTAAAAGACAATAGCAGTCTGCTCCTGCTGCTTCCACAGGAACATACACACCATTTGTGATTTATCCCTGAAGCACAGCCTCTTTTCTGTTCCTCTCCAGTAGCATTCGCTGCCTCCAGCACCAACAGGCTCTTAGTTTTAAGAGCTGTATGCACTGTCCTGTTTTGGGGCGCTCCCATTAGAATTAAACTTCTAAGGGAACCTCAGCTGCGTTGAGGCTTAAATATCTGAGCAAAGTGACCTTAATTACTAGCCTTCTTAAAGTTCTAACACATTTAAACAGGATTATGATTTTGAGTTTCTTATATACAAATGTAGGACTTGACAGATGAAAATTTATCATTAAAGGCCTGCATTGCATCAGGTCTTTATGTCTCCAGTTACAGGTGAACAGTGACCAGGGAACAGTGACTGCTACAGCCAGACCTTAAATTTAGGCCATAAATTAAAAAATGAAGAAATAAAAAGCACCTCTAGGATGATGCTAATTTATGTCAGCACCCCTACGAGATCAGTAGTAAGTTGTGCTAAACGAAGAGCGATTCACATGAATGTTTTTTGGTTCACTCTCAATTGAACATATACAGATTGTAAAACACATTCCATGCTTTATTTAAATAAACATTACCATATATTTTATCTGGTATACAGAAATTTTACAGTCACTCCTCCACAAGTCAAGTAATTGAACTTCCGTTGCTGTTTTCTATTTCTAACAACTAAAATGCATTGAATAGACCATAACTCTTATTCCCATTCAGGAATATACCTCCCAGAAGGTTAGACTTTTCATTCAATAAAATCATGAAGTCACAACTTAGTAGTACACAACAGTACTTCAAATACCACATGTACACTGACCTAAAGGATTATTAGGAACACCTGTTCAATTTCTCATTAATGCAATTATCTAATCAACCAATCACATGGCAGTTG
>JBBPDC010000039.1:17575027-17585050 GCA_037974485.1 Hemigrammopetersius urotaenia | reverse complement strand
GGCAGTTCTGAAGGCGAAAGGGGGTCAAACACCGTATTAGTATGGTGTTCCTAATAATCCTTTAGGTGAGTGTATAATGACTCTATTTAAATACAAATGAAATGAAATTTATAGAAATGTGTCTTTTATTCTCAAAGACACCATTAGGCCTTCAATAAGCATGACATGTGTACTATTGAAATCAATGTGCCCCAAGGTTTCTTTGCAGAGATTAACTAAATAATAATATTTGATTCTGTTATAAAACATGTATGAGGCCTTTTTCTAATCATGTTTTGAGGTTTTCTGTCCTTTTGCTAAGTGAAATGATTGTCCTTGGTTAGTGACTGTATGTTACAGATGAGATCCGGTTGAGAAATTCACGATTATTTCCGAAAAGGACCATCCGACCATTTTAGGATACCAAAAGTGACATCACTCCAAAGAGCGCTTTTGGCACCTTTATTTTTAAAAGTGGATGTGGTAATTGATGTAGTTCTGAACCAGAAATAACACTTCAGAACAGCCTTAAAGCCTATCAAGTCTCTAATTGGAGGATACTTCTATCACAGTCCATCCGCACCCATGCTATTCCCCAGACAACATCCTTTAAACAAACTCCACCAGCCTTAGCCTCCATGGGCGCCCCAGTTTGAGTGTCTGACACCCATGCTCTTGGCTGGGCTCTGCCAGAGCTATTTACAGATGCTGTTTCTCTGGAGGCACTGCCCTGGTGCTTTTTAAAGGGGTGTCCTGCTCCACTTACTGCTCCGAAGCTGAACTGGGGAATCTGGGGGAGCTGTGACATGATTAGGGAGATTTAAGGGGATGCTGCAGAGAAGGAGGGGCAGTCTGTCTGCTCTGCTTCGCGGTTAATCAACTGAGGCAGGCCAAAGGGGAAAAGAGTGTGTAGGTTTCTGAAGGCATGGATGTGTCTGTATGCATAATATGGTTCATGAGTGGGCTGTGAATCAGATCAAGAATTGTTTGCAATAAATGAATGGTGTGTGTGTGAGTGTGCATGTGTGTGTGCATGTGCAGTCAAAACTGTGCAGTAAATTAACTCCTACAGAGTTCATGGCAGCGTGGTCTCAAATGAACTTTGTAAGATGTTACTGTGTGTGTGTGTGTGTGTGTGTGTGTGTGTGTGCGCGCGTGTGTGTGTGTTTGCGTACTATGTAGTATATCACACATAAATCCAGCTAGGCTTGCACTTTTTAGAATTCATGGACCTCCATCCATCTTCTACACCTTTTGTCCTGCACTCAGGGTCAGGGGGAGGGGGAGGGGGGCGAAGGTGGGGTACTCCCTGGACTGTCGCCAGCACGTCGCAGGGCCACATACAGAGGCAGACAACCGTTCACACTCACATTCATATCAAGGGCCATGCATGTTTTTGGTGGTGGAAGGAAACTGGCACGAATTCATATACTTGAATGATTTTATTTGAATTATTATAATAATTATTATTAGCAGTCGTAGTTTTAACTGAGCCAATGAGATGCCAGTGTAAACAGTGTAAATCCAAGGCTTGGCAAATGGTACAAATACAGCAATAATAAATAATGAACTGCTAACAGTGTGGCAAACAATTTCAAGTGTTCATAGCAAGAAGAGCAAGGGAATCAGTGCAAAGCGACTGACTGACTGACTGACTGACTGACTGACTGACTGACTGACTGACTGACTGACTGACTGACTGACTGACTGACTGGCACAATATAATGATGTCTGATGCAATATACCAACACTTAGAGTGCAGTATTAATCTCCAGTGATTGCAGGCCACACTTATTGTTGCAATTCTTCTCCTGTATACTTTCCCTGTGTATCAAACATTCGATAAAGGCATTGTTCCTCACCACCCTTTGCAAGACTGGGTCATCTTTACAAAACGGTGGCAAAAACCTCACTGAACTTATAGAGAATCTGAGATGTAAACAGAGTCATTCAGAATGTTTTGCTGTGAAATGATAAACTGCAATGAAACACATTTAACTCAGATTTCTTTACACTGTTGGTGACAGAAACAGAGATTTTGACTTCAGAGGTGGGGGACTGGGGAATATGGGGGTGTAAGGAGTATTTGACTTCTTCATGAAACTATAACATCACTGTGATCAGCTGCTCCACTGGAATACACAGCGCAATGATTTGTAGCTAAATGCGCTGCTGTTCAGAGGAACATTAGAAATTCGACAAAACGTTTGAGTGTGTGAACAGGAACGAGTGGCACTAGGCCAGTCTCATGCTCAGAATATTGGCAAGTCTTGGCAGCCATGCAAACACACTCATTTTATTTCTGATTTAAAATGACCAGTGAAGCTCTACGTCTTTAATGTGACATCAATAATGGTAAAACTGTGGTAAATACAAAAAAAATATTATTTCAATAATTTTTTTAGTAGGCCTACCCTTATACATCTCTGCTGTGAACTGATAAAAAAAATATGTTTTAGACAAAAAGGTTAATATCGTAAAACAATGTATCACACATCAGGAATCATATTTATAAACAATTCATGTTCTGTTCAGTCATTGGAGTCTTAAGATTTCTGGTTCCTATCACCACCACTACAGACAATTCTGACTCAGTGTCTCTAGACTGGAACATTCTACATTGTACCACTCTTTACTTATAAATTACTATTGATACTTTTATTATGCACAAATTTGTGAACATTTCCTTTTAATAAGAAGTAATAGCGCATATCTCCAAAGCTGTTGCCCAAATATATAAATGTACATTATTCAATTGAAACTAAAGCCTTATTTGCATGAATGATATAAATAACAGCGATTCGTAAAGATTCTTTTTGTAAGAGTCGCAAAGGTATAGCCTATCATATCACCCCTCTGGCCCTTTGTGAGAAGATCAGTGTCAGCAAAACACACAGAAGGTTAGTTAGTATGCAAGCATAAGTAATGGGACTCCTCCCTATCTTTCTCCATTAATTAACAAGGCCTGGGCTTTGCTCTGCCACTGCATCGTAATTAATGTTAATCGCTCTGAGTTTCCTCCAGGGACGGGATCTGTTCAGCATTCAGACGGCGAGAGAATCCTTGTTATTCCATGCAATCCGTGTCTTATGGTGCCACACAAATCTCAACATTATAGTCAGAAGGGCAGCCCAAACGCTAAGCTGTATTGTTTCTGGCCACACCCATCAGCCACGCCCTCTTTATCAGCCAGACAGTACTGTATTCAAGTGATCACTTGCTATGAACTGAATGGAAGATTATTAGTACAAAAGGAGACACTGCAGACAGTATAATAATTACTCACTGAAATAGGAGCAGAGAGAGAGAGAGAGAGAGAGAGAGTGGGGGCAAGCTTTGGGTTAGGCTTCAAATGACAATGGACAAAAAGCAGACCCAGAAAAGATTAAGCATAAATATTGCATGTTTCCTGTGGAAGTAATCAAAGAAAACACCTGAATATGATGTTTCTGTGATGAAATCAGTCCAAACTTAATATCATGTTTTGATTGCAATGATTATAACTGTTAATGCTGAAAAATTGATTGACTAATAGGTCTACAAAGAAACAATGGCCTCCTGCAACAGTTGCTGTATTCTAAAGAAAACTGCAGTTTACAGTAGTGGTGACAGGAAATAGACATCTAAACTGTCTAAAACCGAGGTTCTCATACCAGCCACCAGTGACCCCAAGACAGTCCATATTTACGTTCCAACTTGAGTGGTCTGGGTGGTTCAGTTTGAGAACTGCTGTAAAACCAAACATCTGCATGGGGGGAATACGAAAGAGTCCCAAAAGAAAACGTGGGGGTTTTTTTTATTGTACACTATTTTACCATTATCAACATTATATACAAAACCTTAGAAGATGTTTTAGTTTGAGTAGCAAATAAAACAGCTGTATTTGTTCTGAGGACACAACAGGTTTCTATCACCACCTGTAGGCTTTACAAATAAATAAACCAGTAAGGATGATAAGTCTCTGTTATGACTGACAGTTGAAATATGTTTTATTCTCACACTACTCTTCTTTCTGCCTCACCAATTTTCCCACTGACTTTCTAGTCTTTCCGCACAAGCATTTTCAGTCTGTAACTCCAGCTTTTGGAACATTTTCCATCACCCAGTTGGCTATAAACAGCAAACAAGCTGTCGCGTTATGCTGTTATCACCTCATAGTTGGAACACTGGAACTGATTTAGATCTAAAAAGCATTGCCAAAAAAAGACACCTCCTAAGCAATGCAGTTTTATATGAAAAGGAATAGAATGAAACAGACTCAGATTTGGCTTTGTTATGAAAGTAAAACATTCCTGTGTGATATCCCCTGAGAGCCTGGAGCCTGGGCTGTCAATCACAGAAGAATATAGTAATAACCACAAACTATCTTTTGCTTTTCATTGTGTGTTTAATGCAATGAACTACACTGCATTTCTGGTCAGGGCTTTGTACGGTTTTGTGATTTCTGCACTGATGGGTCTCCGCCCCTCCACAGTCTCTCAGCCCCCCTCCACAGTCTCTCAGCCCCCCTCCACAGTCTCTATGGCAACCAAGAGCAATCTGATGGGCCTGGGCCTTCCAAGCATCCTTCAGATTTGGCTGTCATTCACGCGTTAACTCCAGCTGAAATTCTAACCCCTCTCTCCCTGTCTCTCGCCCATTCCCTCTCTGGCCTTTTGTTTGATACTGCCATCTGTTTATCATCAAAACTCCATCCTGACACCTGACACACTGTTTACTTTTAAATTCCCACTCCCAGCATCAATATTATCCACCACCGGGAACATGTACATGTAGATCTATACATTCTCTACTTCTACATTGCAAAAATACAGCCCTAAAAACATAAAGGAGCCAAAATGGTTCTCTTATGTGATGCCAAAGAAGAAAAAAAAACAACTTTGAGCAGCGGTGGTTCTTTAGAGAACCATTTTTCTAAATGAATGCTTTGAATCTGAGGAACCTTGACAGAATCTCCATATAAAGTCTACCTACATTATTGTAAAACCTTCACATTTAAACATGGATCTTTAGGGACCCAAATGTGGTTCTTGTATGAAAATGCTCAAACAAACCTTTGTGGCATCTTTTTAAGAAGATGGAGAAACATTTCCTTCTGAAGAATACTTCATTGGATGATGATGGAAAGCGAGAAGATAAAAGTAACAACAAAATGTTTAATTCTAAGCAATAAAAAGGTGCTCTTGTAAAAAGGATTAGGACTGTTTTTGGTACATATAACCACATAAACATCATGACAGAACCTTACAGGGGGAAAAAATCAGGATACAGGCCCTTTTAAAGAATGTCATGAATAATTAAACTGTTCAATCTTGTTCTATGAGCCATGCTGAAATGACTCTGAGAGGGAAATTAAGAGGAGGGATGAATTTTGCCCACTTGACCATGAAGATACCACGTCAATGTTTCATTAAAAAAAATGTTTTTCTTTTTGTACAGTCATGTTAACAGATTCTGTGAAGATTTGTCCTTAGTTATCATTTTGAAGACAAAAAGCTTCATGATGATACATAAGTATGGCTGAGAACATGGTGGATATATTTTAACTCCCAGATGGTTCAAACGCATTTTCACTTTCTATTAATTCTGTAACAGCAGTTTTCCTATTTAAGTAAGGATGCCCCACTTCGTAATTGGTTTGTTTACAGGATGCGACAGCCAATTGCTTTGGGACCGGCTCCACTGTGGAGTGAGTGATTGAGTGCAGGCGTGGCGAGCTCCACTGGGGAAGTTACTGAGCTGCCTGCACTGTGCTTCAGAGTGGGATGAACAGCGGGTGAAAGAGGTCAGAGCCAGAGAGAGAGTCCACTGAGGACAGAGGTGATAATGTGCAAATCATCCCTCACTGCAGGTACAATAGCACACCATACACGGGGTGAGGAATTCGGCTCTGCGGGAGCAACAAAATTAGAAATAAACTAACACCAGCATCCCAAAGACAGGACAAAAGGTCATGACCATTTTATGTTTGGTTGAGTATTGATGTTGCACTTCTGTGCAGAGGTCTTGGGCCAGAAAATAACCTGTTTCCAAACTCCTCCTGGAAGCAGTGCAATATTTGCAGTTACCACCCAGTAACTGGTTGGGAAAATCAATAATTCATTACGCTATCTGTCTCTGCCCGTCTGTGTGTCTGGCCACATGTAGACCCTGCTAAAATCATGATTATGAATAGGGAGTTTGCCCCCCTTTTGCTACAGTTGTACTTATCTTCTGATTTTACACTAATTGTCTTTCTCTTGATCTATCAGTCTATCAGTCTACATTTTTTTTCAGACTATCTAAGTTTACATATAGTCCACATATACATATATACGGTTGTAAAAACAAATCAGGGGGATGGTAGGGGATTATCGTTTAGGTAGAGTTTATTGTTGTTTAGGCAAAAACATAATGACTGATATTTACCTGAAATGTTGATTTTTGCCCTTTTGAATCCGAAGTTCCTCAGATCAAGCTTTCCATGTCGCTTGGCCATGATGCTAAAATTACAACACCACCGTCACCTGCTATAAGTTGGGTCATTATTCGCGTCTGCTCTCTCGCTCATGGTATTTTACTCAATAGGCCGATGCGCAAAGCCCCCGAAATGTTGAAATGGTAGTACTACCTTTGTGGCATCTTTTTAAAAAGATTGAAAAACCATTTCCTTCTGAAGAAGAATACTTCACTGGATGATGATGGAAAGCGAGAAGTAAAAAGTAACAACAACCGACTGTTTTTGGTACATATAACCACATAAACACCATGACAGAACCTTACGGGGGAAAAATCAGGATACAGGCCCTTTTAAAGAATGTCATGAAAAATTAAACTGCTCATTCTTGTTCTATGAGCCATGCTGAAATGACTCTGAGAGGGAAATTAAGAGTTGGAGGGATGGATTTTGCTCAATTGACCATGAAGATACCATGTCAATGTTTCATGAAAAGTATTTTTTTTTCTTTTTGTACAGTCATGTTAACGGATTCTGTGAAGATTTGTACTTATTCTCTGAAAGTTATCATTTTGGAGACACAAATCATGTTATGTAAGTATGGCCAAAGACATGGTGGATATATTTTAATTCACAGATGATTCAAACACATGGTATTTTACTCAATAGGCCTATGCGCAAAGCCCCCGAAATGTTGAAATTGTAGTACTATTTAAAATAGCTCAAGGGATGGAACGGGGGATGTTCGTTTTAGAAGGGGGATGATTTTGACTGTTTTTATTTCAGGGGGGATGCCATCTCTCCTCATCCCCCTCAACACGAGTACTGCATTTATATGTATATATTTTACAATACACATGTCCTTATTTTGTATTTCTAAATTTTATAGTGTATATTTTATACTGTTCTATTCTATTGTTGTTTAATTTTTGCTGCACTTACCTTTTTACTGTCCACATTCTGCCATAAAAATGGAAATTTCCCATTTGTGGGACAAATAAAGGTTTATTTTATCTTATTTTGTCACAGGACGGATGAAGACAGGTGTCCCTTTAGTAGGTATTCGCCGTCAGGAAGGCCCGAGAACGGTGGGGCAACCCCAGGGACTGGCTGGAGCTGATTCTTGGACGCATGCCAATTTACTCACCCATGAATGAGGCAGGTGCACTCACTTATCGACCGGCACATTAATAACAAACTGTTCCCTCATTCTGACCTGAGGAAGTGTCCTTCGATGCATGTAATAGCACGGAGGAATCGGGGGGACACGTGACAAAATCAGATACTGAGACATGAAAAAAACGAGAGCCGTATTGATGGGAACTGATGGGGGGAGTAATTGGAGTCTTCTGGTGTTCAAGAGTGATTTTCTGTCTAAGATTGAAACTGAACTACTTGATATTTAAAGGGCACACTGTTTTGTACATTCAAAACTGACCAATTATACAGCACTCGATTTGGTCTATAGGTCTATTCACAAGTAATGCAAACAGATATTTAAAAAATTATGTTTGATTGACTTGTCTCGATTATTGTTGTGTGTGAGAAACAAAAAACAACAGAACAGGACCCACCTGAAATTAATTACAGTTTTGGGTCGCTGCTAGTCCCACGAGTGCATTTGCGACAGGCTTAAGGTGCTGCATAAAGTGCTTTGGAGAAATACCACAGAAGAATGAATGTTGATTCCCTGTCAAACCTATAAATAGACGGTTCTTTGTTCTGTACCAATTTATTGCTTTTCTTTGCTATAACAATATGTCTAAGCCAAGACCAACGAGGAACCTAGAGGGTATCTGAGAGCCAGATTTACCCTTTATCTTGTCCTTAGTAACCTATGACATTCAAGCTGAACCTTGGGGATTTGGTCAGTTCTCAGATTCCTATAGCTGTGAGTTAGACTGTGATTACACTTCTCTTAGGCTTGTAGATTATTCATGATCTTTAACCCTTCAGATACTGTGTGTCAGGTACATTCCATTCCTTTTATGGATTCCTGAGTATTTACTAGAAATAACGTATCAATATCCCTGTCGTGCAAGTGCCGGCCGACAAAGGTTTCGAATGACAATTGGATACCGCATCACTTTGCTGATTGTATTTCTGGTAAATTGGTGCCTTTCAGCGAGATGTAGTGGAAGTGAAAATTACTCACTCTCCGCGGCCGCGCAGTCACAGATTTACAGAAAGCTCCGGCGAAGTTTGTCACGTTTTCTGGCACCTCACAAGAAAGAGCAGCATTAATCAGTTTCATTTGAGCTCTGAAACCGTTGCCAAGGAAACGTATTCCCAAGACATACACAGGGGAAAAGCAGCATCTCGTCTGCCAAGGACATGAATATATCAGGTGCCTGTGGGAGACCAACACAAACAGCTGCTACATGAGCGTGCTACAGCATCTCTCTCCCTTCTCCACGGGCCTCCGAAGCCCCTCACGTTGCGGTGCATGGGGCATCGTAGACATGGCTATCGGGTTCAGTGTTTTGATAGTAATCCATTCAGTCCTACAACTCATGTTTTGATGAATTCAGATACATGAAGTGTCGTGCTGGCCCTTTATCTAGGTCTGATTCACTGATGAAATAATGAGAACTCCTGCGCAGATCTGATTCAAGAACTGCATGCTGATCAAGCAGAAAGTGTACTTCAGAACACTTAAGTGATTAGTAGGTTATTCTTGTCTTCTACGCACTTTAAAGGTCACAACTTTACGTCTAACCACCAAAGTACCGCGAAAATTCAGTGAGCATGCAGTTTCTATATTTGGACAAGCCTCCATAAAACACAGTGCATCGATATTTGCAAGGTAAGTCGTACAAAAGTGGTTTACAGCTGTAGAAACAAAGCACTTTTGTGAAGAAAAAAAAACAATTCCCCTAACTGGGCTTAATCTCCATCTGGCAAATTCCACCACATTAAAAAATGGAACTGTTTTCAGAAGGTTTTACTCAACTCCATCGATCAAGTTAATCAAATTTTGATGCATTTTCTGTGCCACACTTTCTCTTATCGGGCTCTGCAAGGCTGATTCATCAGCCTTCCGCCCATCACCAGCTATTAACGCCAAGCCTCACTATGTTACCAACCTCCTATCAGTTTCCCATTCAAGTATAGACAGCACTGCAGTCTCCTATTAGCCTGTTTAAAGGAGCAGCCGATGGCTTGGTCTTATATAAACTGAGCTTTAAGAGCTTTCACAAGGCCTTCTATTTATTTAACAATTTATGAAAGGCTGGACCTATTGCGCTGTGTTGGCCTTTTTTTATACTGTAGATGAATTAAGTGTTTATAGCGCAGTCCTGTGCTTAACTTCCAGACTTTAAGAGCATTCCTTATAAGTCTAGTTGATTTAAAAATGTTATAGCTGCAAAATAAAACAAACACCAAGCTGGATTTATTCACATCGGTGCACCAGTGTGAAGCTTTGATGAAATAAACATTTACTGACATGAACATTTACTGACTTTCTCTCTTTTTAACTCACTTTTTGCTGACATATGGGCAGGGGCGTAGCAGCCAATTTAAAAGTGGGGGGGGGACAGTATGGTGATGTGACCCAAGGGTGTTCATACAGTATAATAAATTCTAAATAGAAGAACAATGGGCAT
>JBBPDC010000039.1:17546727-17567999 GCA_037974485.1 Hemigrammopetersius urotaenia | reverse complement strand
ATAATAATAATAATAATAATAATAATAATAATAATAATAATAATAATAATAATAATAATAATAATAATAATATATTGAATTCAGGTGGGTCCTAACATTTCTTGGAAGAAAGACATGGTTGGATGAGTTCGGTGTGGAACAACTTGACTGGCCCACACAGAGCCCTGACCTCAACCCCATCCAACACTTTTGGGATGAACTTCTCATGCAACATCAATGTCTGACCTCATAAATGCTCTACAGAATGAATGAGTGCAAATTCCCACAGAAACTAAAAATATTGTGGAAAATCTTCCAAGAAGAGCGATATATGTTATAGCTGTAAAGGGGGACCAGCTCCATATTAAAGTCTATTTATTTTAATGTAATGATATTAAAGTCCCTGTTTAATATCGATTGTATTGATCCTAATACCTTTGTCCGTCTAATACATATATATAACGGTTAGATATGAGAGAACTGAGTCCAGCAGATTAAGCTCGGTAGCCTTTGCTGTTTAAAATCACATTACTGATTGCAGAAGATCCCACTGTGGTCCACGTGGGGGGTTTCAGATTAAAGCGCAACAGTGCCCTCTTGTGGGTACACTCTTGGTGGACTACTTTTAAAAGCATAACTTGTGTAATGGCCATTTATTTCGCGTATTTTCTCAATCAGCAGAGCTACAACCTCAACTTGGAATATCAAACCAAGTGTCTTATAACTGCTCGGATGTGTTATTATTTGTAATATATGATTCGTGGGGGGGGGGAGTGGGAGTGGCGCAGCGGGTAGGATACCTGCCCCCAGACCAAGAGGCCCCGGGCCCGAACACCACCCCCAGCACACCACCAATGGGCCCCCGAGCAAGACCCCCAACCCCGAGTCGCTCCAGGGAGACTGTCCCCTGTAGTTAGGAATTGGAAGTCACTTTGGATAAAAGCGTCTGATAAATGCCATAAATGTAAATGTATTTCTGAATTAACTGACCATGCACTTTCCTGAGAGATTTATTCACTCCCATTCTTGAGATGTCTAGCGTTACAGCTGATTGCATCAACTTGGGGCCCATTCTGAAATTCTACAAAATAAAAAATTCTAGAAAAAAAAATGTTTGCCAACTTTTATAATGTATTCTACTATTCATTTAAAGTCATTTCAATCCCTTTAAGTGTAAGCAGAAATACTGCCTCAAAACTTATAAACATGCCATGTCGCCATAGAAAGACATGCATCAAACCCCTAGTGTGAGGAAGGAAAAACATTTTTTCTATCTTGACTACATGGTTAGTAGCAGTGTTTTACACACACACACACAGGCACAAAGTGGGTATAGAAAATATTCACATTTTTTTGCTTTGTGGCCTGAAATAAAGGCCCATACACAAGAAGAAAATATTTTCCAGCTGTATTTACTCAGTGCAACTCATAACATCCAGGTGAAAGATATGAAAGAAACAGTGCATAAATATGAAAGCAACATAAGCAATCCTATGGCACCTATAGGAATTTATAGCAAACAGTGATCATTGTTTGCATGTGACAACAATTACACCAGTGCTTGATTGCAAGACAAAAAGCCACTTCTCAAGGAAGGCCACATTAAGTCTCAACTGACCTTTGTCAAAACGCACCTTAAAGATTCTAAAACCAAGTAGAACAAGATGAAATGATCAGACTATTCACAATTTGGCCTTAACACCAAACGGTACAACTGACAATAAAGCTAATACAGCTCACCATCCTAAGAACACCACAGTAAAGCATGGTGGTGGCAGTATCCTGTTGTGGGAGTGTTGCTCTGCAGCAGAGATTGGAACACTGGTCAGGATAGAAGGAAAATGGGTAGGGCAAAATACATTCCTGCTGCCCTCTACTGGAATGATATTTATGGAAAAGTTTCACCTTTCAACATGACAATAACACAGCAAAGGTAAAGGTCCTTGCATGACCTAGTCAGAAGAAAACATATTTCAAAAATGTGGAATGACTTACAGTCCATTAGCATCAGCCAATTATTTCAGCCAAAAATGTTATGAAAAATCCCTGATTAAATTTAAATTCATGAAGCTGGCAAAAAGAAATCCCTGCTTAAATGGTTCATATTTATATTTATTAATAGTAGAAATGAACAAATATTACATTCAAAGTATTTTAAAGTGGTATTAATAAAACAAATCTGACAGACGTTTGTGTAACATAAGCAAATGCAAGCAATATAATATAAATATAATGAAAAATATATAAGTAAGCAACATGTTATAACATTTCTGACAAAGTTCTATCTGTGATGGTCTGTGTGGCGACAACATCTACGAATGGCCACTAGAGGGAGCTGTTCATCGCTGTCATACATGATATTAGACCTTCTGTTGTAATATTTAATTAAGAACACTAGATGGAGACATGCACTTGCATTAAAAAATAGTCTTCAAACTCTGAAACTCGCTTATCGTATTACATATTCAGCATGGCACTTATCTCCCTGAGTATATGTGATCATGAAATGAATTCTTGTTTTGCTTTCAGTTTTGGAAGACATAGCATCATTAGTTCATAATTGATCTGAATTGACTTTCCAAAT
Source organism: Hemigrammopetersius urotaenia (assembly GCA_037974485.1). Lineage (NCBI taxonomy): Eukaryota > Metazoa > Chordata > Actinopteri > Characiformes > Alestidae > Hemigrammopetersius > Hemigrammopetersius urotaenia. The sequence continues at coordinate 17,565,436 of JBBPDC010000039.1, read as the reverse complement.
ATGAAAAGTTGTCAAAAACATAAACACATCAGAAAAGTGGAGAGTAAGAAAAACTCCCATTGCTTCTACAAGCGTCATTACACAATGCAAACACAAGTACCAATGATCATGTTTGTCAAGGCAATAGCACTTGGTATGTGTACACATTTCACAGACTGAAAAGACCCCTGACACGTAGTTGAATTTCATTAAACCAGATATAAGCTTGCTGCTCCTTCTTAGTACATTTCAGTACATTTCAGTCAAAAGTATTTTGATGTTAAATGCTTGTAAATATGGTAAAATATGGAAACTGAGGTTGTGTTGTAAACCCAAGTATAGTCATTGTATTTGTTACTATGACCTAAACAAAGGCTAAAACATCATTAAATCTGAAAGAACTATAACTCAGACCTCTGATTCCTATCATCACTGCTGTGAAGATTTCTGAATGATAAGAATGATAAGATAAGGTAAGGTAAGACAAAAAATAACCCTTTATTAGTGCCACAGGTGAGAAATGTGGAGTGTTACAGCAGCAAGTGGACAGAACAAAATAAGAAAATAGTAGCAACATAACATACAAAGTAATGTAAATAAATGTAAATAAAAAGTACACTTTACAAATAACACAAAAATATAAATATAGAAGTTTGTGTGTATGTAAATAGGTACACACACACACACACACACACACACACACACACACACATATAGTCGATAAACCACAAAATGCTTTACAAAACAACATTTCGCCAATAGTGCCATCACTGATATCGTACTGTCTGGTATCCTGGCTGAGTGAGAGAATGGGAGACCCAGATTAAGGACAAAGCACTATAATAAAACACTGAATTTGTAGGTAGAGCCAGGCTGTGTGAGGTGGTGTTGAGAGGAGACGGTGGGAAGCAGCACCTGAAGAAGGTGGGGGGCTGTGTGCAGACTGGCTGGTGGTGTCTCTGCTCGGGGCGGGGGGAGAAGCTGGGTGTTGCCCGTCTGACGTCGTCCGAGCTCTGTATTCACACAAAAGCCGTTCAGTGGCACAGTCGCTCCAGACTCTTCTGCAGGACCTCAGCCCAGCACAACACCAGGAGCCACACACTTACACACCGCAACCATGGGCGTGGAAGGCTGCACGAAATGCATCAAATACTTGCTTTTCTTCTTCAATTTCATCTTCTGGGTGAGTGCTCGATGATTTCGCGATGAGCCCGAGTGTGTGGCTTCGGCCATTGAGAACAGACACCGTTAGACCGCCATTGGTCTTGTTTATTATAGGGGGGGTTATGATGAGCGGCAGTGGAACCGAACCGGGTGACGATTGTGCGTAATTGCAAAACTGGATAGGCTTCATTTAACCTGCGATCGAGGGTTTGGTCTCTGGGCTGCGTGTCTGATTTAGAGGCCATGAGGGTGGGATTAAAACAATGGTGGCGTGAAGAGATCCAGTTTAGTTCTTCATGGACTCTGCAAGGGTCTGCTTCCAGCCGTGGAAATTCACAGATTCTCTGTATTCATTTCAAAGCTGAAATGGATTTTACAGTGGTCTGGTGGTTAGGGAGTTCCCCTGCTATCAGCAGGTCGTGAGTTCGAATCCCAGGACTGTTAGTGGCGCCACTGAGGTACCCTTGAGCAAGGAACCGTCCCCACACACTGCTCCCCACTGCTTCGCTTGGTGAATGGCTTAAATGCAGAGAAAGAATTTCACACGGTGTGCTGTGGAGAGTTCACGCACGACTATAAGGGACCACTTTACTTTATTTCAGACCATGCCTTTGGAAAGTCCACCACTTACATGTAAGAGCGAGAAAAGGGAGTTTGCTTTTCCCCCATAAAGTTTAGTCTTCTTGAATTTCGGAAGGTTTTTAGGTTGGACGGACTGAAAACCTCCCCAATATCAGAAACCCCCAGGCTATTTGGGTAGTCTGCAGTTCTGAAAAGAAGGATGTTTCTAGGGTAGCACAATGTGGTCAGTGTGGCTGAGGCTGTTTGGTGGTTTGCTAGCTGGTTTTGATCAGTATCTGCTCCCACTCCCAGGTCACATTAATTTGATGAATGCTTTTGCAGAAATGTTCCATCTCTAAAGTTCAAGCAGGCCTATGGAAACATTGGAGACTGATCGCATGAAAAAAAATGTGCGAAGTGTTTATTCCACTCAAAGATTGAGACATGGATTAAAAAAACAAATCTTAAATTTTGGGGAACTTCTGTTTTTAATATTAGGAACTGAGTGCTAATCTATGACTGGAAAACCACCCAAAAAGTGCATGGTTAGTTAGGAAACTGCGAACGAAGCATCGACCGCATATTTTTTTTCAAGCAAATCATGTCCAGAATGAAGAGACTGAAACCTCATGGTTTTGAAATCTCCTTTGACTTCGTACATTAAGTAATCAACATTCTGCATTACAGCGTATAATTGCACCCATCAGTGGTAAGATGTTTTCTTCTTGAAGGAAGCTCAAATGCAATCATGATGGAGAAATAGAGTTCTCTTCTGCTCACATAGGGCCTCACCTCTTTTACAGACCACGTCTTATGCCCAACAGCTGGCCAGACATCTTTAGTGAAGGTGGACACTGGCCAGAGGATAAAGCAGCTCTTTCTGAGAGAAAGCCCATGATGAATTATTTATTTAAAGGGCGTCTTAAACTGGACTTTATTAAACTGAAATCAAAATGCCACAAAAAGAAGATGTCAGAAGCTAAGTAAGGTGTCGTAACTCTACCACACTGAGGACAAGGTCGGCTTGGCTGTAAAAGTGCGCAGAAATTATAAGACTAAATTTGAGCTAGCAGGCAAATAGATGACTGGAATCATAGTCACAGTGCTTTGGGCCCCAGTGTTGACGTGCCAGGCATTCTACAACCCCCTATCACTTAGTCATAGGGTAGAAATAACCACCAAGTCTCTGGCAGGGAACAGGAGGAGTTCAGGAGGGGCCTGTTTAATAAGGCCCTCCTAGCAGGGGCTATAAACGTGACTTCCCGGAATGAAGAGGATTTTCTAAAAAGAGGGTACAGGGGAACTTTGTCTGGTCTCCAGGTTCCAGTAACCAGATCATAATAATATGATGTGTAGGTGAATGTTCTCCTATGTTTACATTTATACTTTTGCTGTGAGGCATGGCTATTTACTGGTTATGGTATTTGGGTTATCACAGAATGCACAGTGTGGTTAAGGCCATAGCACTAATTCCGGTAAACCACACACCCTCGCAAGAAAGTGTTGTGCTAAGATGCACTGTGTTTCACATTGGTGTGTGTCTGAGCATGTTGTTTTTTGTATGAACTCAAAGCTTCTTATCGCTCAAACTATCTCTCAAGTGATCTTTCTGCTGCCGCTCATACCACTGCCCGACATGCAGGCAGTTAGATTTAGCAGGAATTTGAGTTGCCGTTAGGTTCTTGCTTCTGCTTTAAAAGGTTTTGCAATAGCATGACTGGAAATTAGGATCTCCTATAATGTATTATACCTTGGCTTCCAGTCTTACTAGCAGCCAGAGATTAAGAAAGAGATTAAGCCTATTGCTCACCCCAGTAGACGCAATATTTAAGATGCAATGTTGTTCATCTTGGCAAGATGTAGGAAGTTGCACCACTGCACTTCCTCATGTCTGAACCCCCTAGATACAACTTTTGATGGGCCACAAAAGCTTCAACTTTCCCCTACTGTTCCTAACAACTTTTTGCATACTTTTTCTATATATGACACAAATATCATTTGAATAATGTTGATGTGTGATAATAGTACGTTTATAACTATAGCTACTACTTTAGTTTTGCAGCTGTTTTAGTATAGATGTTAAATGAAGCGATTGATAATAATAGTGTGATATATTTTCACTAGAGGACAGAAGATTTTTGGTGCTTTTTAGTGAAGTGAAAGTGACAGCACAAAATTCGTCCTCTGCAGTTAACCCATTCACCAAGTAAAGCAGTGGGCAGACTGGAACACGGCACCCGGGAAGCAGTGTGTGGGGACGGTACCTTGCTCAAGATACCTCAGAGGTGCTTAGCGGTCTTGGGAATCGAACCCACAACTTCCTGATAGCAAGGCCCTAATCACAAAACCAAAATACAGCTATTTTTTAATATCTCCTGGCCTCCAGATCTTTCTCCTAAAGTTGCATGGGAAGACCTGGACTCAAGTGAGCAGCTGACACAGAACTGAACACATACTTGAAATGGTGCTGGGAGGGTTTGGACACAAGTTATTTCCAAACCTGTGCTCCTGGGATAAAGGCAATGGCTGTTTTTTGATAAAACTCTTTCACATCCATTAAATTACACATACAGCGTATATAAGTATTTATTTTAGATTCTTTTGTAAATGAAAAAAAGCAATGGGAATTTCTTTACTGATTTATTGTTAAGAATCCCAAACTTCTACCCTGTAGTGTGTGCATTTGTGTGTATATGTAAAACGCACATTTGTGTCTAACTTTCATTCTCTCACCACAGACAAAACCAAAAAAATTGAAATGCTTTTAATAATTTAGTTAAGCGTTTATGGTACTTTTCCCTCCGGGTGCAACAAACTGCTGCTTTGCTTATGGCTCTTTAAGCTAAAAGAGAAGAGATTCCTGAGATACCACACACGTGAGCACTTTAAATGATCGGACGGTGAAAAAAAGTGCCTAATTCACACCGTGAACTGTCTTCAGACTCGTGAACCTTGGCTCGAACAAGTCTGACAAATCAGGCCAAGGAAATACCTTTTCCATCTTCTTTGCAGATTAAGAGCCAAGAGTGTATACTAAAGGCTCGCTCTTTCACTCAACGGATACCGTGTGGGAAGCAAATCGGAAGCAAATTGCCAGGCCTAAAAGGAAAAAGCCATTGTGTGCATCCTGTCACTTATCCCGTCACTTAGGGTAATTAGAGATCGAGGTCAGTCATCTAGTTTTGCATCTTAGATTCTTTTTTCAGAGGAATGCTTAAATAATTCATAAAAGGCATCATAGCTTTGTTGTTTACCATTAATAGTTGTCCATTATAATTCGTTGCCCATACAAGACTTCTTATCTGATTACAGCTTCTATGTCCTTGTATTGTAGATTGGACTGGAAGCTCAGAGTGCATTTTGTTAATGTAAAGTTTATTCAAGGATCTCTTTAATCATGGTTATTTTCTTGCATCAACGCCAAGGATATCAGATGATATGATGACAGGAATAAAAGGCTGTGGTTGAAAAACTTTTTTAGATAATCGCCGTTCTGTTATGGCATGCTTCTCAAACCTTGTTGTTGGAAATCCAGAATTTTACCCCACCCAGGAAAACAAACCTCTAAACTCTTAACTCATTAGGGACATGCACTAAGGACACTTAGCCAAAATAAAAACATTGGGAGACCAAGCGGAAATAAATGGAAAACAGTGATTAGAGCTAGGCTGGTGGGAGAGTCAGATTACATTGATACTTTCCCAGCAAAAGACTTAATCTGATGTCCCTGGTTCTGCCTACTCATGTTGTGCCACCAGGTTGTTTGTCACAGAACAGACCATGACAAGCCCAGGGGCAGCGCACTGTTTCAGTTTCTAGTCACACAGAATTTCCCAGAATGTGAATTGTGTAGGTAGGTTTCAGGTAGGCTGCTATGAAACTTATGAAATGGTGTGTGTGTATATATATGTGTGTGTTCAAGTTCACGCACATGTACAGGAGTGAAGTGTGTTGGCCAGATGTACAGTAGTCATTTGAGAAGGAGAACCTTTATCGGGACGAGAGACAGCTGGAGGGGCATGACGCTATGTTCCAGACAAGGCTGTCTGACTAAGCAGCCTTGGCTCTTGGGAACCTCTAATGTAGGAAGAAGTCCTTGTGCTTTTCCCCCATTTTCTATTTGAAGGAGGGCTTTATTTTTAAACCAGTGAACTGTCCTTGGCTTGAGACTTTGAAAACTCAACATGAAACAAACTCAAGGAAACCCCCATCACTGGTTCAATTTTAGGGGAAACACCACTGATTTAACCTCATGAGTAAGACCGAGTCATTGTGGGCTGGGGGAGCGCGGTGGTGAAGATGAGATTTGCGAAAGCTGCAGGCCGATGCTCCCTGATTCCAGCCTCACCCTTTGGCAGCGCTGGTGTTTACCCGGTCGCTAAGCAGCGGGCTGCCTGAGCTCTGGAATGGGCCGGGGCGGTCTAAAGAGAGAGAGGAGGAGTGGGATGAGAGAGAGTCTCTATATCAGTCCCACAGACACTTAGTCAGACACCCTCAAACCCTTAGAGGAGTGGTTGAACTTTATACCTCTCCGGGGGCCACGATCTGGCATGGTAACAGTTCAGATTACAAGCATGAATCGGTTCAGGCTCTCTGATTCTTCTTTGTGTATTTCTTTTTTTTCTGGAGAAACTCTCCCTGACCGTGTCCAGTGTTCCCAGGGGCATTTATTTAAAGCAGTGATTCATAATTTGATTAAATTTCTGCTATGCTGGATGTAGCCAAACAAAGAAGCGTATCATATTCACTGTTTTGTGTCTTATTGTTGCTTTTAAAGTGGCAACTTTAAATGAGAAGGGAACGCAAATGCATTCTCAATGTTGGTCATTCAGAGCCATTCTGTTCATAATAAATTGTTTCAAATGGTTTATATGAATTAAAGTCAATTTTATAACTTCCTTTATTGCATGTTGTGAGGAATGACGCCTGTCTATAAACTCCCACTAAATTTTGCTAGATAATTATTTAATATTCATTAATAACCTCAGTGCTGAGTAAAATGAAAAATTCCATATTATAAATACAGTTATATACTATATTTATTATTTATATGTATTTTTGGTATTTTCTTGTCGCAGATTTAGCGAATAGCTATTTGATCAGTAAACTTTGGTTGTTATCCAGTTCATTCTCAATGCTTCATGGCTTTCTGTTATAATGGAATCATCCACAACTTATAACACAAAATATCTACATTTTTGTAAAACTTACAAATTGTTTGAAATATTATCATTTTAACTGGTGTAAACTGCTTTTAGCTTTTTAAGAGAGATTAAATGCTAGTGCTTATGTTTATTCAGGCAGTATTGAGAAGAAGGAAAGGGGGGAGGGGTGTCCTCGCCTTCCTATTGCTCAGTTTATACGACTTAAGCGAACTGCGCCGCAAAATGCAGGAAAAATCCTTGGCTTTGACCTGTGGGTGGATAAATTTCGTTCTGCAGCTGTCCACAGACGCGAGGGAGAGGGGGAGAGAGAGAGAGATATGAGCTGGGCTTAAGGAGTCAGAAAGTTAGTTTCACTTAGATTCATGTAGGGGCTGACCGATGATGATACCACAATCTGGTATGTGGTAACTGAAAACTGAAAAATGCAGAAGGTGATCATGGTTAAAATACCACACGTGCTTCCAAAAATTCCATTTATGTTAGTGTAACATGTTATAAAGCTGGTGGCCAAGAGAACCGAATAAATAAATAAATAAATAAAGTTTAAGAAAGTGTTTGGGCAGGTAACCGTTCACCATGCCAGAATCCTTGTTTCATTTTTGATGACATACCTTTATATCAGCTATTATCGTTTATCGAAATTCTTTAAAAGCAATCAGTAATGGCCCTTTCGTGTTACTTTTTAAGAAAAGGAGCAGCACAGTTTTTGGATTTTTTTTTTTGTCAGCCAGTGATTGAGTGCTCAGGTCGGCTCAGAATTCTTCCTCTGAACCTCCTCTGTTCTTCTCCAGTACTCTTCCATGAGTGGTGTTTGGATGTTCCCTCGCTTGCTCGGCTAGCTCCCGCTGGGCTCTGGGCTGTCTCTACTTCTCCCTTATTTGTGTCCTGCATTCCTCTACAGCGTCTGTCCGCTGCTGACGAGGTCCAGCTGCCCGGGCTGTTCTCGGCCGCATTCGATTGGACAGTGATTTATCTGTAAACAGAGGCCCCTTTCCCGCTTCTAGCAGCCCCCACCCACACAATACCACTCATTGTAGTAAAAAACTTTAAATGGTTAGCCCAAGAGTCTGACCCCTTTTTTTTTGCCCCCTTTTTTTAACCCCACCCTTCTTCTTTGTCTGTGGAGTTGTAGGAACATCCTGCCCTCTGAGTTTGCCATTCTGTGTTTGTGAGGAATTAGATTATTTTCTGTCTCCGTTGGAGAAGGGAAGAGAGTCTTGAACTGGATAGCCATGAAGAGGGCTACCCGGATGCTCGCCAGTGTTTTCTCATGTATGGGTATTTTTACTCCTCCTGCAAGAGGGCCCCCCAAAGCCTTTGTTGAGGGCTGTAAGCAAGTTCCAGAAGGAGCTAGAGATAAGAACATGAGGATCACTGGGTCACTTGAATTTGCTGACTGAAAAGCACAAACACAGCAGTTCCTCTAAGTAACGGAACAAATAAGTCAGAGTTGCGTAGATGATGCAGGAATTTGTGAAAGTTTCTGGTTCCTTCTCAGTGAAATGACCTGATCTTGAACTTTGGTTGTGTTCACACGGAAAAAAGCCAGATGAAATGAAGACTCATTGCTCACCATCTCTCTGTTTCTGTTCACTCAGCTGGCCGGATGTGTAATCCTGGGCGTGTCTCTATGGCTCCGTCATGACCATAAGACCAACAGTATCTTGGATCTGAAGTTTGAGGGCACAGATGCACCCAGCACCTTCTACATCAGTAAGCATTCTCATGTTGTTCTTATCAGTATCCCTAAAAAATAGCCCAGCCAAACATTCTAACATGGCTGACAATTAATGGAAACCACTAACTACCCACACACACACACACGCACGCACGCACGCACACACACTCACCCACCCTCTGATTTTTCCACGCACTTCCATCAACCAGATTTGTTATTGTTACTTGTACAAGGGATTGCTATAATATCAACAATTTATAGTTTATAGTCACATCGTTTATTGCCTTTCAGTGAACTCTTTACGCAGTTCGCTGAAATCTTTCACTCAGCCCAGAGTTTTTGCTCCTTCTTTTGTGGCAGCTTTGCATTTCCAAGCCAGGCCTCCATTAACCTGCTATTCGTACTTGCAATGTCAGGTACAGTGAAACTATGTGGACGTTTTTGTTAGAAGGAACCACACACACCTTCAACTTTTGATCTGAGGCCAAGCATGCTCTTGTTCTAGCACGACACAGGTTCATCTGGCAATAACATTAGCAAACGCCCATTACGTTACCCAACCCCTGCTGGAGTCAGAACATAAAGACCCAACCGAGAGGTAAGAAGTTGGGCTTACAAAAGATCAGGTTACACACAGAATTTCTCTGCTTGCACAAGTTGATGGCTGGGCAGCCTTTTGCTGTTATTACTACTAAACATCTGAGCATTAATACTTCTAGCAAAAAATACCTTTGACCTGCATTTCCTAAGAGGATCACTGAGGTCATTGTCCAGTCATACAGAGAAGTGTTACCATTCATATGGTGCCATTTTTGGGAAACTAAGCTAATTTAGCTAAGCATTGGAAATTTAGATACTCTAATGTAAAATTCCACAAAGACATTAGTGAGGGAAACATCCAGACACTTATTTTACATACTTTTTTTTGTTTAAATAACTGTTTTTGCAGTTTTGAGATCTACAAGAAGGGATTAGCTTTTTACAGCATTGTAGTTCAGAGGTGGCAAGATTCCTATAATTGGCTTAAATGAGAAAATTGGCCTTACAAGAACCCTCACCTAGTCTTAAGTTACTGTAGCCTTATAATTAGGGTCACGTTCTTGTTGAAACATCCATCTTCTTCCCTATTTCCTGGTAAATGGGATTACATTAATTCTCCTCAGACTGATCCCAGGACAACCTTCTGTCATGCGTATGAATACTTTCTTTCACATTTATGAGTTAACCTGTTGGAAGACGTTTGTTTATTCAGGAGGACGTTGTATGTACTTAACAGCAGGAGGAACAACTGGCCAAAATGACAGGTCAACAAAATCCATGGTTCCCATTGCGGGGGAGGGGTGGGGGGTGCGCTCGGGGGTTGTTTAGATCTTCCCACCCCTAGTTTGAACTAATGGAGACTTGAATAAGTCAGAGAAATATCTTCAAGATTAGAAGTCTAGGCACCATGATGAACTGTTTAAAAGTATATAGGGTGTTTAGAAACGAAAGTGTATAAACATCTTTTCCTGACTCTTTGAACTCTCCATATTTCTAGGATAATTAGAGCTAATTGCTCGCAGACATGGTTTACCACGCTTGAGTAATGGAGAAAGCTGTAACTGGTCTTTTAAGCGGCAAGTTCTAATACAAATCCCACCCAAATGCTTTCTTGAAAACACTGGATTGTTTCTTGCTACTGAATTTGTTTATCACCAAATGCAGTGTTGATGCTGGTAATATCAGTTACGGTATCACTATAGGACACCTTCAGCAGGCCTACTCGGCATAACTGTAAAATAACTGTAGTACTGGTAGACTAAAAATATATTCGGAAGATACTTGTGTCCACTACGGCTATAAAAATGCACTGCTTTGAGTGCATTTCACCTTTAGGGTCAAATTCAAGAAAATAAAACAGCAGCAAATAACATTCAAAGTGAACTGTGACTACAAACGTTACAGTTAAAGTTTTGAAGAAAGCAGTTGATCACAGATCCCAATATTTGAGAGTATCTAACAGGCACATTTTTATGCATTTTCCGTCTTTAATCAGAACAAGGCCATTGCACAATGTCACAAATGTGTTTTGACTGCTGAAAATGTCCTGAATCTAAAATAGAGACCTCATGCTTGTTCACAGCCACTCCTCAGTACTGGGAAACTCCAGCTTTTTCATTCACTGTCTGTTCTTTACCCACCCCCACCACACATACACACACACACACTCTCTCTCTCTCTCTCTTTTCCCTTCCTTGGAGTCCGTAAGGAATCTTGGCAGAGTTTTCCAGCATGATTACATTTCCTGCTGTATGGAAAACTTGTGCCTCACACTCATCCAGACGTGAAACCAAGTCTTGTAAATTTTAGCTGTGTAACTAAAAGAGTAGCAACAGCGAAAGGAATTGATTGAGAGCTTTAATCACAGAGGGTCTATGTGCTTTCTCTCTTTCCATCTCCGCTTCTTTACTCTGAATGAAAAGGGTCGGTTGAAAGCTGAACCCCTCTATTTTCAGTGTTCTGAATCATCTCTATTGTGCGATTTTGGAGGAGGGATTTTTTTTTTTGCCAGGTCTGTTTGCTGAAAGGCGGGAGCTGAGGATGAGGGCCTTCTCCGAAGCTTTGGAAAAAGTAAAATTCCCTTTTGAGTCATCCGTGGTATTTCCTGAACATTTTGAGCCTGTCAGAGATGGGCCTAACAGAGTGTTTAGGGAGTCGTTCTGTGTTTGTCTATGTGATGGGGCCTGACCTATAGTCATATTTTTTCACTTATACTAAGAAACATCTAAACGTTCTTTGTTTTGACGGTTTGATGTGAAATGCTCCATTCTGGAGAACCTTACTAAGTGTACACAGCAGCCGAAGAGTTCTGAAAACCACCTCAAAGGAAACCATTACTCAAAAGGGTTATGAAAATATTGTATAATGCCTGAAACATAGTTTGTTGTAAGGGAAAATATACCCAACAGAGTTACTACTATTTTACCGTTGCGTTACAGTGCAGAAAGTGCGTGTAGGTTCTCTGGTCATTTTAGATAAATAAAATGTCTATATCTGAGTTGTAGACTTTATGATCCCTGATCAATCATTGTAAAGAAGTATCAATCAGTCTATAGTACAGCATATTGAGCCACTTAGTGACTTAATTATACAGAAGGTCTTGTTTATAAACCTAATTCTAATAACTGATGATAGTAACGATTTTTATATGGGCAGAACTTCATTGGAGTTGGAGCTACTCAGAATTCTAAGCATTTTTTGAGTGTTTTTAGGTTTTTATCAGATTTCTTTATAGAAATGATAACTATTATTATTATTATTTATAAGTATTATTATTACTGTTGTTGTAATTGTTTTCTTGTTAAAAATTACGTTTGGGTATGTTTTCATCCAACTATGACTGTTTTTGTCTGCTTAGTTTGTCTTGCTGTGACAGAAGTAAGCAGGTGATGCTCAGCTCAGCTGTCAAACGAATGTTTTTCCCAATTGTTATAGTACAAACCAAGTCAAACTGTTACTGCCATAAAGTGGATTGGTCCCAGTAATTCTGTGAGACCTCAATATCAGCCAACTCCTGTATCAGTAGTGCCCTGTTATGTGCATCCACCTTTTGTGTGTTTGTGTGTGTCCATGACAGTAAGGGAAATGAGGGTCATGTGCCTCTAATGCATAGCCTTCGGCAGGAGTGCTAGCATTAGCCTCCATTCATGCAAAACATTTATGCTGAAATGAAGCACTGAGGCCACAGCACAGCCTTAACCTCAGTATCTGCATAGTAGTTTAACAGAGCCTTGACCTTTTAACCTCTTGGTTTGGGGGTAGTAAGGGTGGGGGGGCACAGGGACACACTGGCTATTGTGGAGCCCTGCGGGTGGCCGTGCTGATGTCTGGGAACAGCTGAAGGTCTCACAGGAGTTCCACACGTAACAGAGCCTGCTGCTACACTGACTAATGGAGAAAACTGGCTTCTGCTACAGACAAAACTGATTTGGAACTGAGTAGCAGGTCGGGAACCAATCATACGTCCTGCAGTTGTTACAAAGTATTCTGTTTATTGCACAACGCACTTCTAAATTCTAGATTTAATTGAATACTCCAGTGTTTTTCAGGATAATCTCTATATACCATTATCAGTACTGTAGTGCTGAATACTACAAACATTAATTTCAATATATTTCTCTGTGAAAAACAGTTTACTTTTAAACACAGTTTTAATACATTTACCAGACGCTTTTATCCAAAACGACTTCCATTTCCTAACTACAGGGGACAGTCTCCCTGGAGCAACTTAGGGTTAAGGGTCTTGCTTAAGGGACCCAGTGGTGGTGCCCAAGGTAGGATTCAAACCCATGACCTCTTGGGCTGGAGGCAACTATCCTACCCACTGAGCTACCTCCTTCTATTCTTCTAATAGAAGACCATGGACAGCAGGAGCATTCTGGGAATGCTTTCGCAGAAGAGTGATGGCTGGATTCTGCTTGTAATTCATGAGCAAATAACAAATGAAAAAGTACAACCGCTACACTCTAACAATGCAGAGCTTAAGATGAGACAAATGTCAGCAATGTGTTTTGGAAGCTGTACTAATGAAGTTTGACCCCACCCAAACCACTACACTTAAAATGCATTACCACAAATCTTCCAGAAACTAATTATACAGAATGTTTAATAGAAATGTATAATCAAGGAATTCAGCTGCTTACCACTGGATTCCATAAGCAGTGCGTCTTGAGTGACCAGGTTCTCTGTTCTTTTCCCATTTATTATTTCATAAATGACTGTACAATACAAATGCAGCGAATAAATACTGGGTTGAAAAATGCTGAAATACTTCTTTTGATGCCCAAATCAAGATTTTAACATTAAACAGAAGACATTTGCAGGTTCTAGGCAATAGTTTCAGGCCCTTACTTGCAGTGTGTAGAGGGCAGTCAGATGCATTGTGCAGGAGCAGACTACAGAGATATATGAGACTGTAGATCTTAATGCAGACGTTACAGCAATTTCCAGCTTAGTGCAGAGAAATGGGCTAGCACCCAACAACTGAACACACCCATCTCCAGTCATTATGGGCTGTAATGTGAGATAATCTGTAAGTTGGTCCTATCAAATAAAGAGCATTACATGGATTCCAGGGCAGAGGCAAAGCCAAGAGCTGCGTTTGTGGGAGAGAAAATCAAACACAAATGCCTGTCTGAGAAACCGACTCGCCTTTATTTTGGAAAAAAAACTGTGCAAATACATGCCGGGAGCAGCCACGAGTAGTACACAATTTCCACACTTTGTACTGTCAAAGGTACCATGTGAAGCTGACTGCGTGCATGTCTTCCTGTGTTGTGTCACAGCTTACGCTGGATCAGGTTTTGGTGAAAAACTCAGAATTTGTGCTCAAAACTTTAGCACCACTGCTAAATTATACTGTTAAAGTGCCCATATCCTTACTTTTTCTTGTATTCTGGTATTTTATTTATTGTTTGCTTGCGTCTCATTCATTTTTACTTTACGCCAGACATCTCTTTATAGCTTAAAATGAAACGGAGGCTGTTATGTTACTGTGCTTTTTATGCTGTTTTGACTGGCTGCCCAGTTTTGTGCCTAATTGAAAAAGCAGCCTGAGCTGCTTGTAACTAAATCATGCCTCCCAGGCCTGAACTACTGTAGGCTGTGCAGATGAATATGCATAGATGTGTTGTTTTTGTGACATCACAAAGTAACACATTGGAAACTGGTTGGTTTTGCAACCTAGTTTGTTGCATTTGAGTTGGAGAAGGTTTTGTGATACCACATGAAACTTTAAATAAAAAAAGTGGGAAAAAACAATTTTTCCATGGTGTGGGCCCTTAAAGAGATGTTCCACACCACAGATGCAATAAAATATTGAATGTCGTTGTGTACAGTATCGTAGGTATTGACTAGGACTCTTGATAGCATCAATACTGTGAAAGTTTTTCACAGGTACAACACATTTGTTGCACAAGACAAACATGGTCCGTTACCGTCGTAGGTGCTGATATAAGCCAGACAAGTTAACAGATGGTCTCTTGCAGAAATGGACATGCACAGCAAAGTCCAGCCTACATTTCTTATCAGGGGAGAGCAAGAGGGCATGCGTTATGATGGCAGGAGCAGCTGCTGTGTTGTCGTTTGATGTTGAAACAGGTGCTCGGCCTGCAGAGTCGTTTTCTGCAACTGCTTCAACAGAACATAGTCAGTTAACCCCTCAAAGTCCAGGTTTATTATTCAGTTAGTACTCTTAAAGCAGAATCCCAGCAGCTTTTCCAGATGTCTGCAAAGTTTACGTGTATACATATAAACAAAGTCATTTAGAGAGTTTTATATGGAATGATGTAGAGATTTAATGAATTACTGTGGTGATGATGGGAACCAGTATATACAACACAAACCACTTGGTTTCTGGCCTTTTTGGATAGTAAACACTGTTTATCTTCTAAGTTTATGTGTGTAATGTTGTTAATAATAGTGCTACCATAGTTAATAAGTTAATAATTAATACGTTACAAATAAAAAAGGCATGCTTTGTATTGCTTTACGTACCTCTCCACTGTATCTAAAAGTATGTTTTGTCTTGGGCATCATTCAGCACATTTATAACTATTTCAGATGTGTGGTCCCTATCACATTATATTTCAAATACTGAATTATGGATAAAAAATTTTTTTTAACTAAATGATGAAAGGGAGTCTCTGTTTTAATTGAACAATAGGAAGTTTACAGAGCAATGATTTGTGTTCCGTTATATCAGTGTAGTTTAATAAAATTAACTGTGAGGCAATGGCAATACAACCGATATATCAGTGTGTTTAATAGCAAAAGTAAATTATGATTCAAAATTATGTGGAATATATCTAAATGCGAAAATTAAGTCCATGTTATCGAAATGTTTAGAATGATCAGGGAAATACTGTCAGTATTTAAATTGTTCAGTTCTTTTAAACTGATATATTAATTATTATTTAAGCATACAGTTGCGTACAGTTTTTTTTTCTTTAGCTTACTCTTCATTGGCACCACCCTGAGCATCACAGAGTGTCTGTAAGTCGTTTAATGAGGATACAAATGAAACTTAGCTCTCAGCCTGGGTGGGCCATCTGGTAGGTGGGCTTAGGCCCTGCTGAGACTGTTCCAGCATTTTAAGCCTTAGAGCAGGACTTTATATTGGGCACTTTGGTTTTCCATCTTACACTCTCTGGCATTGTTCACTCCCCAAACTCTAGATATATCTTCAGTATTTGTGTTTCTGTGGGTGTTTGGACGAATCACAGCAGATATTTAAGAATATACAAAATTATTTTGGTAAAGGTAATGCAGAGCAATGCAAGGGAAAACACAATAACAGGTTTCAGCAACGTGTAATACCATGTGCATGTCTTAGCTGTCATAAATCATGAAAAGCAGAACATTTAGAAAGATACATAGAGGACCCACGCGCACAGAGGCATCTTTCCAGCAGGTGTGTTATGTCTACTTTCGTGTGTACTATGCCATTGTTTCCTTGTGTTTAGACTGTCATTTTCTCCATTGTGCCTTCAAAACAGAGGTTGTGTTCAGGGAAAATGTGTATCAGCTCTATGGGGTGTGTGTGGTTAGTCTTGGCTGGAGAATGCAGCGAGCAGAGTGCTGGAAGAATCGAGGTGGGTTGGGGTGACTCAATTATCCCTAATGGGAGGAGAGTAATATATCCATAGAAACCAAATTACTTGAGTGGTTCTGCTTTGTTAATGCCTCTGCCCAGCCGAGACAAGACCCTTTTGCAAGAGGCAGAATTCATTTTTCATGGGGTTCCTAAGCATTACAGAAAATGTCCTGCATTCGTTTTGTTTGGTTTACTCGCGGCAGAATCAAGCTTAAGAGAAGTCAATAGCATTACTTCTTCTCCATTTATGCATTTCATCTGATTCAATCAAATCTTAAAATGCGATTTTTCCCCATTCGGTCATACAGATTGCCACACAACACTTGAAGTTACACACGTTTTCTAGTGTTGAGTTTCCAGTCATGTCAGCTTCTAAAGAGCAAGTCACGTCTAAAGCTAAGTTAGGGGCGTTACAGAAGAATTACAACAAATAAATAAGCTAAACTACAGGTCCAGGGCCTTAAAAGTGTAAATGTGCTGTTTTATAATCTCTCCGAAGCTCCATAGTGAAAGCTCAGAAAGGGTCCAAGGTGAAGAGATCTACAGTAAAAGCCTTTTGGAGCTCAGTTGCATGGTAGTAATCTTTGACGATATTTCGTGGATTCACAAGTTAAGCACAGAGAAAATCTGAAAAAAATTCTGCCAGAATCGTCCACCAGGTGTTGTGAATATTATATTCAAATTTACTTGGTTCATTTTGACCTGGTTGGCTGAACTTGAGCACAATGGCTTGGGAACCAAGCAGGCCAAGTGTGAACATTGCATATCACCTATACCTGAACATGAGTCAAAATATGACCTCATGCTTGATAAAATCCCAACTTCTACTGACGAGGAGACTACACATCCGTGGCCGACGGGTGGGGTGGGGGGGGTGTACTTTGAGTCATTTGTTCCAGTATGTGTACTGGTTGATTAGTACAGTGAATATTATAATTTGTTTTGTACTTCAGCTTATACTTCTTTTACTTGTAGTGTATTTGTGTATTTGTGACTAATGTATTTAGTTATGCCTGGTTTCCTCTGACTTTCTCTTCCCCGTTTTATTTTAATATCTGTTCAGGTGGTTCAGCATTTGCTTTCACTGCTTTGTTTTCACTCTTATTTTTAGTACTCCTTTTTCAACATGTGCATTTTATTTTAGAGAGAGAGAGAGACAGAGAGAGACAGAGAGTTGTTCTCCTGATGTAGTAATGAGTGGATAGAATACTTTGGCTAAACATCAAATGTACTCAAGGTTCCACTTTTCCCAGATGTGTTCGATCAGCCAAGACATAGTTTTTGTTTAGAACTTTAAGACTAACATTACTAACAAACACTAGAAATCAATAGTCACGCAAATTGTTTAGGACACAGTCATGTGTCTGACTGTGTTCTAAACCTCAAGTCTGAGCTCCTTAATGAAGTGATCATTTGTCATACGTGAACACACCACAGCACACAGTGTGAACAGCACGAAATTCAACCTCTGCATTTAACCCATTCACCAAGTGAAGCAGGGGGCAGCCAGGAACACAGCACCCGGGGAGCATTGTGTGGGGACAGTACCTTGCTCAGGGTACCTCAGCAGTGCGGTCTTGGGAATCGAACCTGGACTTTCTGATCGCAGGGCAAATGCCCTAACCACGAGGCCACCAGTTCACTAGGCTACTAATATAGAGCTGGATGTGGTTTTAACAGGTTAAGATAAGTTTCAGAAACCGTTTGGGGTGGGATTTGAATGTCTTCAAATAGTGTTGATGTTTGCCTCCCTACTCTAGTACTAAACTAAAGAAGTAAGACATGGACGCAGCTACACTGGGTTAAATGGAAAAGTGTGAAAATTAGAATTTTTGCCAAGCCCTTCCTTAAAAGAAGCTGAGCTTACATAGGAGTGTCAGAATACTTTTGGACCGGTGACGTATGAAATAATTCATTTGAGGTCCTTTGAAAACAGTCTTCTTAAAAATTCTTGTCTTTTAATTTCCTTTCATTCAGAGTCGAAGGATATTTTTGTGGGGGAGTGCTGTCAAAACCGCATTAGACATTTTTTTTTTTTTTGCAAGACAGGAAAGCCTGAACAGGAAAGAACAAAATGAGTAACACTTATACTGTCACTGGTCAGTTCCTGTGTCAATAGTTTTGGTTCTGAAGGCCCAAAAAGCACGCTCTCTCACACACACACACACACACACACACACATTCACACACAAGTACATGTATGAACTCATTCTGGTTGATTGAAAACCTGTCCAACTCCCCATAGTTTCCTGTTTTGATTAAAACTTAGAGAATCTTTAGATAGTCGCTCCTCTGGATGTAATGTAGGATGTGAGGTAGGTTGTAGTATAGAATTGCTCTCGCTGTTGCCAAGATATGACTATTCCAGATGTTGGGCTTGCATAGAAAACATGCTCAGGTAGTTACACTGCATACAAGTTAATGAAAAAATAATCAGTGGAAAGCTTTTTAGATTAGGGCTGGGCGATTTGGCCTAAAATCAAAATCTCAATTAATTGAACATTTTAACTCGATTACGATTAATGAACG
>JBBPDC010000039.1:17529466-17540914 GCA_037974485.1 Hemigrammopetersius urotaenia | reverse complement strand
ATTTTTAAGAAGCTTCCCAATGGAAACCTCGACAAGACTAAGGTTGTTTGCACCTTGTGCAATGCAGAATTAGTTTACTGTAGGACTGAGAAAGCCGTTCTCAAAGACTTACTTTTAGTCAGTATTTGGGTAGCCTTCGGCAGAATTCAAATGAGCCACTATTATGTAATGAAATAATGACAAAAACTGAATATTAAAAAGTATTCAGGTTGTTCAGGCTAGCCTGAGGGTATAGATAACAGTCCTACATGAAGGCTATTCCCACAGAGAACACACTTTAATACATTTTAATGCATAGAACATTGGCCTCTACAATAGGCACATTTTATACCGTGTGTTATATATTTTACAACATGTTAAGCTTAACAATAGAAATAGAAATAGCTTACTTTTGCAGAAAAAAATATGCCTTTACTGTTTACTGTTCAGGATGTGTCCCCTTGGAAAACAAAGCAGACTGTAATAAAAGCCCATTTCTTTCTCTTGGAGCATTGCTTTATCAGTGGTGTGGCTCAGGATTATACTTTCCCTCGTCTGCACAATACATGCAGTGTCATCCATCAACATAATTTTTTTTCCTGTGTTTCAGCTTCAGTGCTGTGGCAAGGGCACAATTACCTCTTTAACCACTTTCGCAATGAACCCCGATATATGCCCCGCGAAATCCACTTTGATGACAAACACGGTATGCCCTGCCCTGTTCATATGTTTTTGTGTGTGTGTGTGTGTGTGTGTGTGTGTGTGTGTGTTTATAGATATATAATATAAAAATTCATGTCCATATTTCTAACACTGGGTAACAATTTTTTATGAAAGGTCTGTTTCATTGCAATTTTTTGATGTTTCTTAGTCAAGTTTTGAACGCTAATTCAGAACATCCCATCAGTTTTTTTCTCCCCTTAATGTTTCTAGAGATAGTCTGAACTGTATGTATATTTTTCATTATACGTTGTTATAATACTACTATTATTTTTGTATTTGGCTAACTGGTGCGTGTGTCTCACACTCTTGAGAGTTGGCACCCCTGTTATCTACATGTACAACGAACAACATATTAATGTGCAAAAAGTTGCAAGTAGAACAAAAGACCATATCGGCCAAGCCGCCAAGTTTAGTTTTTTCTAAAAGTGAAAAACCCATGAAGCTACAGGAATATTTTTCTAAAAAATAAACCCTTGAAGCTACAGGAAAATGAATGTTACCACCGAAATGAACGCACCGAGATTGTATAAGAAACACTACAAAATTTTGTTGCCTGGTGTAATTGTTAGAAATGACTTTGCTTTGTCTTGTAAGAAGTGAAATGAATTGTGTGTGTGTGTGTTCGTGTTCACAGGACTGTCACGACCAAATTAACGCACTCTTCACTGAGAAGATCTACCTGATCGGCATAGCTGCCTTGGTAGTGGCTGTCATCATGGTGAGTAAATAGCTTGTGTGTGTCTGTGTTTGTGTGTGTGTGTGATAGACTCCAAAACCTGGATGGGACTTCGTTGTAAAAGTGTAGTATATGATAGTATAATACAGTAAATACAAATTTATAGTATTATTATAGTATAACATAGTATATACGGAGAATATAGTGTAAATATGAAATATTTCTCTATGATATAATGAATGGTCTGTTAAACTTCCCTCACAAAATAAAAGGATTTTGCTGATCAGAACGTCTCTGTGAGGTGTAAAGTTTTAACAGCATGACTGATTGACAACCATCTATTCATGGGTGATGAGGGAATTCTGACAATAGACTGCCCTTTGTATGTGGTGGATGAGATTAGGACCACCCAATTTACATTGAAGTACATTAAAGCGCATGTAGACATGGGGAAATGATGCAAGACCAAGACTAATGCAATGAGAATGCAATCATAGGTTTGGGGTCTTTAGCATTTTGAAGGAATAGTTCGACAAATTTATACAATTTTCCACTTATCCCAGATACAGTTGATCAGTCAAGGCATGTTCAGGCCCAGACTTCTTTCTGTCAGTGTTTTCTGTAAATAGGTCCAAAATCCACTTTGTCTTCATTAAGGTAACACACACTTGTTAATGTAGTTTAGGATGCTGTATGACTTGCTTAAGGGGTGGCGGTGTCCTTGTGGATAGGATACTTACCTCTGCACCAAGAGGTGATGGGTTCGAATCCGACCTTCATCAGACTGGTTCCCCTAGCAAGACCCTTAACCCCAAATTGCTCCAGGGAGAGACTGTCCCTTGAAGTTAGGGAATGGAAGTTGCTTTGGATAAAAGCATCTGCTAAATGTAAATGTTAAGGTATTGAAATGCTCAAGACATCCACGTGTAGTCTAATACCGCAGGCTTTGTTTTCACAAACCAGATCAGGAGTATCAGTACTGATCTACAATCAGTTTTGTGGCAAAGTTCTGATCTGATTCAAGATCCGTCCTCTGCAGTCCAGGTGTTGTCTCGAATGGCTGTGACATCTTGTTCAGTTTTATAGCTCACAGTCATACTGTGTCCTAAACCACATTCTCAGATCTGCACCACCGTAATAAACAGCTGGATGCAGTTTAACAGATGTTTTGGGGAAGTGTTTATGGAAGAATATTGACTTCTAGTGTTTGTAAGCAACTTAAGCCTCACAGCTCCGACCTGGACTCCAAATATGTCCCGACTAATCAACTTCACTGTGGGTGAGCGGAAAGTTGGGTACATTTGATCATTTGCTGAATGATTCATTTTGGTTAATACATTTTCATTTGCGCTAGTTTCGTCCTTTTAAATGAAATGTGAATGCAATTTATTTCTGGGTTTTAAATCTGCTGTTTATCCTCCATATTGTTTCTCTATGCTGATGTTTTTGTGTTTTTTTGTTTTTTTTGAAAGATCTTTGAGATGATCTTCAGCATGGTGCTCTGCTGTGGCATCCGAAACAGCCCCGTGTATTGAAACCGCACTTGGGCGAAGAAACTGTGGGGGTGTGGCGTCTGGAGACACCAGCCAATGAAGTGAAGGGAAGCTATACTCCAGATTTCATTTTGTATCTACCATACTTTCCTAATGTAGTCAGTTTGTCTTTTGGAACAAATAAGATTTTTTTTTTTATGGTTATGATACCATGATCCTGCCATGAATGTCCCTGTCTGCGCTTGTGTAGGCTGTATTATCAGGGTGCTGACTGATAGTTGGTGACCATGACCATGTACACAGCGGCAGACAGCGACAGTCAGCAAATGGACACACACACAATTATACACTCTGGATCTATCTTGATTTCTGTAGTCTTCCTGTGTTAACAGTTAGGCGTATTACTGTTGCATTTGATTTCTTTTATTATTTACATATGTGTATGTAAAAAAAAAAAAAAATAATAAAGACAACTGTATATATTTGCAACCCTATATGACTTTCCAGCATGGAAATGTACGATCATCTGTTTGCTCTTGAGAAGTCTGAACCAGTATTAGTGAGGGAGGAGAGGAGGTCAGAATGTGAAACATACTGGAAATGAAAATGTCTTGCTCATGCCCCCTGGCGTAGCCTCAGTAATTAACACAGCATAGCCTTGGCTTCCCCCCGTAGCCATTGCAAGCATGCCCATGTTCTGAGATCCTCACTAATGAATGGAGTGTTTAGATGAAAAGAAGTCTTTTAAATGTCCTCTGATGCTCTATGACACCCACCTTAGTGGCAATTCCCTGCATGCTCTTCACAGAGGGTGGTTGGAAACCTGTAGAATCACTTGCTTAGCTTTGCCCTGCCTCCCCCCCCCCCCCACGCTCTGACTAACCCAAGCCATAGCGAGGTCTTATACACACCTCCTAGCCTTATTGACCGAATGTTCTAACCTGTAAAAGACTGCATATTTAGAATGCCCTGTTGATTCCTAGTGGAATTTCCTATTCGTATATTGTACACTTTCTTCTGTAGCCATTCTCTGGAATGCTAAGCTTTAGAAAAACAAATATGAAAGAGTGATAGTTTTTTTTGTGTTTGTTTGTTATTGTTTGGGTTTTTTTTTATTTTCTTCTTTTTTTTCCAATATCCTGATAACAATGCGTCTCCCAAATCTCCTAAAATATTAGGAGCTGCTTGACAATGTCAGAGCTGCAATGTGTCACAAATGGCTCTACTGAGAATACTGTAAGGCTCTGGTGTGTGAATGTGTGTAATGTGTTGACGGTAGAGTCCTTTAGAAGCGGTCTAGCTCTTTCAGGATTGGAGGACTGTTTTGACTCAACCTCACTCAAGTTCCGACTCAACCTCACTGCCACTCCTGGTGACGGCAGCTACTGTAGTATCTCTGCTGTCCACTAGGTGTCACCCAAATGACATTTATTGGCCCAGTTTCCCTCCAAAAAAGCCTGATACCAGAGGAGTCACTTTTAGGTGATTTGTTACTGTTCAGTGCTTTTGGGGAAACTATTCCAATGTCTCTTGGGGGAAGACGCACCTAAACGGTCTTCACTAAATGACGATCACACAATCCTTCAATTGACCACATCTCACTTAAACCAGCACATGCACACACACCACGATTTCCTACATGCAATCTGCCACTGTCTCGTTAACACATAATGCCTATGCTGATATGCTGAAAAGTGTCTTGTAATATGTACAGCTATATATTATTGTACTAATGACTATGTAAAGGCAACGTATGCCTTTTATTGTGATATCTTTTTTTTCTGGTACTTTGTCAAGAGATAAAAAAGAGCAGAGGTTTAAGTTAAAGCATATCAAACGTTTGAAATCCTTATGGCTCGAATGAACGAGCCCGACATGCACTGCATGATGCCAGTTCTGAATAGTACTGAAACAAGGCATTCGTAATTCCCACCTTTTGCATCAACAGGCCCAGCTTTCCCATTCAGCAGGACCCAGCCTGGCAGCTCTAACTCAAATCTCTGTCCTGACTCACCAGTTATAGTTTTTCGGTTCGGTTTTGTTGCCCAAATACTTAGGGATTAAATGTATTTTACAAAAAAAAATACCTCTTTGTGTCGTCATTTTTATGTGTTTGTTGAACTATGTATCCAATACAAATACAACAGAATAGGAATTCAATAGAAATACAAAGTCTTAGTCTAAAAAGTCCTGGAAAATCTCCATTCTTTGTTTAATCCCTGTCTGTGAAGTGATTTCCTTCATTTGGTTCTGTTTGCACATTAGCTTTGCTTCTGTTAACAACTAGGCTTTTAACAACTTTCTTTTTTTGATCTATTTTTTGGTAAACTATCATGTAATGAAAGGTGAGTGTGTTCCTCCATGCTATGCTAGCACCCCATAAAGTGGGGTGGGGACAAATCGCACTTCTTGAGCAATCACTTGACAATCATTTTTGCCAAAAATGACTACATTTGGATGGCAAGTTAAGGAGGCCTATGCTCATTTGTTCATGCCACCTCATCCACAAAGCAAAACTCCAGCACCTCCTTATTGTCAGTATATTGTGGCAAAAAGGTCATAGTTTTAGTTTGACAAGCTGTATCATCTCCACTTTCTCCAGAAGCATGCCAAATGTCACAAAATCTCATCCAGAGAGGTCTGATGCATAATTTAATGTATGAAAAACAAGTGAAAGTTTGATGTGTTTACTTGGCTACACTTGCTCACATGTCTTAATGTTCACTCAGCAAAATGGCTACTAGCAGCATGTGTGAATGGATAGTCTTACTGAATCTTTATAGGCTCACTCTTAATGGCCTATTGACACAGTTTCAAAGTACTCACCCATAAAATGTTGCTACATGTTTCACTGTCAGACATGGTTTGGTCTATTTTCATAATCCATTTTGTCTTTAAATCCTTACGTTAATTTTTTTTAGTTCAGATTTAGTTCAAATTTTCATGTCCGCTACTGATACTGATACCAATTTGAGTATCTGCCCATATAGAAACCAATATGACAGTCATTTCCCCCTCTCTTCAACAACTAAGTTGTTACTTATACATTTGAATGCACTCTAAATCTGGATATCTGAAATGGCTCCAATTTTTTCTTTATGGAATTCTGCATAAATGGCTGAATCACTAACGGCTCTTTGTTAGTGTTATTATACTATACAATTTGGGTACAGGAGCCTGTATTTTAATTCGTGCATAGTGCACTTGAGCCATTTGCTGATCATCTGAGTATGTCTGTGGATGGCAAGTTGCTCAAAGTTTACTTAAGAATTGTAAAATGTTTGGCTTATGTATCTGACCCAGGGATTTTGGCCCAGACTGGATTGATTCGGATGCTGAGTATCAGATCAGTAGACCACTAACTTCCACTGAGAATAAAATGGACAACAAACAAATCTGTTATCACAAATATCAACAGACACAACTGAAGCAAAAGTCCACTTTACATCATTAAAATCTTACTTGTGTTCTCAGCTACGTCAGCGGTCATATTACACAGCAATCTAGTTTTATTTGCTTTTTTACAGGATAAGTAGCCCAAAAAGAACACTTTAAAACTAAATGCCTACAGATGCTGGACGCTGAAAGAACATCCCATGCAAAACTACAGGAAACATCTTAGGTTTAGATTTTTTAGACCTAGATTACCTTAGCTAGACTACTTTTACTGCTCCTTGGGTAATTATCTCAAAGAAACATTAATGTGAGAATGGGTTTAAGCTACATAGAGAGAGAGTGTTGCTTGCTCTACCATTTTAAGACTTTTTTTTTTGTGCCAAGACGCTTTTAAGTATCCCAGCCTGTGCCATTTCAGAAGGTTAGCTTACTCTGAGGCAAACTTTCGCCCTTGAAGGAATTCAAGAGAGAGTTCTCAGCGTTTGAATCATGTTTAAAAGGAGTGGAGAATGCTTTCAGCTTCAGTGACACACACACATAGACTTGCTGGGTGTGTCTGACCTCACATTGAGTCCAGGGGTCCACTTAGTGGCCCTTTTTTTCTGGAACAAAGGCTCCTTTCTTCTCCTTTTTGAACAGATAAAGCACTTGATTAACTACATAAAACCACTTAAGAAATCGGACTATATTTTCCGTGGGAAGGGTACAAGAATAAGATGAGAAATAACAGATTTGCAACATTACTGTGAAATACCTGCAGCCTATATTCATTTTTTTCATCCCCACCTTAAGGTGGAGTGTTTCTGCAGAACTGAACTCCTCATTCTGACGTATTTCTTCTCCTCCATCCGCCCCCTCCTCCTCCTCATCTTCTGGGATTAATAACAGTAAGATTGGGAGAGGGATGAGGTAAGGCTGCTTTTGGGTGGAGTGTTTTCTGAGTTTATAAGGGCTCCTTCAACCCTTCGGACAAGCCATTGAGAAGGACACACAGAGAGAAACCAAGAACTGGAGAAAAACTGGAGAAAGGAGCGAGGAAAAAAGAGAAGAAAGTTTCCTTCTCTGATTCCAGAAAAGAAGAAAAGAGAAGCAAAGCAGCAGAGAAGCATCCTGTGATGGTGGGTGCTTAGGATTTCTCTGAATGTAGTTTCAGGTTTGAAAAATGTGCCACAAAACGTGTCTGTGTGACAGCAGTCAGTCCACCCAGGTTCATCATAGATGTATCATGTAAGTATGACCGCTGTGTTTCTGAAAAACTATTGTGCAAAGTGATGAGTGTATGGGGAAATAGACCACGCCCCTATACGAGAACAAGCCACGCCCATTCCAGGCTGTCCTCTCCTGCTGCTCAGTTGATGGCAGTAACTAGAGCTGCCTGTGGACCCAAGCGGATCAAGTGTACGTGCGCAAACTCGTATTCTGCTCCACTTTTATTCATGTAGCCTAATTTATTTCGCTTGGTGCTCTCGGCTGTATTCACTTTTTTCATTTTTGTCTCAGCGGATAAGTTTTTTTTTTAAAGAAAATTTGCAGCCTTTCCTTTATAAAGCTGAGGAACCAATCATTTCGGGACTAGGACGAGTTCCATAAAGATGAGCGCCACTGAGGGCCTCTTTTTCTCCGCCTTGCAGCCCCCCACGGCCGTGACCACTTATGCAGTACCGTCTGACCAGCAGGTCGGGACGGACCATATGACCAGAGCCAAGAGGGTCCAGCAACAGGTCCAGCAGAGGCTGGCCGAGAAAGCTGCGTCCCTGCCTCGGCTAGCTGGAGCACAGAGCGCCTGCCCAGGTATGGAAACAGTGGGTTTAGGGGAGGGGACCCTCTGTGCAGATACAGTAAATTGTGGCATTCAGTATTGATGATCTAACAATTCATCTGAACCATTTCATACTAATGCTCTGAAAGGTTGGCCTATTTCCATACATTTACATCTCTCTCTAAAGGCCCATTTTTACTGTTGAGCAGCCCACCACTGTGCATTAGCCCAGTTTTGCCCATGTGATTTTACTCTCACTGATGACTGCCAGTGTGTGTAATAAAGGGTGTAGCAATCAGCACAGAATCGAAACATTGACAAAGACTCTGTCTCCTCTGAGGTTATCTTATTTTCCAAACATGCAAAGTGAAGTCGATGCATTAGATCTTGCATGTGATGTCTTACTTGTGGTGTTTTGATATGTTGACAAATATCAGCTTGAAACTTGACAAATGCAATCCTGACTATTAGAAAAGTCAGAAAATATGTGCATTATTACAGCCTTCCGAGAGTTTAAACAGGGCCGGCTTTTCCCCTCAGATCTATAAAACTACACATGGACTTTTTCAAGTACTTTCTAAAGCTTTACTGGACTTTTTTACAAGAAGAGAAAAGAGGAGTATAAACTGGAACAGAAAATGGGTGCTGAAATCGTACTAAACTGTTAAGTTGACATGCATCAGAATGACATTAGGTCCTATTTCTCATCTGTGTTATGATTACATTGCAGTCATAACAGTTTCATACACCTGTACTGGGTTCAAAGCCCCATCATACACCAGCTTCCTTATTGGATTAGTGTAGGTTGTGTCTTTACATTTCAAACAATACATAAACAGGACGCAGACGTTGTATTTCCTGGGCCTGAGGGCTGTAATATCTTCAGTGCAGCACAGGCTGCTTTGTTTGCTGTGAGAGAATGAGGAAAAGCGGACGAGGGTCCTTTTAGGCGGCGAAATCAACTTGATACTCAATCCTGAACGTAAAGAAATATGGGACAGTGTTGGAGAGAAACCTTTCCTTGCTCTAATTCTCGTCTACCTTTCTGTAACCAGGGGCCATTTATTTACATATAATCATCAAAGAGTAATTCTTCTACTATGAATGTAAGAAAGTGTGAACTTGAGTTCTTTGTTTACGAAAATAGAAGGAAGGATTCTACTCTGAAGGCAAGAACCAGCAATCACTGTTGCAGAGAATCATGTTTAAAAGCTCTTAATATAATTGCATGGTAGTTAATGCAAAGGTTTTAAAATGAATGTTTACGTATTGTGTGTAAACAGCAAAGTCTCTATTGCAGCTTCCAGTCGGCTTCAGTCGTCTGAATCCAAAGAGGTGTAATTATTGAAAGTCGTGTGGGAAAATACCATTTTTTGTGGCAGTGAAAATGTCATTGTGCTGTTAATATACAGGCCATAAAGCTTTAAAGCACAGGTTTCTACCATTTGTTCAGTGTACATACCTAAACAGATGAGTCAAGTTTGCTAGCATTATCAACGGTCTCTGACTCTGGTCAGTATTTAGCTGGTGTTTGACACACAGACAGGCGGGCTCCCATTCATTGTTTTGACCTCGGCTTCCCATTCAACTCTCTCAACAATGCCCAACACACATTTGAAACCACCGCTCCTAGCTAGAGGTGAATCACAAACCTTCAACCTTTACAGGCAAAGCAAGTTCCGAAGCACATCAATTTTAGCAACTCAGTGAAACATGCTAACCAGTTTAACAATATTCAGCCATTTGAAACAAGTTATAATGTCATTCAGCCTCCAGGTGCTACTCTGTGACATGACCTGGGGAGCATAACCGAGGGCAGCCTATTCAAAATACTGTTGTCAATGAACTACTATTTGAAAGTTAATATGATCCTGAACAAGATTTTGCCCGTTCAGATGACAACCCTGTCTTTTTGGACCTCTGATAGATAGATTAGTTGTTAATTCTTGGAAGAAGGAAAACAGGAGGAGGTTGAAATTCAGTTCCAGGATACAAGATTGTACAGGACATTTGATTTTCTTTCCATGTACCTGAAAAACTGGTAAATGGTTTTTCAGATTTTCCAGGTGATCTGGGAATCTTGTTAGGTAAAGAATCTTGGCTAATTGAGTCTGACAAAATATTGAATATAGGAAGTCAATTAAGTTTAAAAATACACATGATACTGCATTATATCCGCAGTACATTGTAGGGAATTTATAGTGAATAGTGAATTTCTCAGTACACCTCAGAATTTCAGTAAACCCCTGAATTTGTGATGTTGTAAAAATACCTCTAAATGCCTATTTTTATAGTCTAAATCCTAAATATGCACCCAAATAGGCTCCCAAAACACTACATTTAATTTTAAATTCAGCTTAATACAGTACCCATAACAAATGTAAAGGTAAACTCCCAAGGTACTAGAATGTAAATACCAACATTACCCCTGTACATATACTGTACTTTAGTTCATGCAATTGCCTTTTATTTGGTGTGTCTGTCATTTTCTTTGGTATTAGCAGGGTAAATACAGTAATACTACAATCGAAATTAAATTAAAATGGGTTTACTGTATACATCTGAAATCCAGAATGATAATACTTAGATTACTGTTTTATCACCATTTTACTAGATGCTAATCTAATCACAGATTAGATCTAATCACAGTACTAATACAGTACTAATCACTTTACTAGAGGCTATTCTAGATTGCAAAAATGCCCATCCAGCTCTTCCTGAGAGGTCACGGTCTAGACTTGCAGGCCACAACAAACTTTTAAGTCTGTGGTTAAAGCATCGTTCAACTTCTGTTGTCATGAAGGGGGTTGGGAAAAGGTTTAAAGGGGTCAAAGCTATAACATTCCTTTGGCCAGTAGACCCCACAAGGCCGTGCCTTGCTAATAAATGCATCTATTTACATAGATTTTAATGTGCCACAAATACTTATCAGTAGCTCTACATCAGTAGTGTGTGTGTCTGTGTGTGTGTGTGTGTGTGTGTAAAGTTAACAAAAGGAGGCACGTCATCACTGGGTCAGGAGTGACCTAATTTCCCTCTCTGAGCCAGAAGGAGGTAAGCGATATCTGTCCAATAGGCAACAAACACACACACTACACACAGTGACCTAATATACAGAATTAGTGTGACCTGTGTGACCAATTTTAAATATGTACATTTGTAAAGATCCAAAAGTCCAATGCTGGTTTTGTCATGGTGACTTGACATGGTGACAAGTTTCAAGCCCAAGTAAAGTGTTGAGAAACTACATTGGAAATAATGCCTGAGAAAAGAGTTAAGACTTTACTATCCACCAGAGATGGGGACTCGAGTCTGAGACTCGGACTTGAGTCGCACTTAAGTCTTACAAAGACTTGTGACTTGACTTTAGACTTGCCCTCAATGACTTGAGACTTGACTCGGACTCGGGTGCTGTGACTCGT
>JBBPDC010000039.1:17517008-17527752 GCA_037974485.1 Hemigrammopetersius urotaenia | reverse complement strand
TATTTTTCATATTTAACATTTAGATTTAAGATCATTTAAGGCAAATCCTCCATGTTGGTGAGGGCATTTCACAGCACGCAGTCTCGCCCCCTGATAAGCAACAGCCAGTTGTAATCATGGGGCGTGGCCAATTAGCATATCTTCGAAACGTTCACTCAAAGACTTGAGACTTGACTTGGACTCGAGCACAAAGACTTGAGACTTAACTTGGACTTGGTAAAAATGACTTGTAAACATCTCTGCTATCCACTAAACAACCATTTGCATGGACAACACTCTGAAAATGATTTCACATGCTTTTCACTTATTTGCAGCATACCCTTTTGTTTTTATTACTAGAACTTCGTTCTAACCACATCCAGTCTCTTTCCAAAACACGACTCATTCCGACATGTTTGGTAATTCTTCCTTCTGAATCAGTGGCTCCTGCGTTGGTGAGATTCCTGCCACATCATCCTGAGCTTGTTATCAGTGAAGCATGCTGTGCTTCTATTTTAGACTGAGGTTTGAGCAGGAAAGCTTGTGGTGTTAGACTGCATGAGCTGTCTGAATAAGCATGGCGTGATCCATAAGGCCCTGGTATGAGGACGGTACTCATTTACATTCATCAGGCTACTGCTAGTTTGAGACGATACCGAAAAAATGTCGTCCACTTCGCTGTTTAGCTGTCAGTTAGATTTATGATTCCATCTCTAGGTTTAGTAGCTCAAGTGCCAGAGAATTTCTCAAGGCTGCTTCGTTGTGTTGTTCTTAATTACTCTTTGGCTCATTCAGTTTCTTTTGCAACTGCAATAAGGAATTCCCAGTTTGTATTTTACAGCACTCTGGGCTGTTGTTATTGATTTAACGCTGAAGGTCTGGTGAAAACATTCGGTTTAACCACGCAGGCATGTGACACGCCGCCCTAGAGACAGCTAGCAGCTCTAGCCGATGTAGCATGAGCCAGAACTGCTTACAAAGAGTTTGCGCTGAAGGTTGCACTGAATGGTAGTCATTTTCGATACTTACTGATAAGTGAACTGTAGCTGAACCTTTTGTAACACCATTGTGGAATTTCATACATGCTTGCAAAAGTTGAGGTTATTTAATGGTTCATTGCTAGGGCATAATGGTATAGAAGCTCGCTATTCTCCTCATTTGCTAATTGTTTACAAAACATGAATTAGCAGTTACTGGGTGGGACGTTAAAGCACAGAATATGAAGGTACCTGCCATATGAGAAATGACATATGGCAAGTTCAGTGGGCAATCTCTTCTCTATGTGCTTTTTAAGCACCCTGCAACTTTACATAAACTCAGTATTAACATTGTGCATAAAAAAAAAAGAGAAGTATCAATAATTTGAAAATAATCTCCCACCTTTTAGCCCATATGTCCATGTATTTACATGGTTCATTGTATAACCATCTATCAATAGAAATGCACAGTATAAATGCACAATAAACCGATTTTGTTGCTGCATTTCTTTTGGATAGTATCGGTTCAAGAAAGGGTCTGAAATTTCCCAGATCCGACTAAGAATGCGAGAGACTAATGCACACCCTAACACTGATTGCACAGATTAGAGCGGCTGAAAAGCTTCCACTTTAGCGCTCTGGGAAACAAAAGGAGACGAGCAGTTCATGAGCTTCAGATCAGTGTGCCCTGGTCATGCAAAGGCATTTTGAGGAAGACCAGATGTTTCAATTTTAGCAGAAAGCTCTCTCAGAGTCAACCCAAAGCCTATGTTTTACTATCATTTTCTGGATTTAACCTTTAATAAAAGATAGAATCTAACAGCAGACCTCAGTTTCCGATTAAGTCTTGAAGACGATGATCTTAAAGAAGATGTTTGCAGAGTCATGTTGGAGGAATGTACTTGAATATTACCAAAACTAGTAAAAGTAACTATGTGGCTCAGAAGTCCCCTTCATTAATAAATGAAAAGCAGTACCAGGCTTTAGGTCTGAATCAGTTTGAAATGTTTTGTACGGACACAGATTATTTTTTATTATAGTCACGTCCTGTTTGGTGAGGCCGATGCAGTAAACAACTTATATTTTAACATAATTACTATGTTTAAAGTGCCAATCAAGAAGCACATCAACTGGGAGGCAGATTCTGGAAATCAGTTCTTTTAAAATGAGAAAAATATATTTGGGATTTCACACTAACCTCAAACACTTTTTTGATGACTAGGCTTGTTGGTTTCCTGGCAGTGAAAGTCTGTACAGTTATGCAAACAAAGCTGAAATATAGAACATTTAAACATAAGAGTTCCCAAGAGACTGATAAAGGACATGATTCAGGAGTTACAAAAGGGGTTTGCCAGAAGTTTTTTTAAACTTTGAATTCCTGTACAGAGTTACTATTCTAATGAATCACTCATTTCTGTGTGAGAAAAGCTGTGCTGTGTGAAATCTGTGGAGGAGGCTCTGTGATTAAAGACTGCTTTTCTTCTGACTCTTGGCAAACAGCAAAGTATAATCTATCTTCAAAAGAGAACCAAAGATAAAGCCGCTGTAAAATTCTCAAAAGTTCTCACAGACTGAGAAGCACTGCCAGGTTACAGCCTAACAGATAACCAAAGGTGATATGGCACATGTTAAAATACTGCAAGACAATTAAATTTAAGAAATGTAATGAAGGGAAAAAAGCAGTAGTGCCACACTTGAATGAAGTGACTTGTATTCCCACTTTCACACACCACACTGCACAAAATCATTTTAAGCAGACTACTGATGCTCTCCTGTCATGAAATATGTAGTTTGTCAGTGTTCTGGACGTACTGACAACGACCTTTTTTAGTGATATTATAAATATAGTAAGAAATCAATCATGATTTTCATAAAGAATGTTTTTTCTCCCGACATCTGACAACATATCTGACAAAAAAGACAGAAAAAAACATCAAAAAATGAAAATAATTACACTAATTACATTTTGTTTGTAATTAGATACACAGTTGTTTTTAATCTCGATTAATTGAACATTTTAACTCAATTACGATTAATTGACGATTATTTTATTTATTTTTTTGCCCTCATAGTTCACTGACAAGTTGCTCAGTTGTCTCAGTGTTTAAGCGCTCCATGCTCGACATGTCGGCGGAATAATGTAACATAACGGAGCGGGGTCACGTGACTCCACGCGCGGTAGTGTTTTTGATCGATTATAGGTTCTGAATGTCGATTTCGATTAATTTTCGATTAATCACCCAGCTCTAATAAAAATACCAAGGCTGTTATACTGCCCTGACAGTAGTACACAAGATAATCTGTGTAATAATCAAGCTGCTTTGGCTACACCTAGTGCTCATAATGCCATTCGTAAGAATTTCGCATTTCACGTTTTTGCTTGGTCAAGTTTCTAATGAATGAATAGCCAGGCGAGTCACTGTAAAGCTTGTTACTGTGACTAGAACTTGTACACGTTTCAATCTAACTCTCTTCTTACCTACCCACTGTTTTAAGTACTAACAACATCATAAATAGCTCAGAACATGATATTGAGACATATTGACTTACTTTAGCCTCATAATTTTAAATAACATCACATTCCAGCTCTAATAGCCACAAGATGGTTAGAAAAGATTTTTGTAATAATGTTTAATACGCAGTTTTCACTGCACTAAAAATATGTAGGTAAGGACAAGATCTGGGAATAACTCGATTTATTGTAAACAGAGGATTACTGGTGTAACTCTGCCTTCTAGAAACCTTATATCATACGTAGAGGAGTGTGTCTCTGTACTCATTAATTTCTTGTTGGTCTTCACTTCTCTTTTGACAGATTAGCGTTGACTTCATCCTTTCTCCCACTCGTTAAGCTTTCATTCCTGCTGATTCTAGATCTCTTTAGTCAGCTTGTACTTTTTCGTTTGAGCGGTCAGGGACCTGGATCAGTTCCCTGCCTTTTGTTTGCTGCCTCTGTAAACCTTTATCTGAATGCCAGCATCTTCCCATTGGAATATATATATATATATATATATATATATTTTTTTTTTTTCATAAATTGAAGAGTTGAGTAACTGCAAAAAAGTCAGATAAAGCAGAGATGGAAAATGTGAGATTTTAAAGGAAGTGTTGAAACTGCGATTAGTAGTCAGCTACGTTTTGCTAGTTTGGTGACTGAAGGAATGTGAATAGCACTTCAAAAATATCCGGTACTGTGTTCCTATTGGAACTGCATTGGAAATTCTGAGTACATCCAGTATCTGTCAGTTTTATTAAAGTGCATTTTGTAAGACTGTTTTCTGTTTTTGCTACAGGCTTAGTCTAAAGCAAACAGAGAAGCTGCATAGTTTTGGGCAAAACTAAATTGTTAATGGTGAAATACTTTTTACTCTTAGACTAAAAGGAATATAAGATAAGAGGTAACAGTAGGAAAAGCAGAACAAGTATAATTCCATCCATATTTTACTTGACTACATGTAACTAAACAATCGTAACTGAACAAAATGATTAAAATATGACAAAAGTGCACCCTTTTAATTCCTTATAACTGTTATCACAAACTCCTTAAGCACAAGAGCCCTTCACTCCCTTTGTGAAGTACCTGGGGTGTTGGCCACGATGTGGGCTGCATTCTTTCTGAATGTGGACATCCAATTAACCATTCACAGCTCAGAGAGTTGTGGATCTGCTTGGGTTGTTGGAAAACCTGATCTGTTTGCTTGACTGCAAGAACTTAATGAAGGAGCTGCAAGCCAAGCTAGCATCGGATGTCCTTTCGGGGTCATATTTCATTTAGGATTAGAACTGTTCTTTTGGCCAGATAGAAAAAAAAGCATGCAAAAGTGATGAAAAGAAGACGAGGTATGAACTTCTCTCATGTTTTTTTATTGTGTTCCTGTTATAGAATATGATGGCTCGCCCACAGTGAGATACCAAAGCCAAGGCCCAGGATTCAGCTCCAAGTCACTTATGTACAATGGCAACAGAATGATAGTAAGTGTCATGTTTTCATTAACTTTTCCACTTACATCATTATTAATTGAACATTAACTGTTAAGATAGATGTTGATGTGAAATGAATGCAAGTTAAACTAAAGCAGTAAACAGCAAGACTATGCATTACAGACTTTATCCACAGACGGATGTCCTTCATTTACATAATAATTTTTGTTAACTGCGTGCATGAATATTAGGGTGTACTCACACTAGGCAGTTTGAACCGTGCCCGAGTGTGTTTGACCACTAAAGCGCGGTTCGTTTGACTAGTGTGAGTGCTCTGTGTCCGGGCATGGTTGGTTTAGCCGTCCCTGGCCCGCTTGGAAGAGGTGTGCCAGAGCACGGTTCAGTTTGACTCGGGCACGGTTCGCATGTGTGTGAGTGCTAACCATGCTGGAGCACGGATCAGGACACGTGACGTCACGTTTATGCGACACTGCACTTCAGCTGGTACTTTGCAAACCTCCTCATATGAGCAGCACGATTGCGTGAAATTTTTTGTGCCACAAAAGCAATAGACCTGTTTAGCAACAGGCTGTGAGAGGGCTGTGGACCACCATGGACCAAATGACTCAAAATTACTATCAACAAAGTCACCAGAGCGATGGACTCCATTGCGTTCAGCGAGAGCTCCGCTCTTCCCGTCTATCCAGAAACTGCTGCACCGTAATGACGTAAGCGTGCTCCGGCACAAACGCTGAAACCCTATGTGAGTGCAGGCCAGAGGGGAGAGTGGGGAGGAGGACGATCATACTCAGGCCCTGTTCACGGCAACCATGCCTAGTTTGAGTACACCCTAAAAGACCAGTATTTGTATAAAAAGTCCATGTATAAATATTGGGTATTGTACAAGTTGGTCATTTTGGGAGTTTATGTACTCTACTAGGAAAAAAGGATGTTTAGTGGGTAATCTCCCATTTCTCATTTAAATCTAATTCAGTAGCTATCAGCTGACAGTCAGTCCATCTCAGTCTGTGGAACATCCTGAACTCAGGCCTCAGCAACACGCCTTAATTTAGGTGATAGCATTTGTTAGCTGGATGACAAGGTCCACAATCTTTTAACAGTGACACACTTCAGGGCTGCGCCTCTGCCCCACTCTAGTGTAGTATTTGACATTCTCCTGCCACAGCCAAGTTTAGACGGTGAAGTCCAGCTCCTATGAGCTTCAAGAGCAGAGCTCAGGGTGCACCTGGAACATTCCCAACTCATGACCTCACGAGCCAAACGGCCAAGAGAAGGCGGCGTTAACTGCTGCGATAGCACAAAAGCAGTGAGATATGCCAGCGTGGACTTAGTGTGAGCTCAAACAGAGACAATAGTGAGAATGTTTCTCTGTTTAGAGCGTCAGTGAGTTTGTACATCCCATTTTTGTGTTACTTTTTAAAAATCTTTTTTAGCACAAGCACTGCGTTTCGATTTTTTGTGCAAATATGTATTTAAGCTACCAGAGGTCTGCTATGTTCTTCTAGGCACTACAACAAACGCAACATGAAAGAAAAATCTATCATCAGTAAATTTGGTTTCATATTAAATTTAATTTAATGACACAAAATATGTGGTGTTTTTTTTACCTTTCCCTGCCCACAAACAATATGTTCTTTCTGGGGGGGAAAATCACATTTAACGTAAAGAACAGTTGTAGCATTTGTAGAGGCAGCGGTGGTTAAGATTCAGTATGTAATGTTTAGTTTCCTGTTTAAACTTTTTGTGCTACCGACCCTAGCCTAAGTGAATAACCTAAAACAGTTGTAAAATCTATAAACACAACTAAGGAAAAATGACAAAAAATGAGTTAAAATTAAAAAAAAATATTCAGAAGCCATGATAAAGACCAAAACAAAAGCAACACAAACGGAACACTTGTGCTTAGATAGGTGTCCTCCATCACTCATACACTCGTTACTGCGTATTTTGTGTATTCTGCGTATTCTGTGTATTCTGCGTATTCTGCGTATTCTACCAGCCACTAAACTAGTTCGCATCTTAAACTCAAAACGATGTATGTCGAGACCCTCATAACTCAAGGACACCTGTAATAATAATGAACCATATCGATGTTGGTTCAGTTGCAATACAAAGACAACACCTAATCTGTATACATATCATTTGTAATAAAAAGAGCTGTAGGTGTAGCTAATAAATGTAGCTATTTTGGCAATTTTGAGTTGCTAGCAAATATTTTTGGGATTTTGGGTGGGGCATAGATGTAATTTAAATTTTTAAGAAGGCATGAATGGTTGAAAAACCTTTGCAAGCTTGGAATATCCATTATCTCATCATTGTGCTGTCCTGCTTTTGCCTCAGAGCCCTCGGTTGTCTCAGTATGGTGGAGGGTTCAGCTCTCGCTCGGCGGTGGAGATGAGTACTCATCGGAGCAGGATTAGCCACGGTGTCCCAATGCCTGCTGTCGTGGTCCGGCCGTATGAATTTTATGATGACACTTACATTAGTAGCCACCACGGAGGCCATGCTCACACTGCCGAGTCCAGAACGTTGAGTCGAATGGAGCAGGAAGCAGCATCCATGGGCCTTCAGACAGTGCCACGGCAGCCCTCTCCTACACCCAACTGGGTGACCCAAGAGGGCATCGCATCCGCAGACCATCACTCCTACTATGGACACGGCACTTTGCCCAGCACATTGCCTATAAGACGCACCCTCAGTGGTACACTAGCACGTGATGGGATCAACAGAGGTTGGAGGGAGGCAGAACTTGCTCATCAGTATTCTTTCAAAGGGCCAGCCCACCGTACCATCACACGCATGAACAACCGGCAGCTGCAGCACCAGAGGATGACCAACAACTCCATGCAGTGGCAGCAGGTGTCTGCTGGTGGCAGCAGTGCTATGGCTGGAGGACACTACCAGAGCACTATGAGGCGAGCAGGGTCCGTGCACAGCCTGAAGAGCGTGGGCCGCGGGGTGGACGTGAGTGACGCAGTGGCTGACGGAACAACAGGCAGTGACATTCATGGAGGGTGAGGGAATGGGCTTTCTATTCTTGTCTTTATTTAATTAATGCATGATAATCATTTCAACAAAAAGTGAACTGGCATTATGCAAAGTACATTTGGTTTAATTTTATGTGGTGCATGCTTTCTGTATCTGAAGGAATGCCTCAGACAAGAACACAAAGATATGCGACACCCAGAGACAAAAACAATATAAAGTAAAAAAAAATCCAATAAAAATCAGTAGAAGACACTCAATATGAAATATACTATATACAAATGATACACTATACAACAATGCTGGGTATAAATGCTATAAAGAAGTAACCTACAGTTAAAAGCATAAGAGAAATAAAGTAAGAAAGAACAGAACTGTGAGTTAAGACTCTTTTGTCTGAGGCCACTTCACTTCATCCAGTTAAGCCATGCCATTGTTTTCCCTGAGATCCAAATTTGCTTTATCTGGAGTCTGAAACCTGACACAGGTTTGAAGATGTCTTTAAACGTACCCAGTACCACATCAGAAGTGTTTCTAGAACAGGCTTATCTATGGCTCAGGAAATGTGTAGGGTATCAAATCACCCACCAGCTTTAAATTTCAGGCATGTACACATGGGGGGATACTAGTGTCTTGCTAGAATTTGCATACAATGAAGTATTTAATACTGTTTTATACTCCCCATGAACACCTATTGTTAGTTTAATCAATTATGACCGATTTATTTGTGGATTGTAATCAGAACTTGTATGAAAATCCAAAAATGTAGGTTTGTGTGCTAAGTCATTCATTTAGAAAAAACAACAGGTCTGTGTGTATTTGTAAACATTAACTGTGACTTGAAGCCCTGTGAGGCATTATATTTAACCATAACCTTATTCCTCTTTTGACCCTTGAACAGAATCCATAGCCTGGACATGCCAACTGCGGTCAGTTATCTCAGCTCCTCGGATGTTGCCGTGCAGATGCTGGGGGCGGCATATGTCCAGCATCAGTGTTACCATAGCAGTGACGCCAAGGACCTGGTAAATAAAGTTTTATAGTACAATTTCGAAAGTTTCAGACAATGTTGACCATTAGCAGTAAGAAACATGTCTATTATTATGTCCATTAAGTGGCGGACGCCCTTATCCAGAGCAATCAGTAGTTACAGGGACAGTCCCCCGGAGACACTGAGGGTTAGGTGTCTTGCTCAAGGACACAATGGTAGAAAGTTGGGTTTGAACCTGCAACTTTGTGGTCATCGGGTTCACAGGCAAGTGTTTTACTCACTAGGCCACTACCACCCTGTGGTTCCTAGCATTTTGAAATATTTGATAAACTAAAGGTAATGAAAGAAGTGGTTAAAGAAAAGGCCAATCAAAAGTAGATGCCTGGAATGTTTTTTTCTGGAGTCCTTAATCTAATACAGTGTAGAAGAACATTCCACTTGAGATTACATGCTGCCAAAAAGTAAAGCCTTCCAGTTAGCCCACTGTATGAAATGAAAGTATTTTGTACTGACAAAGCTGACATTTTGACATATAGAACTGTAGGAATCAGGTTATGGTATCATTAATAAAGTGTTAAAAATCATAATTGGGTGGGATTTGAATAATAAGCTATGGGTGGTCTGTATTTCTGAATAGGTGCGTACGCTAAAGGGCATTCCTGTGCTGGTGCAGCTGTTCTGCAGCGAGAACCAGGAGGTGCAGCGCTATGCTACAGGCGCCACCCGCAACCTCATCTACGAGAACATGGACAACAAAACAGCACTTATTGAAGCTGGCGGCATCAGCAAACTGGTCTGTGCTTTAAAAGAGCCGGACGATGAACTCCGCAAGAACATCACAGGTATAACAGATGATCTGGAGTTGCAGTTAGAACATTTTGAAACTAATTTTGTCTAAATTTCATCAGGGAGAATGCAAATAGCTGATATATGTCATATGTGTAAAAGACAAAGGTATCTTTCCCCTCCAGTAAGAGCACAACCA
Organism: Hemigrammopetersius urotaenia; assembly: GCA_037974485.1. Classification (NCBI taxonomy): domain Eukaryota; kingdom Metazoa; phylum Chordata; class Actinopteri; order Characiformes; family Alestidae; genus Hemigrammopetersius; species Hemigrammopetersius urotaenia. The sequence continues at coordinate 17,517,893 of JBBPDC010000039.1, read as the reverse complement.
ACTTCAAATTACAACATTTGAAACGAGATTTAGGCTGAAGGTTGGGCCAATGCAGTGAGTTCCAGGTGAACCTGGGGTAAATAGAGCAGTGAGTGTATCCTGAGAAGGAAAGAGAAAGTGTGTGAGAGAGAGAGAGAGAGAGAGAGAGAGAGAGAGAGAATGGTCAGACTGTTCTCTGGACTCATTCCAGCTTTGAAACCCTGTGAGACAGTGGCCAATACCCTCGCAGAGGCCTTCTTTGTGCTTTTATGCTCCTCCACACCCAACCCCCTCACCCATTTTCACACAATTAACAATCCTTGAAATTCTTGTAACGCTCTTTTTGGTTGCCAAGTTTCTCCCTGATATTTTATCACCTAGTCAGTGCAACAATCAACTTACTACCATAGAGGTCATGGCATTTAGGACCGGATATTTCAGAGAGTCCAAATGTGTTGCCAGTTTTGTAGAATTTGATATCACAGATCATTTCTTTTTGTTTTTGTCAACTTTCTTTTCTGTTTCTTTAACATATTTTAGTGATTTTTTAGTGAGTTTCATCTTTCTCTCATTTTCTTTCTTTCTTCTTTCCTTTTTTCTTTCCTATTTTTGTCTCATTTTTCTTTAAATGTTTTTTGTCGGCAGGCATTCTGTGGAACCTGTCGTCTAAGGACAGTCTGAAGGAGAAGCTGGCGAGGGAGAGTTTAGTGGAGCTGACTGAGAGAGTGCTGGTTCCTCTGTCTGGAGGAGGGGATTCCGGCGTTATCCAGCAGAGCCCATCAGAGACTGATATCTTCTACAACACTACAGGCTGCCTCAGGTACAGTCAGCCACAAACACACACACACACACACACACACACACACACACACACACACACACACACACACACACACACACACACAC
>JBBPDC010000039.1:17502631-17516908 GCA_037974485.1 Hemigrammopetersius urotaenia | reverse complement strand
ATAAATAACTGGACTCCAGTCAGACTTAAAAAGCTTAGTCTAATTCAAAACTAGATGTGAGTTCTTTAGGCACTTTTCCCACACATCACACATTTAGGCTACCATTAATAAATCTCAAAAAGCAACCCATCATAAAGATGTATTTTAAACATTTAAATGAGGAAAAATGGTTTCTGACAAATTCTCTCAAAGAACCATTTCTGTAAATGTGTATGTAGAAGTATATCACATTTGGAAGAAACCTTTTAAAGTTTGAAAACTGTCCACATGCTGATTATGTTTCTATACCCTTAGATATTAAAAACAATTCAAATTGAAGGTATAGCACCTTTAACCTGCAGTGGTTTTACATATTCACACCTCACTTTAAAAGATGGTTTCTTTAAAGAACCATCTGTCAAAAGTGATCCAAAAGTGGCAGCTGGGTGGGAAAGAGAGACCATTCACCAAAGACATACCATTTTCACACAAATTACTGCAAATAGTTTTCCAGCCAATGGCAGACCAGTTTTGATGAGTATTTGGTTTGTGTAGGGCTGGCCAAGTATGTTTTGTCCCAGTGAAAAAGGCCCACACACACCACATGTAGAAATATGTGTTCCAAAAAAACTCACTCCAGCCTTGTCTGGCCCCAGTTAGGAAGTTTCGTAACAGTTAAAGTGACAGGAGCAAAAATGTCTCGGTTGTTGGGCTGCGTGCACAGAAGAGCATAAACACTCACATTCTTCTGAAATGAAGGAGAAAAGAAGGATTAATGCATGCCTGACTCGTTCATGAACTTTCGTCCCACAGCCAGATGTAGATACTGAAGCTACACGGCCTGCAGGATAACACCACTAAACTAGGTCCTATAAATAACTTTGTAATTGTGAAAATTTTGAATCTGGATGAACTTGATCAAAGAACTGCGCTGTACTGGTTTGGAACAGGGACAGATATTTCAACTTTCATAAACTTTAATAAGTCTGTTATGTAAGCGTGTGAAAGATCATTGTGCTGCCCCTTTTGTTCAAATGTTTTAAGGTGAACAGGGTTTCCAGTCACAAAGGGGTAACACACAATCCAGCAGTAACCATGGAATTCAACAGCGGGACGCAAATATTTCATGGCTGAGGGAAAACACCGCACACACACTAACGCTGTTACACTGACACCTCGTGGAGGCAGGAGAGGGAAGGGTTAGACACATTTATTGTGCAAATCCAGTGATGAAAACCCTTCATTGTGAACACAATGCATGTAGTACAACATCTGCCTGTACAGGTTACAAAACGTTATAAATATTTTCCAGCTGACCAAAGTTTTACATGCAACGACGTGGCAATTAAATACACCAGTAATGCAACTTTCTCCGCATCACAGTAAAACGATCCTTTTCCCAGTATGAGGTTCAGAATTTCCTATTTATGTTTTAAAGTCAACAGGAATCATCTTAAAATCATGTTTCTTCTGTTTTGTGTTGTAGTTCTGGGTAAAAGACAGTATCAGGGTAGGAGGTAGTTTGAGGAGAAAAGAAAACAAATTTTGGATTAAATTTGGATTCATTTGGATTCATATTTGTAGATTTTTCAAGGGCCAATGGGGTACAAGCCTGTTTCAACAGCAAAACTTTTGAAATAAGAAATGTTAAATAATACAACAAATTGTGCTTGATATAACTAGAGTTATATAAAGGGTGTGAACCTTTTAAAGGCTTTACATTATACAGAATATTTACAGTATGTGGGAGTCTTTAACTTCATATGGTTGCTTGAACAGGCTACTGAGAGGTTCTTTGGAGAAACAAGTGATTCTATGTAATTACACAAAGAACCCCGTTTGGCACTTATGAGATATTTTTAAGAATAGATTTAAAAAAAAAATAAAAATAAAAAAAAAGGTGTTATTTTGGTTGCCGGTTGACTTTAAGTTAGCATTTTCATAAATCAAGAAGACGTTAGTACTTTATGTACTAATAAACCTTTGCACAGACAGTATCATGAACAGATACAAGCCGGATGAATAGTATGTACAGTTACAAGTGTAGTAGGGGTGTAACAATGAATCATAATATTATATTACAAAAATGGGCATTACGTAGAATCAATATTATATTATTTATAATACTTCTGTATCTACATTGTTTATAGCCAGGGATAGACGTAACCGGGACGCAAGCAAGAATTGGCGTATGTGGTACGACAATTGCGCACCAGTTTTCAATCTTTACTGCGCAAGTGCGTACCTAATCTGAGTGATTTCATACTGGATCTCTACGTATCACTACTAAGGAAAGGAAAACCTTAACAAGAAAATTAATAATGTCGTTTAAAAATGATGCCTGCTGGTCCACAGAGCCTCGCTTCTGCACCAATCAAAATTCAGTCAGAGTAGGTCTCATGTCAGCGCTTCTGTAACTGTGTGCCCCGCCCCCTCGACTTCATGGCCCGCCCCGATACGAGACCCATTCGCCAGTCCAGAGAGGAGTGATCTGCCCCTGTTCCACGGATCTCAGCGAGAGGCTTTTTCTCACGACAGCCACAAAAACAAGTACAGAAACAGGCTGAACTCAGAAACTCGCCCCGAGTGTTTCTGCCAGCATGCAATCCTTATATTGACCAGTTAGTGGCAAGAAAGCAGACACACCCATTATTTTATAAATGTTGATTTACATTTTTGGTGTCAAATAATCCTGTGGGTGACTAGACCTGTAATTTAATTTAAGTTAAAAGTCAGTTTGCGCGTTCATCACCATTTGGCACAACATTGAAGTTAAAAGAAAATCTATCAATATAAGCATGCGCGACCGGGACCGACCGGGGACCGCACATGGGTTTTTTTTCTGGGGGGGGGGTATTCCAGCGCTAATGGTAAGGTAAAACATTTTGAATTGGCTGCATACCAGTTCATTAATGTAGGTACTCATTAGAGTACAACAGCAAAAAAAAATATGTCCAAAAAAAAAAAAAATGGGTTCACATCGTGTGCCATGTGTGACAAAAATGGGCACTTTACACTAAACTGTGACCCCTGAATCTTCTAGCAAATCAAATCCATTTGTGAATTTACTGTATTGTTACACCGCTACAGTGTGACAGAAAAAGATTATTATAATTTGAAGTATCATACAGCAAATTATCTTACATAAGAGAAAATGTGGAACATGTGGAACATTTCATGTCATTGAAATCTTACAAACAAGAATTTCTACGTAAAACCATCCAAGGCTTAACTTTAGGTACAATCACTCAAATCCAAAAATGTAATGAGAAAACGGCCGTATACAGAGCCGCATGCAACCCTGTCGATACAAAACAAGCTTAAACATTTCACATTTTCAGTTCTTGTAACACAGCCATACAACACAACTATAATTTAATTCCACTTAAACAAGCCTAATCTGTCCCTTCATGTGCGCAGAATAAATCAATACACATCTGGAGTCGAAAGTAAAACTAGTAAGCTGCAGTAAATTGAGCTTAGCTCTGTTAAGGCACTAGTGTGGCACAAAAGCATAGAAAAATCTAATTCTGTCTGTTACTGGTTTCTCAGACTTTCGTGCTGCTTCCACTGCCACCTAGAGGATCAGCATCCAGTACATTAAAGAAAAACAAGTTCTTCACACCTTAATCCAGGCTATAACCAGATATTATCTATGCTTGTACCATCTCGAGCAATGACAGACATCAAAGCATCACAGTGAAGACTCAGAGCTCAGAGGACACCAGTGGGTGGCAGCTTAAGATACTATTGTATCACTGAGAGAACTGACGCACTAATATCTCTTAGAAACACACCAAGCCATAGTAGGACACACACAAGCATACACAAAGCAGCCAGAGTCCCAACTCCACTTTATATTAAAAAAAAAATCTAAGCTGACTGAAAATGCCATCTCATCGCCTATAAAAGTAATTAACATGAATTAAAATGTAAAACAAGGCAACAGAGTATAAATATCGAATCGAATAAAGAATCGCAAAGAAGTTCTAGTGTCCAGTCGAGCTGTAAGTCATGGCTTAAATGCATTTCTCCCATCACCCATCTCACGTCACTCTGGATGAACCGGTTTCTGCGAGTCATCAAATGAATCCTTTGTCTGTCAAACGTCTGTGGATTGGCCGTCATATCTCATGCTCATTTCCCTAAAACAATAAAAGGGAGACATTTATCCAAAATGAAGGAGTCAAAAATAAAAAAAACACTCAATTTGAAGTACTCACCACAGCTCCTTTTTCAGTCGGCGTAGTTTGTCCTCTAGCCTTTCATTCTTCACCCGTAGGGGGTTATCGGGCACAAACCAGGCCACAATGAACTTACATATCACCACAACGTGCTGGAGACAGGACGGAAGATACAGAATTGATGCTTCTACTGGGAAAATTATCTTACAATTCAAGGAATGAGCTCCTCCAACGTAGCAATGAATAAAAGGTTTAGAAAAAAATAACATTAAAATGTTAGCTTTTATTGTTAACTAATGTTGTTGGCATTTGTGTGCACTGTATTCATTTAACACTTGACCGAGATTATGTGAAAAGGTGGGGGGGTATAATAGCAGAAAAAAGAGAGAAGACCTTGTTCTGGTATTCACAGGCCTACTATCATACCTCAAACAAGATAACGAAGGCGAAACGAGCAGCTAGTATGAGCCAGTATTGTGGGGTGAAACTCTGGTCCAATTCATTGCGGTAGTCCTTGTAACTGGAGAACGACAAAAGACCCATTATCAGAAGGAAATTATTGTTGCTAATTATATTAAATCTCTTCAGGAATTCTCCAGCATTTTTTTTCAACCTAGTCTTTTTGTGGTTGTCACGTCTATAGAATATTTTCGATTACCATGAACAATAGTTTTTGAGTCACTCTGTATTTAATAATAGAACAGAAAACCCACGCTGAAACACCCGTCTCGGCTTGCATTATAGGAACAATTGGAGTAAATGAGTTTTCTTTTCTTTTCTAAATGCAGGGAAATTCCTGTCCATGTCAAAAGCGTGTATGCCATGGACGCAGAGATTAGACTGAAAAACACTGGAACACTTTACTGCCCATAAACTAGCACTTTAACAGCATTTTTATCTGTGCAAACAAGCAATTAAACAGTCTTTTCAACAGCTTATACAGAATCCCACCTGCACTGAGTGACATTCAATCCGTCTGGCATCATCATCTGCTTAGGGAGGAAGTCTTTCCGCACGTTTTCGTCCGACATGTATGCGGTGGTGAGGGTGTAGTTAATGTATCCATCCATACAGCTATTAGAAAAACAGTTCATTAAAATATGACTGGAGCTCCAGTGCTCAGATATGAAGTCATATATGCCATTTATCTCTTAAAAGGTAAATACAGCTAAGATGACTTTATTTTACATATCAAGCTTGTGAGCTGGAGATCTGAAAGAAGACTTTTGTACACAGGGGGTGCTCAGATTACGAAAGTCTCGACGTTTCGAGTTTGTGATGCTCACTCCCATAACTAGTTTGATTGCATGTGGTGGAAGAATACGCAGAGCACGCAGTAACGTGACATACAGTTTGGACACACCTTCTCATTCAAAGTTTTTTCTTTGATTTTATTATTTTATATAATAGATTCATATTGAAAACAAACAAAATGACGTAGGACCACATGGAATTCCAGAATCTGTTCTGTTCTAATGAGGTTTAAAACATCTTTTTAATTAGTTAAGTGATTCTTGCCATAATGTGCAGTAGAACCGTAGTGGAACAGGATCACTATCTGTGCACCAATCCAACCATGAATTGATGAACATTAAGAAGGCAAGAAATTCCACTAATGAACTCTTGACAAGGAACACCTGCTAATTAAATACCACTGCAGGTCAATACTTCAAGAATCACAAGAGTATGCAAAGCTGTCATCAGAGCAATAGGTGATGTTTTCAATATTAATCAACAATGTAGCCAATAATAAAAACAAAGGTAATCATTGAATGAGAAGGTGTGTCCAAACATTTGACTGGTAGTATATGAGTGAGGGCTTCCTGGGTAGGAGCTGGGTACTGTTCAAAGCGCAAGTGTGGTTGTACTTGTACACTGTGCTGTAGTAACTGAAAAAATGAGTGCATTATATTTATATCCTAGTTGTGTTTCAAATAACACAATTCAGGTAATGTCACTGTCGTAGGAACGGATCAGTATCATAACTCAAAGACCTCCTGTATTATGGCATGTTATAAGGTGTGTCAGCAGAGGGCAGCAAAGGTAAGGATCGGCTTGTGGGTACTGACTGCATGTCTACGGCTGTCCCATTGGCACAGGGTCCGTAACGGTAGCGATAAACCAGCCGTGGGACAAATTCGGAGGAGATGCCAATCACGAGTCCGTTAGCAATGACAGCCATCACCCCAATCACCTCTAATACATGAGTCCATACACCTGAGCACACAAACACAAACAGACATCCATCAAATCGGTGAGACATCAGCAAAGTCTGACAGAACTCCTTCAGCTCACTGATATAATCCTTAGAAATAAAATGTTTACTTTTGTTTGGCCACAGCGATTGCTATAAGCAGTATAAGATGATACTTCAGGGCCCCAAGCCACCAGGGGCCAAACAAGTATGAAGTACTTCATTTTATGTATTATTTATTTATTCATTTACATACAAAATGTCCTGTGTATGATTATTAGTCCTTATTAGTCAATTGTCCATTAATATATCAATTGGAGTAGTCAATCTCAAAGTAGGATGTTGCTTAGGGCCCCGAAATATTCAGAAATGTTTATTTTTTTAATATTAAAATATATGCTATGCTATTTGTTATGTATGAATTTATATTCAATTTATATCATCTTTGTAAGTGAATGTGGAGATATATTTATTCTAAATGTATTGTGCATTCAATAACCTTTATATTTTTGGCCTGAAACAAACACTAATGTGGCTAAGGGGTTTAAAACATTTGGATCTGTTTCATTGGGTTATGAATCAGAGGGATAAGTACTACTCTGGTTACATGTTCAGTCCTAGACAGTGAATTTGCATGCATGGCTCACCAATATCATTGGTTTTCTTTGGTATTAGACGACGCTCCAGACGCAGCATCTTGATAGCATCCAGCCGGATCTCAAATATGTTGTTAACGAAGGCCAGTAATGGAGCCAGGGGAAATGCAGCCACAAAGATAGTGGTGAAACTGAACTGAAGCACTGCAGTAGACAGAACACATTATTAGTGCAAAGTGGACTTCAACACAATTAAGACAACAAAGTGAAGTGAGCACTAGGACCGAGTTTGTATTTTCAGAGGATGTGTATGTGGGTTACAGGTGGTGGAAACCAAACCAAGAGCGAGGAGTGTATGAGTGCTGTTCAAACACACCCACCCATCTCCAGGAACTCATTAAACAGGCTGAAGGCATTGACAGTATTGAGATGGTAGTTTTTCAGCCAATCACGGAGATTGCAGATGTCACATGGCTCGACGTCTGCACCCTCTTCTCGACACGCCTTCCGGTAGCAGTTCCCACACTTTCTGAGCTGATTCCTAAACTTAGTTCTCTTCAGACAGAGCTTCAACCAACTAGGAACAAAAGGAAAGGATTTGAGAAACGAACAAGAAATATTTCAAATGTTACCACCCTCAAGAATTAACTGTATCACTGAAACAGTAGCTTTAAAGGAGAGTGGAGAAATAACTGCAGTGTGCATTAATGTCATGAAATCCTGGCCATTTCTACTCAGTTCACAAGAGTATTGATAATTTACTGCATGACACATTGACCATTTACACTGGTTTTTTTTTTCCACAGGATGGATTTCTGTACAGCAGAATGTGATTCGTAATGAAGTTAATGTACTTACGGTCCAGTGAACTCAACAATGTTACTGAGGGTTTGTTTGAGGATCATAATGATGGCCATTTGGATGAAGAGGTCAGTAAGACAACCGCTGGGGTGGCACTGAAATGCGACAGACACACGCACTCAGTTACAAGCAAAGCCCATATTTGCCATATTGCATCACCTGGAAATATTATCTAATATAGGACAACATTTACTACAGCTTACAAAGCCTGCCAAATTATGGGTAAATCGTGATAACGTAAAAATCTTACCTCCTCCAGCCTCCATTCCCCTGCTATTCGCACATAGTTTCCTGGGTAGCCATTAATCCTAAACAGAAAAAAATAATTATTTCAAACTGCTCACATGTTGATCTGACAGATCTACCAATCAATTAATCATTTGATTATTAATTAATGCAGGAAACCAGACGCTCTTTACCTGCCCAGGAAGAACGCCACGTAGAAAAGCGAAGCGAAGAGAGTGAAGAACTGAAAGGTGAACATCTTTATGGTAAAGCTCCTCTCTGTGGCTGCAAATGAGCGAACCTTTTCTGTAAGGCCACGCAAAATGCCATATTAGATCATTACATGCACTGGAAGAATAAAAGTATGTTCAGAAGTGCTAAAAGTCGCAGGATGATCAGAATACAGTAGCATTTTAAGCAAACCTGTTCACCTAGTCTTTGAGATCTGCGCAACATTCCACAGTGGGAAATGTGACGAACACTACCAGTCAAAAGTTTGGACACATCTTCACACTCAATGTTTTTCTTTGTTATTATTCATTTTCTACATTGTACACTTATATTGTAAACAAACAATGATGAAGGAACACATGGAACTATGCAGTAACCAAAATATATTACACAAATCAGGATATGTTCTGTAATAAGGTAATGATGCACTGTTTTTTTTTTTTACTTGGTTAAGTGGTTCCTGCCATAATGTGCAGTAGAACTGTAGTGGAATAGTTTCAAGTTTTATTGTCATATAAAGATAACAATGTAGCATCATTACTGTAATGAAATTCTTAGGCTCGTGTTCCCCCAACTTTACAAAAATATATAGAAGTATAAAGATATAAATAAAATAAATAAATAAATTAAATAAATAAATAAATAAATAAATAAATAAACAAATAAATATATGAATGTAATTTATATGTAAAATGTAGAAAATAGGTGCAATATATTTAGTAAAATAACGTTTTTAAAGATTGTTTACTATATACAGTATGGAACAGGTAATAATACAGTATTAATAGAATGTCTAGTGCATTTTAAGACCACTAATAGGATCACTAACTGTGTATCAACCCGACCATCACAACTGATGATCCCAAACACATGACAAGTGTTCATTATAACACACAAATATGTTTTCTTCTTTGTACCTACCGAGTGAACAAATCTTAAAGGCGACAAATGTGTTCACCTGCAAAGGGAGCAAGAAAAAAACAGTTAACTCAGAATCTTTGATTTTGAATGCAGATTTAATAGAAACCTTAGTCAATATGAATGAAATATTGCAGTGCAAGTGTGCCAACATGTCATTAAGAATGAATGTTCTGTTACTCATATATGGTGAAAACTGTATTACTTAAGCACTTACGTCTGTAAATTCAACAACTCATTCCTGCACACACATCAAACAATATACTCCTCCCACCTCCCGAGCTGCCAAAACTGAAAACCAATCCATGATTTCAATTTTGTTTAAAATATTTTACGAATATCAAATCATGGACCCAGTATCATGAAATCAATCTTTAATCATAAAGTATCGTGAATCCTGGGTGTCCCTAGGTGTGTCTTATCAGAGTAGAGTGGGTGGTGAGGCTCAAATTACTTTTTTATCCTAACTGGCTCATGACAAGTGTTATGATTTATGGGGTTTATTTTTAAAGTCAGGGCTCGGCATGCCCTGAACTTCTATTTGAGACCTTTTTTTTAATGTAATCAAAGCTATGTAGAATTAATCCATTTATCCATAAAACATAAACTGAAACCGAATTGTACCAGATTTACATTAAATCTGAAATTTTCCAACACAGGTCTTAAAATGCAACAATGAAAAATGCTACCACAAACGCCTATTGTTAAGAACCAATAATTGAGACTTCAAAGCTACATGCCTGTGGTTCTCGAACCGGTCCGCAGAGACTCCTAGGTAAAATTTTTCTAGTAAAAACTCAAAATATCGTGAAAGAGCAAAAATCTCCCCGAGGACCAGTTTGAAGAACCACTGCTCATTGTGAATATGTACAAACAGATGAAAGTTACATACCTTTGTCATGATCTGTATGGTGATATAGTGCAGTACTGCCCCCAGCATCACGGCCATAAAACTGGCGTGGTCAGCCAGGAACTTCCATGAGCTGTTTGACAGTTGCATTGCAGTCACAACCCGGAAGATGACCAGAGCTTGTGTCAGGCCTATGATCACCACCAGCTACACACAGTGAACGACAGAAATCTGTTACAATAACTGCACTGTAACAACCTCCTACATTATAATAAGAATCTCTCCAGTACAGAGATGGAAAGAAACTAAGACTGAATGAAGGTTTAAAGGTTACATGATGTACAGGGACTCATTTATTAGTCTCTGAGCATCAGTAAGACACCCACACACACTTACTCACCACTCTTTCACTTTCTCATAAACAAAATCAACAAACTGATTATTATACGACAATATTGACCAATACAATCTCTTACCACCAGTGTAACCAGGAGCATAACAGCAATGTTGTGCAGGTAGGAGTGCTTATATTCTTTGGGTTTACAGTGTGGGTCATTCACAATCTCCAGGATCAGCTCCTCCTTTGGACACAATAAATGACCAAGTCAACCCCTTGTGACGTTGCAAAGAAATTGCATTTTTGCTTGCAATACTACAATTTTTCAATATTATTAGCATAAATTTGGGCATTTGGTGGCCTAGTGGGTAGGGAATTGGCTCTGAGATCAAAAGGTTGTGGGTGCCAATCCTAGAACTGCTAGAACTGAGGTACCCTTGGGCAAGGTACTGCCCTACACATAAAATGTTGGCAGTTTACTCTGTTATATGTTCCCTTTTTGAACAAGACAGCAAATGCAATGAATATATACTTGTCTATCCTCAATGAAACAAATCAGTGCTAAATGCTTAAAGACCTAAATGTGCACACACAGTCACTCAGAAACTATCACAGTTGTTTCAATAACAAACGCAGCATCATGCTTCTTTGATCTAATCAACAAACTGCAGAAACATAAAAACCTCTGATGCAGCATCATGATCCTATAAACCAAGGCCAATGTGGATATATACAGGGGCCCAAAAGTCCAGATTGAGACCACACAGAAAATCTAGGAAACTTTTGCAATTAAACCTGTGCATAGACAAAATTACAGACTGAAATATGTAAGTAAAAGAAAAGTCATGATATGGAAAATATTCAGCACTATTTATTTAAATACACCATTAGTTGTGAACCTGACAATGTTAAGGTCTTTACTGTTTACTGTTTATGATGAAGACTCTTAAAGGGATAGGATCTACTCAATGGAGGCTTTTGCACACGGTCATTAAAGGGGGCAATCTGAAATTCATGTTAAAACTGTATTACATAATTTGTGTTGTCAATAATAATAAGAATAATATTAAAAACAACTAGTTGGACCCCACCTTACATGTGTTGCAACTACTCTGCAGAAAGGTTTAAGGACTTATAGGGAAAGCATCCGAATCAAAGCATCCGAATCTTTTGACAATATGATTACAAACAGTTAAAACAACTGGAAACTAATGAAATATAACCATCCAGGCAAATGTTATATGTTTCCCAACAAAGGTATAAATAACATGAGTTCATTCAATGTCCCTCACTGTGGTTCTCAAAGTCCACCTATGGGAAGACTGCACACCAGCATACATGTACTGCATCATTTCCACATGAGTAAAACACACTGCAGCATCATAATTAAACCCATCTGAACTATCAAAATGTACAAAAGTGATCAATCAAATGTTTATGACCACCTGCTAAACATATTAGCAGTCAAAGAAACCTTTATTTATATATAGCTCCTTATTTTACAAAAATACAAGTAGAATACACATATATAAATACAATACAAACTACTCTAAATACTCCTTTTTATTGTGGTGGTAAGTATCCCTGTCACACTCCCTGACAGGGAGGTGGAACTTTTGCACATAAATGACTAGTCACTGTCTAATGAATCCCAGTGTACTACCTCACCTTATAGCTCTCATATTACATACTCTTTCATTAGAACCTGCACTTTATGCTCTGTTTACCTTTACTACAGGCACACTTATGTCCTGTTAATCGACGCTATAATTTACACTCACTCAATGTGGTTTAATGCTGCTAACTTCAGAATTATATGTACGTGGCAATATTATTTATTCTGGAAGGTTTACACCCCTTTCACACTTTACTGTTACAATGCAGTATTGTCTTATTGTATCGTCTCTGATTTACATACCATTTACACTACTGCTACATTGCTATATTATATCTATTTATTGTATTGTTTCCATCATTCATTGTACTTTGCTCGGTGCTGCTAACTGCCCCCCTGCACAGTAATCACTTATGGTGCAATGACAGTGGGGACGCTTTGTAAACCTTATACAGCTAGATTACATTACTGTACATTGTTGTGGTGTTTATTTACTCTATTGTTTCAGTTATAACTTGAATGCTGATATATTTTGCATTGTGATCTGTGGAGGAACATCTCATCACATTATGTACATGTACACAACCGCTGATGACAAAGCAACCTTGAATCTTGGTTCTAAACTAGAAATAAAAATTCAGTACAAGGATGTGCATATGCCTCCCTGGGACCTCTGAGGGTGCCCAGTGGTGTGGTGCCTTTGCCATATCTGAGATACTCTGACCCAGTCCTCTGGCAATAACAACTTGGTTCATGTCTAAGCTGCTCAGGGTCAGCTGGTTGCCTAGTGGTTACTACTAAGCAACCGGCTCTGAGGTTCCCTTGATCAAGGTCCCCACACAATACAAGGATTTTAATGACATTGCATTCAAATACATAGGCTTTACTATGGAGTAGGCATAACAGCTTCCACTCTTCTTGGAAGGCTTTCCACAAGTCGGTGGAATTTGGGCCCATTCATTCTGTAGCGTATTTATGAGGTCAGGCAATGTTGGATGAGAAGACCTGGCTCACAGTCACCGTTACAGGTCATACCAGAGGTACTGGATAGAGCTGAGGCCAGCACTCTGTGTGGCCAGCCAAGTTCTTCCACACCGAACTCATTCAACAATGTCATGCTGGAAAAGAAAAGGTTCTTCCCTAAACTGTGCCCACAAAGTTGGAAGCATCACTGAAAGTAAAAGCCTAGCCCAAACATTGAAAAAGAAAATTAGAAAAAAGTGTCCCAATACTTTTGTCTATATATCCCAGACATTCTCTGTTGTAATGAGAAATTAAGCTATTTTTTGAGTAATTTGACTCATCGCTGTACATATACTATTTATGTGGAAACTATTTTTTTAACTCATATTTTCTTTTAGCACAAGAATGAATTTGAGTTCTGATTTTGGCATTGAAACCTCAAATAAAATGATACACCACCTCATCCTCGTTCCAGTCGAAAACGTTCCACTTTGAGACGTGTAGCGATCGATGCCTTTTCCACATCTCCAGGAACAGTGTGGCTATTACAAACATGTGACAATTCACCATCAGGCATCACAAATATTAAGTATGTTGTAAAGTGAATAGAAGAATACATGAGTGGAAGAACACATACCCCAAACAGCCATGAACATCGCAAAGGCCACAGTTCCTTCATTGTCAAAGAGATGGCTCACCTACACAATGAGAGCTCTACTGTATAAGCCTTCAACACTACAGCCAACACTGTGTTTTCTTTACACATATAGAGGTTAATGGAGTAGAAGAGGCTGTGCATTACAGTGATTTTCCTAAGTGAGAAGGTATGATGCCACTATAAAACCTGTATAATGCACAACCCTAAGAGACTTATGAAATAGCAGCAACATAAAATATGATACCTCACAACAATATTTATGAAATAAATAATGTATTATTAATGATGACCACAATAAATGCCAAGCAAAGTAGTTTGTTGCTAAGCAACTTAAGGGCCAATAATTATTCCCTGAACAGGGCAATGGTTTTTAATAACCTGGCACATTAATGTAGATTTCAATAGTTGTGTATCATGTGTGTGTATTGAGTGGTTCAGATTTTAGAACAAGAACTATCTGGTTTACATAGAATATTGTATTAGTCTCCTACCTTGGCATAAAAACACGTGTCAGACAGACTCCATACATTGCACCTTTTGTCACATGTAGGGCACATTGTGATGTTGGACTGACAGACTTCCTTTCTGTGTAGTGAACACACACACACACACACACACACACACACACACACACACACACACACACACACACACACACACACACAC
>JBBPDC010000039.1:17478862-17490131 GCA_037974485.1 Hemigrammopetersius urotaenia | reverse complement strand
ATAAATTGATTATAGTTATGCCTGGTTGCCTAGTGGTTAGAGAGTTGCCCCTGCAACAGAAGGCTGTAGGTTCCAGTCCCAGGCCTACTAATGACACCACTGAGGTACCCTTGAGAAAGGGTACATTTGTTCCTTTGTTTGTGTCCTATTGGTGTAGATGCCAGGTATTAATCTACACCATGTGGAAAAAAGTATTGGGACACCTGAGCATTACACCAACAGGTGTATTAAAACATTTGGATGACTTTCCACAAGATTCTGGAGTTTCTGTGAGAATTGGTGCCCATTCCCAATGGTGCCCAGAATTGGTGCTTCTGTAGAGCATTTATGAATTACCGAGTTCATACATTTATGATTCATTTCACTAAGCCTTATTGAATTCATTTAACATGTTATGTTTATTAACAGGACAGTAAATCCACTCTTGTCACCTCACTTTTTGAAATGTCATTCTCTATTCGTCATGATGCACGTCCTCATTCCTGTTTGGTAGCCCTGCATGTCTGGGCAGCATCCAGCAATGGAAGGTAGAGATACATGTATCGTGTTTTTTGGCAGATCTCAGGACTGTTTGTTTTTGTAAACCCAAAACCCACACTTCGAGCTCCATGATCACATGACAAAAAGCACATTTTCACTACTTTCTTTGTCCTATACAGTGTCACAATATTAATAACATTGTTTTTCTCTGTAATAGGCCAAACTGTAACTTTTATTCAGTGCCTAAATATCATGAATCAAACAAAATGCTCATTCAAAGTCGAGAGCGAGCAGCTATTTAGTAAAATGATTCATGCATAATTGCATTCTGACATTAAAACAAGTGTGTCAGCCGTGAACAAATCAGCACTTACCTGCCTCACGTTATTTGCATCAGCAAATTACAACACAGATCAGTCAGAAATGGTTGATTAGTGATGTGTTAGAGATGTGCCTCTCTAATGAAAAGCCGGTCTAACCTCTCTGACCATGTGGGCCGCTGTGTGTCATGCTGAGCATGGCTGCTAAAAACTGCTGCTTGTCTGGTTACTCTTAATTTAAGGCAACACTGTGTCAAGGGTGTGCTGTGTTTTGTTATTAGATTAGCCTGCTGCAGGAATAGAGTGCTCTATTTCTTCTATGGGTGCTATACCACATATTGTTTGCTTATTCATGTTTGCCCATGCCAGCTTCATTGCTTGAATAAGAGAAAAGACATGGTTTATTGTGTGGCTTCATTATGTCTAAATAAACATTATAAACAATATAAATATTTTTTGCTCTACAAATATAGTTAGATTTTTTTCAGTTGGCTAGATTCCTTTTCCCCCCAAGTGATTGAGGTTAAGTTTAAAGGCAGGGGCTAGTATTGTTGTGTTGTTAGTATCAAAGTAAAAATAATTTGCATGTGTGTGTTTTTGTGCAGGAAAGGAGAAGAGCATTCGAGGCCAACCTTGAAAAAACAGGTCTGGAGCTGGAGACTGGGGATAAATCGGTAAGAATATGAGCTATGATGCCCCCTAGGGGTCAGTGAGCAAACAATCCATCTGCCATTACGCTTCTCGCTTCTCAACAAAGTTCAGATTATTATTGTGTATTTCTCCTCCTCAGCTCCTCCTCACAATATGTTTTTTATATATTAAACCATACATACAATTAATTTATGTAACTAAGACTGATTACACTGATTACACATAGTTATTTGTGTCTTGGGCATCAGGAATATATCTGGATAGGAAGGTTCAGATGGAAATGCACACAATATATAAAACTAATACAAACCTGATGCTCAAACCACTTCAGTAGTACATGCACTTCAACTAGAAATTATACTAAAGTGCTTCTGCTCCAACATCCTCCCAAAACCGTGATTATGCCTCCCTTTACTTTTCTGCATATAGAGAAGAGACCATTTGACTGAAGCCACTTAATCACTGGTTCCCAGACCTTTAACTTTACTGACATTTGGGCTTGTTGGCCTGAATAAAAGGTCTTGTTGCTTAACTTTTACTTCTCCACCGTGACTAATATAGATTACATTTTCTTGTTTGACAGCTAGTGTAAGAAAAAGAACAGCACCATGTAAACTGGGATTTTTTTCTTTTGAGTAGAATAGAAAACTATGATTAACACAGGCATTTTTTTTTTTGTTTTTTGTTTTTTATAATTAACTGAAATATTTCCTGCCAGATAGCGATCAAATATGACCTATATGACCAGCTGAAGACTAATTTGACTAGCAAATGCGAATGCCTATGGCTAAAATCTCATAATCCAAATATTACAAAACAGTCCCACTTTCTCCAAAGGTTGTACATCTTCTGAAGTCTCGATATTAAAGTCATGAATTCCATTTGTTTTTTTCTGCCAATATACACCAGCCATATTAGCCATTTGTTGTATTGTATAATATTGTTGTAATATAAGTTAAGATAGATTTTAAGATTTTTTCAATTTGATAATACAGAAGCAAATCCTAACTGAATTTAGGAATCATATCTTGTCTCAAGTTAGGAATCCTAAATAAGCAATCTAACATCGATGATCCACTTTTACGTCTGTTACCTAGCAATTAACGCAACATCATCTCATGAAGTAATTGTTACCTGCTGCCACTAGTAGCTTTATGAGGCTACAGTCCTTAACACTGTATCATCAGAGTATCTTTGTTACTATCTTCAAAATATGGATGTTAACGTGCTCTGAACTTTAAGCCAGACAAACTGGCCAATGTGACCAAAAGTATTGGGACAGAGCTGTCATAGCAGAATATATTGACAAAGGTATAGGGACATACACTCTCACAGTCACACACTTTGCTTTGAAAATCACCTTTCGCGAAAAAACAGTGCATTTGTTAATTGTACCACAACCGGGACAGCCCTGTGGCGACGGGCCAAATTACCCGTAGCCTAAATAATCAGCTGGTGCCAGTTAGGACAGCGGAAGGCTTATCCTAAAATTTACGTTTTTTGATGCTTTTGTAATACATTTAGGAAAATTGACCTAGGAAATATTGTTCTGTAATGTTTTTTTTTCCTAAATAAGATCATGCCATTACCATGGTTACCACACAGTTAGGATAGGATTTTCAAGTTAGGAAGTTTCTGTAATACGACCCCAGGTCCTTGAACTCTTTGTCGTGTTCCGTCATTCCAGAACATTTTTTGCAGTGTGGCAGGGCCTTTAGGGAATGCCGTGGCCATGAAGGTCTGCAACAATGTTTAGGTGGTTGAATGCCAGGACCCAAGGTTTTTCCAGCAGAGCTTTTCCCAGAGCATCACATTGCCTCTGCCGTGCCTGCCCTCTTCCCAAAGTGCATCCTGGTGCCATCTCTTCCCAAGTCTTTCAAGTATGGACAGGGGTCAGCTTGTACACTCTGATCATGTTAGGTTTGGAAGCCAAATGCGCCATGAGCTCTGATGACAGTGTTCTGACAACATGCAGATGAGCCATCTAGACTCTAAGACATCTAAGTCTTTGGCTGTAGGCTGAGAACACCATCACCAGGCCTGAGGTGATCAGATGATTTTCTGTGGGCATTCACATGATTCAAGACATTCAGACGATCCAGGAATCATGAATAATTGTGGCCAAAATCATGAAAGCCACACACTATCCATGTTCTATCAATGGCTAACCAGTGTGCTTTAATATACTGTAAAGTCAATTGCTGTCAGAATATGTGGCAATATTATAGCTGTGTGGAATTTTGTATCTTATCCATCATATGTACATTTTCATTTCATTAACTTGCTCCTCTTTCCCGAAGGAGTCGGACGATCGCAAAACATATTATCTGAAGATCCACGCCCCCTGGGAGGTCCTGGCCACCTACGCAGAGGTGCTGAAGATTAAGGTGCCATTCAAGACTAGCGACATTCCCAAAGCACGTGAAGTTCCTCTGGAGTGGCTCACGCGACCCTTCCGCCTGCCAACTGAAATAATGAACCCTGACCCTGATTACTTCACGGCTCCTTTTGACAAGAGCAAGGCAGATTTCTTTCTCATTAAAGACAAGGAAACCTTCTTCCCCCCCTCCACCCGCAACAGGATTGTAAGTTAGCCACAGATCTAACACATGGACATAAGCCTAATGTCGTCTTGTGAATAGTGTGACAAAATTCTGCTTAAATTTAATCCACCCCCACAGCAGTTTTTTCTTTTTGGCTTGGTGAAATTCTTTCAACCTGATACTGACTAATGTCTACCACCACCTTTAGACCCAATAATTATTCCACATTCCTTTTGTTAGACCCATCTATCTTACCTCATGGACAACATAAACTTAGTCATCATTGCTGCACTAATCTTAAAGGGCCCATGTCTTGGAAAACCAAATTGTTCTTGCTTGATTTTAATTAGAGTTTAATGTAGCATTTAAACTAGGGATCCAGTGATCGGAAACGGACGATTTTTGGCCTTATCGGCCTGATCGGTGATCAGTCGATCAGTCGCACGTATTGCCGATTTCAAACCGATCTTTTTTTTGGGGGTTTATTTATTTCTTTATGTATTATATTTTATTTATTTACATTTGTAAAGAAAATTTGTTATGAAAAAAAGCTTTATATTAAAGAAAATTAAAGTTTTATTTGCTGTAGAGCTGCCACTATCATACGTCACTTCAGTAAAAGTAAACAGGGAAAGTAACTACCACATTACATTAAAAAAAGATGAAACCCATTTTTTTGTGTCGTTGTCGTCGACTACATGCAGCAGCTCTAATTTTCTGTTATCTGGGGAAAAAATCGGTATCGGAAAAATCGGTATCGGCAGATACAAAAAAATCGGTAATCAGAATCGACCAAGAAAATTGCCATCGGTGCATCCCTAATTTAAACACCACTGTCATAAGGAGTGTTGCAGTCTGGGCTTCTGTCTGAATGATACAGGGCAGCCAATCACAGCAGAGCTTTACATATATCAGTCTTAAAAGACCAGTAACAAAACAGCTTGTTTAATTAAGCAGGATAAAGCGAGGCTGTAAAATGGTCCTGTAAAAATGAATGGTACAAAAAACACAAACATAAAATAAGAAAAGTGTACCCTTTAAAGTGAATGGTGTGACTATCAGCTATGCACAACAAATGGATCAATTCATCAATGATGGCCTTTAGAAAAGATAAAGTTGGAGGAAATGGAAGAAAGGCTTTAAGGATGACAGTTAAACTTAAACACAAAATCTGAGCCTGATCATGTTTAATTAGGTTCAATTAGTTTAGGACACAGTTTTTAAGCTCCAATGTGTGAACTATCTTACAATTAAAGTTCTTGATTTTTAGGTGTATTACATCCTTACTCGCTGTGCGTATCACAAGGAGAATCATAAAGACAAGGATAAGACGGGAATTAAGAGACTGCTGAACAACGGCACCTACACGTCTGCCTACCCGCTCCATGATGTAAGAACTGCCTTCATGAAGATATTCTTTTTGGGGGTTTTTTTGGTTTTGTTTTGGTTTTGGTCTCTATTTCTGAATGTATTGTGCTTTTCAGTGTCGCTACTGGAAGACCCCAAAGAAGACACCAAGTGAAACTGAGAGAAATCTTCTCTATAAGCACTGGGCTCGCTTTCCTTGCTTCTACAAGGAGCAGCCTCTCAACCTCATCAGGTGGGGAAATCAAACTTCTTGTACAGTTGTTACCGTTTAATAATTATCAGTAATTAATTTGACTGGGGATCATTTGGTTAAGCCTATAGGAAAATGTGAAAATGCAGACTGTATACCCGTATTAGATATTTAAATAATAGGAAAAAAATCATGAAAATGGGCATTTTTTTACCAAAGTAACTAGATCACAAAGGCATTTTAAAAGTAGCTAATTGCCAGTATGTGTAAACGATCTAAGGTCTAACAGTCATTAGTATGATGTGAGAGGTGTTTTAAGCTGAAAGTTAAGGAAATGTTTAATTCGTCAGGAAGAGTATTATTGCAAATCGTAGCATATTTTGAACATGGACCAAGTGCAATGGCAAGAAATGGTCAAGTTGCAGCAGAGCTAAGCCAATCACTTAGTTGCTGAGCGCCATAAAATAGGGAAAAAACTCAAATAATCCTGTATACATTTCTAGATATGCTTTGTCAGTTACTATGGACGACTTAAGTAGGGGTCCTGGATCCCTTTGAACATAAAATGTTACCAGTACCAGTATTTTAGCCCAACTTCACTTACACAATATGGGCCAAAGGGCTGGGACACCACTGTTTTTAGGGTTAGGGCTAGGCCCCTTGCGTCTTCAGCACACCAAGACATTTTGGTCAATGCCATGTAGGCACTGTTTGTGGAAGAACCTTTTCTATTCCAGCATGACTGCGCCCCAGTGCACAAAACAAGGCCCATAAAGACATGGCTGGGTGGGTTTGGTGTGGAAGAACTTCACTGGCCGCAGAGAACCCTGACCTCAACTCCATCCAGCACCTTTGGGATGAACTGGAATAGAGATTGCCAGACCTTCTCATCCAACCTGATCTTATAAATGCTCTACAAAATAAATGGACACAGGTTTCCACAGAAACTCCAAAGTCTTGTGGAAAGCCTTCCAAGAAGAGTGGAAGCTGTTATAACTGCAAAGAAGGACCAACTTCATAATAAAGTATATTTATCTGAATGCAGTGTGATTAAAGTCTGTGTTGGTGTAATAGTCAGGCGTCCCAATATTTCTGTCCGTGTAGTGTTAAGTGTTTCCTTTAGTATATATCAAGATATTACATGAACACAGAAGAGATTATGGTTGGAAGGCTGACACTACAGCGACATTGCCTCAAATATACAATATAAAATGTTCTTGAGGTGACATTTCCTGTTATGCTTTCAACAGGAAGTACTACGGTGAGAAGATCGGTATCTACTTTGCTTGGCTGGGCTTCTACACAGAGATGCTGTTTTTTGCTGCTGTGATGGGCGTCATCTGCTTTGTCTACGGCCTGCTCAGCTATGATGATAACATCACAAGGTTTGAGTCCTCCCGTTGGCTTGCCGCATGTTTCATGGGATTAAAAAGATTGCCATGTTTTGCCATCACACTGATTGCCTTTTAGAATGAAATACAAAAAGAACGGTGTGTTCATATGAGTGCCCTACCCATGTTTGGGCATGTGCAACTGTGATCTAAGAAAATTGAAAATGTAAAGACTTAATAGAAACATTAGCTGCTGCTAAATAATGAAAGATAAACGATAACATATATAAAAATATTATGTGGTTTTGTACAGGCATGACATAATTTGTTAAATTAAGTTTAATTACAGTCCAGTTATATATTGGGTACATATATAATGTACTTAGCTGATTGTGAAACCAACCAAACCAAATGAGAAAGAAGGCTAAAATAAACAAGAAGAAAGGGCTAAAGGTTTATAATTACCTGCCTGTTTGAGTCTTAAAATGCATGCCACTCTCACCCCCAATGTCCCACGTTTTTTGTTCAGTAAGGAGATCTGTGACCCTGAAATTGGAGGAATGATCGTGATGTGCCCTTTGTGTGATAAGAAGTGCTCCTACTGGAAGCTCAGCTCGACATGTCTTTCATCTTGGGTGAGTAACATTTGATTTATTTGAATATTTTGAACATTGGGGCATTAGCTCAAACGGTAGAGAGCTTGTTAGCATGTGAGAGGTAGCCGTATCAGTGCCTGCATTCTCCAAAGTTCTGAACATTTGGGGCAGCTGGCATTTCCCCCTGTGATCAGAAGGTTGTGGGTTTGAATCCTAGGACTGCTAGTGGCACCACTGAGGTACTCTTGGGCAAGGTATTGTCCCCACACACTGCTCCCCGGGCACTGTGTTCCTGTGTTACTTGGTGAATGGGTTAAAAAGGAGATAAAGAATTTTGTGCTGTTCACACTGTGTGCACAACGCAAAAGGCACAACATAAGTCAGTTGTAACTGGCAGATGTGTTACATGCAGAGGTCACTAAAATATCTGGTAAAATACATTTAATTCATTGCATCTCACCAGCATAAACATATAAATACATTTATCCGTATATATATGTACAAAGAGAACAGAGGCTGTGTTCAAACACTAGTGTCACAGAAAGACAGCAAACATCAGCATAAAAAAATAATATATATTTATTAATATATATTTTTTTTTTATTATTTAGTGCCAGAAATGCATTGTTTTTTATGAAAATGTAGTTGTTACACCTGTGACGGCTGGAGTAAATAAAGTTTCAGTAAATAAAGTAAAGGAACTTTCTTGTCTGTTAACTTTAAGATTTTCTGTTTCATGATGACGGACCCATTTTTGCTTTACATCACATTCATTTGACAGGCACTTTTATCTAAAGCGACTTATAATACAAGGAGTTTCAGGTTAGTGTGAGAACCAGAGTGCTAAATCTTTATGTAAAAAGTATTGCATCAGAAGAAGATACCCTCTGAACAGATGAGTCTTCAGGTGGTTTTTGAAGATAGAGAGGGATTCTGCTGCTCTGGTTGCATTAGGCTGCCAGGGAACCGCAAAAGAGAAGAGTCTGGACTGGGTTTGCCTTGTGTGTACGGATGGCAGTGGAGGGAGGGAGAGAGTAGGAACATAAGCCTGAATGATGGGATTAAGGCAGCTGGGTGCAGACCCAGATGCCACCCTGTAGGTAAGAGTCAGTGACTTGAGCTTGCGCAGCCGTGGGTAGTCAAACAGCAGTGGAGTGACATACAACCTTTTGGGCTGGTTTAAGCTCAGCCCAGCTGCTGCGTTCTGGACCCACTAGGAGGGCATTCCAATAATCTTGACTTCATCACTTTCGTAGTTTGGGATTTGGGATCAGTAACTGTTCATGGACAAATTGGGGTCACTTTTGTCACTTATTTTTTCTTTATGACATTTGTGTCAGTCCTGTGAAGATTATTCACCTCAGCTATGTGTGAAACTCAACCAGGAGCCCTGTCTTTGTGAGCCTTTATTTAGCTCGTCCTATGAGTGGATATGCTTCAGACTCAAAGCAGTTTTTTATGCATTCATGTCTCTCCTTTCCACCTCCAGCAAGCTCATCTGTTTGACAATGAAGGAACTGTGTTCTTCGCCATCTTCATGGGAATCTGGGGTGAGTTCAACAGTACCACCTTCTGGTGGAAAACGTAATGAACAGACTGTAAGTGCCTGACTTAGTTAATGACCTGTAGCCTCAGGAGAACAGGTTCATCCATTATTTGGATTAAACAGATATCATTTGATAAACATTTGTCAGGTTATTTAGTCCTTGAGTGAAATTGAGTAATTGCTTAATTTTAAGCAAAGCATGCTCAGCAGTCTTAGTAATTCTCCAAATGATGCATGATCAGAATATCAGTTACAGGGTTTAGAGTGTGTGTTCTCCCAGTAAGATTAGTGGTTGCATAGGCAGTTCTTCTGCAGCTGTATTGCTGCTTAAGCAATTGGGATCATGATCAACTAGTTTGTTTTAGATTTTTTAGGTGCTCATGAGGCGTTTGAGGTATATTATGGATTTGTGACTCTCTATCTCTCCCTCTCACTCTCTCTCTTTCACTATCTGTCTTTATTTCCGTCTCTCACTTTCTCTCTGTCTCTCTTTCTATCTGTCTCTCTCTTTCTCTCTCTCTCTCTCTCTCTCTCTCACACACACACAGTGACTCTGTTTCTTGAATTCTGGAAGCGGAGGCAGGCTAGGCTGGAGTATGAGTGGGATTTAGTGGATTTTGAAGAGGAACAACAGCAGCTTCAGATCAGACCTGAGTTTGAGTTGAAATGCACAGACAAGCGCTGCAACCCCGTCACACAGGTGCTTTACCTTTTCAAAACCTGAAACATGTTCGCAGGCCCAACGTGGCCATTTTCTGCCTTGCCTTAAATATGCTATTATATTCCAATAAAATGGCAAAATGAAGTAATAGCTCCAAGTTTTCAGTGCTACAGTATTAGGTGCACAGAGAGCACTTTTTCAAAAAGGTTTAAAAGGTGTCTATGTGTATCTTAATGATGAATTAACTTGGTTATAGGAAATGGAGCCATATCTGTCCTTGCCCAACAAGTGTGCACGGTTCTGTATTTCTGGAACTACTGTACTGTTCTGGGTAAGTTACTGCATCTCTGGCCTTATGCAAAAACTTGAATTTTAAAAAATATTTGATAGTATTTAGAGTATTATTTTAAAGTAATTAGTCAACCATCTACACCATTTCGACTCCAATTACCAAACCCCTCTTAATATCAATTAAAACACCACTTGTCTAAATATAGTTTTCCACTTCTTTTTGTCCCAAAGACTCTTCTGATCGTGGCCTGTGTCATGGGAGTGATAGCTTACAGGTTAGCAGTGTACGCAACCTTCGCCAGCCTTATGAAGGACAGCACCACCAGCAACAGCCAGCTGGTAGGGTCCCTGATCAACCCGCAGCTGGCCACCTCCGTCACCGCGTCCTGCATCAACTTTGTCATTATCCTCATTCTCAACTTCCTCTACGAGCATGTGGCTATCTGGATCACTGATATGGGTAGGACATTTTAATATTACTGTAGTTAATTTAATAAATGTATTTAATTTAGGTCAGAGTGGAAGCTGTTATAGCTACTAAGGGGGGCCAAGTCTATCTTTATTTCATCACTGTTATAAGAATAGTTACTGACCACTTTGTCTCAGGTAGCTTTGCTTTCATTCTAGTGGCCGTTAAAGAGGAATTCCACCAGTATTTCAACCCCTCCGTATAATTAAGGCATTAAAAAGTCATTCAGAGAGCTTTGGTGGGAAATGGTCTGTTCCAGAGAGGCTTACAATGTGAGGAAACACTTAAGTTTCAGGACATTGTGAGAACCAGAAGAGATTGTGCTAAAATCGTTATGTAGGAGTAAAGCAAGAAGCTACACTAGGTGCAATAGGAGATGCTCTCTTAACAGATGAGACTTCAGAAGGTTTTTGAAGATAGAGAGTAGGGTTGCACAATATATATTACAAATTTACCCATCCATCCATCCATCCATCCATCTTCTTCCGCATATCCGGAGTCGGGTCGCGGGGTCAACAGCCTAAGCAGGGAAACCCAGACTTCCCTCTCCCCGACCACTTTGTCCAGCTCTTCCAGGGGGATCCCGAGGCGTTCCCTGGCCAGCCAAGAGACATAGTCTCTCCAGCGTGCTCTAGGTCTTCCCCGAGGTCTCTTCCCAGTGGGACGTGCCCGGAACACCACCCGAGGGAGGCATCCAGGAGGCATCCTAACCAGATGCCCAAGCCACCTCATCTGGCTCCTCTCGCTGTGAAGGAGCAGCGGTTCTACTCTGAGCTCCTCCCGGATAACTGAGCTTTTCACCCTATCTCTAAGGGAAAGCCCC
>JBBPDC010000039.1:17447905-17464627 GCA_037974485.1 Hemigrammopetersius urotaenia | reverse complement strand
CACACACACACACACACACACACACACACACACACACACACACACACACACACACACACACTCACTCACACACATACTCATTCATACACATACATTCACTCACAGATACAAACATTCACACATGTATACACACTACTACTATACACACACACACATACACGCACTCATTTGCACACAAACATATTCATATACACATACACACACTCACACGTCATGTCTTCCGTTTTAACTCTTTAAGCACGTGCTTACATCATAAACCATGAAAAATGCAATTTATGATTTCACCTGTGATCTCGTCTATTTATTACTATTAATCTTTAGCCTCAAAATAAACATTATATCCACGCGAACGAACAAAAACACATATAGAGCTAAACAGTATTTTATCTTGTTTTATTTCCATGCGCTGAGATGTTGTGTTTTCTTGCAGAAAGCGAAGTTTAACTGGGACCCCGAGACCGTAGGGATGATCCACGGCTCTTTTTTCTGGGGTTACATCGTTACCCAAATCCCAGGGGGTTACATATCCTCCAGACTGGCAGCCAACAGGTACAAAGCACCACGTCTCCTCTCTTACATCCACTGCAGTCTGTGTAATTGACAATGCCACGTTATTTTAATCAATCTGCAATTTTCACAGAGATTTTTTTGTGCACTGTGTTTGATGCATCACGATCGATTCTGTTTCTATTATTTACATAATAAATATATTTATATTTATTCTGCTTCTATAATACTATTCATACCTTATTCCTAGAAGGAGCTTTTGTAACCTTTATGGTTTAGAAAATTTATGATGTGTGTTCGATTGATGGATCTGCTTTGTTAACGTTTTATATTGTATTGATTATTCGTTTGTATTATAGTATGTTCTAAATATGGTGTAGCATAGCGGCAACATCAACTATTATAGCTAGAAGGAATAAAGCAGGGAAAACGCTCTGCAATGGTCTTGGATGTGTCTGGGCTTTGGGCCTCAGCCACCTGTTAATGAGCTCCCGGGGGACGCCGGTCTGGGAACACTGGGGTCCTGAGGAGGGAGGGGGGTTGAAGGCCCGTCTCATGTTCCTTATGGTTCATATGGAGCACTGTGGAAGCCTGACTGATAAGATGTGCAAAATAACACTGAAAATCGGACACGTACAGATTCACTGGAGCAAGATTAAAAATTCCAGAATGTTAATGATGCAAATAACGGAAATCCTAGAACTTTAATGGTGAAAATTAGTCGCGTAAATAAGGGGTATTTTAGAACGTTGATTATGTAAATCACAGCATTCCAGAACGTTAATTATGTAAATGCCATCTCCGGACGTTCCATAGACGATTAAATTCGATCCAACCTAACAAGCCTTTTCATAAAAAGAGAAGAGGAAAAGCAACATGGTGCTTTAAAGCACCTCCTCCCTCCTCTATTGCTCGTTTCTTTTTTCTTTTTCTTTTTCCAGCCACGAGGTTTGCCAGACTACATGGAATTTGATCGTCTACCTCAAAATCAATATCAGACAACGTTAATGCTGTGAAAAGATTGTCAATTATAAACATTTTTATCATTGCCTACAAAACGAAAAAAAAATATGAACGAGAGTATTACAAAAAATTATATAATAAAGAAATATCCTCTATATATTCAAACTGCGAATGAAATGTACGTGTTTGTGTTGTTCAGAGTTTTTGGGGCGGCCATCGTTCTTACCTCGACCCTCAACATGTTCATCCCCTCAGCTGCCCGGTTCCACTACGGCTGCGTCATCTTCGTGAGGATATTACAAGGGCTTGTGGAGGTAAAGCTCGGTTCCTCACGCGTACACATGTAGGAACCAGATATTGGTGACTCTGAAATCTTAATGCCAGAATCAGTTTTAAAAAACACATGGATTCGGGACCAATCCACCCATTCCCAGCATCTCTTTCTCGATTTGCATTCAGTAGAAATAATGTAATTGCAAATAGCATAATTTCTGCTCAAGCTGTCACTGCTTCAGCTTTGGTCAGCATGTCTTTTGGGATGAGACTTTTTTATTCTTTAAGATTAAACGTGATGAAGTGTGATAGGTTTAACATTTGTATTGAATTGTATTGTTCTGGTTTTCAGTATATGGTGACTTACTTGAATATGCTGGTGCACTTCATGTCATACTGATGAAATGATATGATATTGTCCAAAAATATGTCCTAAAATGATTGAAACTGTAATCTAATGTGCATTAACATGGAACTGGAACATATCACCAATGTTTTTCATGCTACAGTCTTGAAATCTAATGACTATGCATCAAATTCCATTAAAAATCCTCAGGGCTCCAAATTTCACCAAATTGCCATCTCATGGTCTAGGTTTCATTTGATCAGAGCATTTATAAGGAATGTGCCAATACTTAAAAATAAACAATTTTCAGATAATGATTGTAATAATCTGTTTTTTTTTAACAGGGAGTAACCTACCCAGCCTGCCATGGAATCTGGAGTAAGTGGGCTCCACCTCTTGAAAGGAGTCGCTTGGCCACCACCTCATTCTGTGGTAAGCATCAATTAATACAGCCATTATTCTATACTCCACTTATAGGGTAAAAGGTAGGGCTTTGCTTTTAAATCTTTATTCATGTATTACAGGATCAAGATTTTTAAGTGGCTCTCATTTTCCTCTGGATGGTTCTTTAAAAAAACAGTGAAAAGCATGTAGTAACATCGACCTTATTTTCTTTATTTTATCTCTCTCCTATAGGATCCTATGCTGGGGCTGTCATCGCCATGCCGCTGGCTGGGATCTTGGTGCAGTACACTGGCTGGTCCTCTGTGTTCTATGTCTATGGTGAGTTTTATGATATTCATAAGACACATCAAATTCCTGACCTCTTCATGCAGGCCTTCTGGATGTGTAGACCCCAGTGTCTATGCTTCTTTTAACTTAAAACAAATAACATGATTTGTTAGTAGAACATGAAAACAGCAAAATGCTTCATGCCAGATTTGAAGTCTTTTAATTTTTTAAAGCAGATTTTACATTTCCGGGTGCCTCCATTAACTTTGTTAATGGAAGAAGATCATGTTGCCTTAATGCTTGTCCAACATCCTGAAAAAGTCACCATTATTGTACAGTTGGAGATCACAAACTAGGAAATTTCTCAATCAAACAGACAAAGCAATGATAAATCATAGCTGTTGGGTGGAATTAGTGGGTATACTGTGTATTTGTATTACAAATGTGTATAAAATGTCAGTGTATTTCAGGCTTTGCTTGATCACGTAAAATGTGCAGCAAAATTGACTAAAATATGAACACAGATTTTTGTTTTCATGTCAGAAATGTCTTTTCCTGCTCCTCCTCAAAACCTCTGCAGGAACATGTTAAACTCTATGGACCCTTGTTCAATTTCAAAGGAACATATTTCGTACTACAGGGATCCAAACTCCATCCAATGTGGTTTCACTGCTCAAACACTCCTGACTCAACTCGCCTGATGACAACCATGTTTAGTGTTTGAGGAGCAGAACTACCAAACAGTACCTGACCCTGACCTTCCATGACTGGAGTTGAGGATTCCTGTTGTAGTAATTTGATCTCTAAAAAGGGTTCAAGACGTCTTTAGCAAATATGTGGGTTAAATATAGAACCGTAGCAATTCAAAGATTGCTTAACTGGTGCTTCTCCATGTTGTAGCCCCTGCTATGTATAGTTGTTTTAATATAACCTTTTTAGCTGTGCTTGAATACGGGACCACAAGGGTCTCTGTTACTCATTAGAGC
The DNA here is from genome assembly GCA_037974485.1 of Hemigrammopetersius urotaenia. Taxonomy (NCBI): domain Eukaryota; kingdom Metazoa; phylum Chordata; class Actinopteri; order Characiformes; family Alestidae; genus Hemigrammopetersius; species Hemigrammopetersius urotaenia. Next base: position 17,460,880 of record JBBPDC010000039.1, on the reverse strand, counting down.
CTTTTTGGTACTATATAGAACCAAAACCATGTTTTTTGGGTAAAAGTAAGTAAGTAAAGTTTTATTGTCTTCTCGCCCACATGCACATAGTACACAGTGAGACGAAATATCTTAGTGCTGGACCATGTTGTAGGTGTAAAAGTGTAGATGCTGGACAGTAAGCCTTAAGTGAGGAATAAGCCTATACTTTACGAGGTTGAAAAAATGTGAATTATACTTGCATGCATGCATGAGGATTTATCAATTTGTCCCAAATGGTTGATGTATCTATGTGAGGGACTAGAGTGTGCAGCAGAGTAGTAACACAGTAACAGTAGTATGGATTTGGTATCTAACACTCTATTGATTTTTCCTCTACTGTTTCCATGGGTCTGTCCTCTATGCTGACACTAGATGTGCCAATCATAGAGGCTAACTGAGACGCTAATGATTTTTTAATTCGCTTAAAGTTATGTAAGTGTATCCGATAGGAAAACACAACTTCACTCTCTCTAACTCTCTCTCTCTTTCTTTCTCTCTCTCTCTCTCTCACTTCAGGGAGTTTTGGCCTCGTATGGTACATGTTCTGGATCCTCGTGTCTTACGAGAGTCCAGCAGAGCACCCCACCATCACTGATGAGGAACGCTGCTACATTGAGGAGAGCATTGGAGAAAGTGCTAAGCTGCTAGGCCCTGCAGAGGTGAGGGACACTGAGATCAAATCAATTAAAAGGTCATCCAGACAAAAATTGCACCACTCTGAATCCCTATAACCAAATCCTTCTATGGTTGATTGATTTATTTGAAGGAAACTCTGGATTATGCAATATACAACTCATTGTCATGATATCAGTCTTGGTAGTCTCGTACCAGTCACAATCTGGGCAGTTCCAAAGTTTCTGAGGATGTTTTCATGAATCAAATTGTTTCAACAAAAGTAATTTTTGGTCAGAATAGGGCAGGGCAATGTCCAATCATGATGCTTTTAATGATTTCTTTCGCATTACAGTCATTGTGTAAGTCAACAGTTTCGATATCCCTCTGATTCTCGAGCTGTGCTTTGGCTGGTGAATTCTAGACTGTTTTGTCAAACTAGTTGAAAAAACATGATACTCTTGCTATGATCATCACATCTCATCATAGAGATTGTTACACACGTCATCAGTTTGGTGCATAGTGCACTTTTTAGGCCTGAGACGGTTGATTTTATTTGTATCTGATGGTAGGCCAGAAAAGTTTTTGAGTGATGCAGAGCTGGAGTGATTTGCGCCTTAAAAGTTCAGAGCTTTCCCAAATTGATTGCTTTAATGAAAGAGAGGGAGCAAATCCTCCAGCCCAGTTGTTTTGATCTCTGCTCCCCTGAGTGTTCTCTTTCCTCTAGTTCTCTGTCTCACTCCCAGCCTTCACTCATGCTGAAATTACTGTAATGAGCAAGTCTTCTTCACTCTTACAGTAAACCACAGGGGGCCTTAAGTTCTGCTTAGCTAAAGGAAATAAAGATTCCGCCGCATCTCAGAAAGGATAACACACCGTGTAATGCAATGTTTAAGCTCTTTTCTCGTCTGTTGCGTAGTCGAAGCTCAAGTCCTCCCTTGGTTTACCGGCTTAAATAAACACATCCTGTAATTTAAGAGTGTACTTTGATCTGGCACAACGAAGTGAAGTGAATAGCACTGATTATCTTATTAAAAGGGCACCTGTGAAGGTGTGAGGTATTGTAGGCATCAAGTGCACAGCTAGTTCTAGTTGATGCGTTATAAGCAGAAAAAATGGGTATAAGGATCTCATTGACTTTAAAAATGCCTAAATTATGGTGGCCATATGTAATGCATGTAGCAGGATCAGAGTATCTCCATAATGGCAGGTCTCTTACGTGATGTGGGGTTATGTAGTGGTCAGTAGAAGTCTTCCAAAGAAGGATAACCAGTTAATGGGGTCATGGGTACCCAAGGCTCATTGATGTGTGCATACATTATATGGACAAAAGTACTGGGACGGCTGACCATTACACCAACAGGAACTTTAATGACATTGTATTAAAACACATAGACTTTAATATGGAGTTGGTCCTCCATTTGCAGCTAAAACAGCTTCCACTCTTCTTGGAAGGTTTTCCACAAGATTTTGGAGAGTTTCTGTGGGAATTTGTAGAGGTTAAACATTGATGTTGGACGAGAAGGCCTGGCTCACAATCTCTGTTCCAGTTCATCCCAAAGGTGTTGGAGGGGCTTGAGGTCCGGACTCTGTGTGGGACAGTCATGTTCTTCCACACCAAACTCACCCAACCATGTTTTTTTGCTTTGTGTACTGGGACACAGTTATGTGGAATAGAAAAGGTTCTTTCCCAATTGGTCTCCACAAAGTTGGAAGCATGGTGTTGTCCAGAATGTCTTGGTCTGCTGAAGCATTAAGATTACCCTTCAATGGAAGTAAGGGCCACCTGAATTCAATAATTAAGAGATGTGTCCCAATACTTTTGTACATATAATGTATGTAATGTTTACCTGGGGAAGAAAGCAAACTGGCAGAAGCAGTGGATGCACTGGACACACTATTGTAATTCATAGAGACCCTACTTTGCAAGATTCTGCTGCTAATGTCTTTGTGTTGAATAGGAGCACATAGTAAATACACTGATGGTTCAAAGCTGTTCTGGGGTCACGAGGGGAACCTACACAATACTAGGCCGGTGGTTTTAACGTTGCAGCTGATCAGGATATATTATAGAGGGAAACTCTTCGTAAAACATTCTAAAGTCTAAGTCCACTGTTTATATATTGTTTGGCATAAGTAAGAAGATTCCCACTGTTTATAAATATTTGTGTAATTAAACAACATCATAATCCAACAAAATAATACATATTACAAAGTCATTTAAAGGGGAACTCTTCTGATTTTTTTAAGATTACATTTGCATGTGCATGTGTTCATTGTTGAGATATAAAAAAAAAAAGTAAATGAAGCATTCCATGTAACCCATTTTTGAGAGGTAGCATTTTATAACAATAAATGCTTCAGGTATCTTCCTTCTATCACCACTATTGTGAACAATTGTGACTAATTTGTGGTACGTTTCACATCAAACCACTCTGAAAATCTGCCATTCTAGGGATGCAGTTTAATTACATTGCAACCAAAATTGTGGAATGGTGGATTAATTAAAGTTAACTTAAGGTCAAATTATTTTAAGTATACTGTGAGATGTGATAATGATTAGATAAAATGGATTTTAATGAACAATGATTTCGAAGACCGAGATCTATGTGGGTGCAGACACGGTTAAAAAATATGTATATGTCAAGTTTTTTAATGCTTAGAGTTGCAGCTGTGAAGTTGTAGTACTTTGAGGAGCTGGTCTAACAAGTCTGTAGTTTGTAAGACCATTTGAAAGTGAAAGTGATCATTCTGTCATGCATGAACACACCACAGCACACAGTGTGAACAGCACGAAATTCATCAAATGAAGCAGTGGGCAGCAAAGAACACGGCGCCCGGGGAGCAGTGTGTGGGGATGGTACCTTGCTCGGGGTACATCAGAGGTGCCTAGCAGTTGACTTTTTGATCACAGAGTGAGTGCCATAACCACTAGGCTACCAGCTGCCCCATATGAATGAATTGCGAGTCTATTTTCAGACGCAGTAGTTATTTTGAATAAGCAAATACTCCTGCCATTTAAAATCTGGCTTTTACTTAAATGTCACCTTCACCCAGGGAACAGGACGTGTTGAGGGCCAGCCGGTAAATATTGACTGGAGTTCAAAAGGTTTTTTTTATCAAAGCCAATGTTAGCAGTGAGAACAAGATATCCCAATTAAAATTATTATACTTGCTTATCGTTCTTATTTTGGCCTGTAGTGGTGGACTTGTGCTTAACCCCTTTTTCACCACTGTTTCTGGGATTTGCAGAAATTCAAGACGCCCTGGAGACAATTCTTCACCTCTATGCCTGTCTATGCAATCATTGTGGCCAACTTCTGCAGGAGCTGGACCTTCTATCTGCTGCTCATCAGCCAGCCGGCGTACTTCGAGGAGGTGTTCGGCTTCGAGATCAGTAAGGTAAGCATGTGTGTCTTCTATAGTTTCTCATGCGTTCATGCGGTTCCTTAGACATGCATTCATATGACAAGCCACCTAAGTATCAAACATTTTGCTCATGTTGGATTTGTTTGGTTATCTCCTTTGAGCTCAATCTGTAAGTCCAGCTTTGTCCACCTGCTTCCAGTCAAAATCACTTCAAAGTGCTGTGACCTTCATCCTCCCCAAAGGTGTTGGCTTGTCCTATGAATTATCCGTTGGTTCTTTTGTCAGCTCTGCTAGCATTTGCATCTCATGTAATTACTTCCTCCTCCTCTCCAAGAGCGAAAGCTTAGATCATGTACAGTAATTCATTTCATTACACTGATCTGTTGTTGGTGCTGGTGATGCACAGCAGATTACACCAATCATCGACTTTGAGTTGTTCTGTTTGGTTGTTGTCATAATTGAGCTTGTGTTGTTTGTTTAAAAAGTGTATTAATAGATCCTGGTTTGAAAAGTGTGATCGAATTTTAATGAATATTAAAAATGTGAGCTTCAGATAATGAGTCACTCTGAGACGCTTGGCCGGTCAAGATGGTTTTATATCATTCAGTTTTATTTATTTGTATGTTTCAAAGTAGATTTCTTAGCAATAGTTCTATATTAAACAGGTCAGTTTAATATGTATAGGACATTTTTTTTTACAGAAGCTTAAATAAACCTTATTTCTTCCACATCTATAGAATAAACATATAGCACCAACATGTTCCCCAGAACTTTATAAAAGAGCTGACAACCCAAAAGGCAACTATGATAGCAGAAAAAGGGCAGTTAGTCAAACACACCATTCAATAAGCCCATAGTACACAGAATAGCAAAATATTATGTTACTGTGTTAATTGACAGTGAGTATGATATACAATAAACAAAATGCAATGTGCATTAAATACACATGCCACTAACTAGACAGGACCCTAACATAATACTGTGATAGACATCCATTATAAATGGCAGCATATGAATAGAGGAGGAACTAGTGCAAACAACTGGTAACTGTAAACTGTGCAAACAAGGTACAGATGCAGTAGACAGAGATTAGATTAAAGAGATCTATGGATTTCCCAGAACTTAGACTGCTTATCACTGCTGCTTACAATCAGATAACCCACTTGTCTTTTTCTTCAGGTTGGCATGCTGTCAGCCCTTCCTCACCTGGTGATGACCATCATCGTGCCCATCGGAGGGCAAATAGCAGATTTCCTGCGCAGCAAGAACCTCATGTCCACTACCAATGTTAGGAAGATCATGAATTGTGGAGGTGTGTGGCCTTTATTGCACTGTAGACTGTTATTCTTGAAAGAAATCTGGCCTGTTAGTGTTGAGTGAGCTGTCCTTGGTGTTGAATTGATCTTTTCGAATGATCGAAGAAGAAATACAATCAACCTATAGCACAAACCCCAGTTTGTGTACCATGAATTAATAATCATGTTTACGAGCTTTCAAAAGCTTCATATCAGATTGATCAAAACTTGACAAATGATTATCTTTTGTTACAAATGACAGGATCACACTGATCACATAGCATGAGGATGAGCAGGCAGGCTCAAACTCGTCCTCACAAGCAATTTATCATATGCTTTCAGGGACAAAGGCATATTACTGTCCTAAGTCTTACATGTAGCTCCCTAATGTTTAAGCTCTCAGCATTGCTTTAAGGTGCTTTAGTTAAAGGGACTGTTAAAGAAATACAACTTTTGTTGTAGAACTTCTTTAACAGTGATATGATTATGATTCTGACTGATTACTATAAACAGTAAAATAAATGACCTTTCCTTTTGCTTGCAGGCTTCGGTATGGAGGCCACTCTGCTGCTAATAGTTGGATACTCTCACAGTAAAGGAATGGCCATCTCGTTTTTAGTGCTAGCTGTAGGCTTCAGTGGATTTGCAATATCAGGTGAGTCGGTGCTTGCCTTCATGTAACATGTTCTATTTAGTAAATGTTTGATGACGAAACCGATGCAGAAGTGATTCGTTTATTACATTCATTACATTCATTCATTTGGCATACACTTTTATGCCAAATGAACTTTAAGTGACTTCTTGCAAACTGTAAATAATAGGCTTATTGCATCCTGAGGTATTTTACTTAGCAGCTATGTGGAGTACTAACTGATTCTATAAGTTACTAAAGTAGAATACCACAGAGTTATAAAAAATGGATGATTAAAAGATTAAAGCATGAACCAAGCCTTAAAAAGTGGTTCAGGTGAAATATGTGTGAAATAGTTCATAGCAGAACTTTTCATAGCAGGAATAGGAACCAGATGTCCAGTGCCTCTAAAAGATACTTAATGGACAGTTAATACATTTATTTGTGTTGCACTATGCCTGAGACATTGTTTTACCAAAGCTTTGAGGTATGCTTTTTGGCCTAAAACATACTTTTTAAAATCAGTTTAGGGCAGAGAGATTCATGCAAGTCAGAATATGATACAAATGCCCAAAGACAACTAATTTTTGTTATGTTTCTCTATAATACACCAAATCAAATCAAAAGCACCTTGAATTACTTTATTTCTATTTCTCATTTATTAAATTAAGACACACCGTTTGAATCTTTTACTGGGAGATTATAAAGAAAATTTTTTTTTACAGTTGAAACAGGTTATTTACACTAGCACCCAGCCCACTTTAAAGAAGTTGCAAGTAGTAATTCCATAGCATCACTTATTTTTTCCTTCTTTTTTGAAGAATGAACATTCAGCATCTTACATCATCTCATAGTGATTGTGACGGACTCTTTGACTGATCCCAGAAAAGCTCACATTTCTGCAAAAAGGACTGAAATAGTACGGCTCATCTTAACTGAGGCTTGATTTCTTTGTAGCGTTCTTAAGCCTGCTCTCTGCAGCTGGAGACGGGAGTGTTTCTGCTGGTATCGTTAAATAATTCATCCTGCCTTTCCCCCGAGAGCTGCCTCGCTGCCTGCGCAGGCAGACACAACCCTCCGAACGGGAGGTGGGGGAGCTCCTCAGCTCCACAAGATGGCTGCCACTGGGTCTATTTTTAGTCTGATTCTCCAGCAGAATGTCAGAGATACTGAAAACTCCACACCCTGGAGTCAGTGGAGGGAAAAACACAACTCACGCAGCAGTGCGCTGAAAACATTCAGTGGCTGTCGAGGTTTTATGTGTTCAGTTTCATTGTGGTCATTTGGGGAAATGGCAGAATTTCAGATGTTGATTTATGAGATGGGCTCCATATAGAAAGAGGAATATGTTACAAAAGACATTTTTATCAAGATAACAAATACTGTCTTCTTTCTTCATCCTTTGAGTCCAACTTGTGAGTCTTTCTCCATTCCAAATATGCTTTTGTTCAGTTTTCTCAGACAAAAGTACCCAGTATCCATTATCCATTATAGTTACCCCTCAGCCTTAAGCGGAACGGCATTCACTGATTCAGTCTGGCGTGATTTTTTTTCTGAGAACCGAACTGTATTACCACCACCAGTCCGGCAGTGGCGGCAATACACTGAAAAGTTGTCAACCGGCATGAAAAGAAGAAGAAGAAGAAGAAGAAGAAGAAGAAGAAGAAGAAGAAGAAGAAGAAGAAGAAGAAGAAGAAGCTGCAGCATGTAGCATGACTGCTGTGTGTCTTGTTCTCGCATTTAATATTTCAACCCCCGCCCCCAAATTTTCAACAGTTATCTCAGTTTATTTAGTATTAGTAAAAAAGTAAGTTGTCTAAACATGTGGTTAGAGAGAGTTATTTCAATGTATCTTTTGTGTATGAGTCTTTGCATGCTGTTAATGCTAACTGCTAATGCTAACGTTTTTTTAAGCCATAAAGATTTCTGATTCAGATTATTTATTTACCATTACATTTTCTTGAAGGGTAATGCATTAAATTGAGTTTACATATTTTTTTACCAAAACACAACAGGTTTTTCACTATAGGCAGGTGCTCTTGGAATGTAACCCCTGCGAAAAGCAGAGGATTACTGTATATATTGTATTAAATAGGGATGAATTAGGATGATTGGGATTACGCTGAAATTCCACCTACATCATACATCAACAGAAAACATTGCTTGAGATATTACCACAGCACCACTGTGTAATGTGAGTAGGTTTACATATTTATGATACACAGCATACTTACATTACAACCAACATTTTTTATGTCAGCTGGAGTGTCACTTTAAAGAACCTCACATTATGGAAAGTTATGTCTGAATGTAGATATCACCTAGAAACCTATAATGACTGGTTCTGAAAGTCACCATATGCTGAACTGAATGAAAATGGCTGTGTTGTCTTCATTCTAGGTTTCAATGTCAATCACTTGGACATCGCTCCACGTTATGCCAGTATTCTGATGGGCATCTCTAATGGAGTGGGGACCCTGTCAGGCATGGTGTGTCCTCTGATTGTGGGTGCTATGACCAAAAACAAGGTAGGAATATTGGTTTTTAGTTTGTACATTACAACATAACTGCTCTGACATCTTACAGTAAGGTACAAACGTTTGAGTACCTTTGGTCAAAAGATGTGTTTAGTTGATTTCCATTGGTTCATTGGTGAACCAAACAGAGAACATGCCTAAATGCTGTTCATTTCCTGTCCAAATGTTATTAAATATTTAAAGTTTCTCAATACATTTTAATTTGTTCTATTAAGTTATGTTGAGCTCAAATAAAAAAAAGTAAAATTTTACTGTGTTCTTTGTGCATTTCTTTTTACTTGAAAAATCAACAAAACTAGGCTAACTTTGGCACAAAGGATTATATTATGAAAAAAAACGATGAAGTAATATTTGATTTTTAATCTTTGATGAGTGACAGACTCATGACAATGATTTCTCTTTGTTGTGACACTGAGGATGCCGCTGTGTCTTTGAACGTCATGTTATTGTGACTTTATGTCCTCATTAAAAGTTGTGGTGTCTGAATTGAATAGCATGTGCTACTTTCAGCTTTCAGCAAGTGTTTTATTCTGCTTGTAAAGAGCTTGCAATGACATCAGACTTGTTCCTGGTAATTTTGTCACTGGTACTGATTTTAAGGTACTAGAAATTTTGCTAAAGTTTTTATATGATCAGACAGACAGACAGCCTGTGAGAAATATAAGAACTGTGGCATTAGCGTGCTCATGTTAACTGAATGTTTGGCTTCCCAAAATGTATTATTAGCACCTATGTATTATATGTTAGTGCCATTTCTGGTTATAATTTAAAACCGTATCACATTCCTGTCTTTTAAGATCTACAGTGTGAATTATGAATACTGTAAAGTAGGTTTACATTTACGGCATGTAAATGTAAATGTTGAATAAGATGTAAAGTGACATTATGGACTTCTGAAGTTGTATCACTATTTTTTAGTTGATTCACTGCTCAAATAAGGAACTATGGCTGTAAGCTGTTTTTTTCTGTATTCCTGTTTGTTTTTCTTTTGTGCGTTTCTGTTGATGTGTGAGATTTTTAAGAAATCAGAAGACTACTACTGTTAAAGGCCAAATAATACTGATGTGCACTGAATTGATATCATAAGGCTGACAAACTTTAATCACCATTAATACACCAATAATCAGTAAGTTTTATCAAATATACTGGTTAAATTGCTTTTGCAGTAGTAACCAACAGTGTGAGAAGTTGTTGTTGTTATATAATTGCCGTAGTACTTTCATGCAGTTCAGTGTGCAGGAGAGCTGGTTTGCTTGTGGCATAATTGTCATATTTTAAGAGGTCATATTTTGGAAAGCCCTCGCAACCTCATAATTCAAAGAATCCAGACATACTCAGGGGAAAATGTGGAAAGGACAAACTGTTCTGGCTGTTTTGGAGATTTTTGAATCACCATTCACCCTTATTCATTTCTCTCATAGTGAAACCTGAGAGTTGGGCCTAATGCCAACTACTGAATGACACACGACTGAAGTGGTTATAATCTGTGGGATTCCTACTGATGCTGATAAATCTGTGGCACTTTAACATCTGCTGAATTTATCTGCAAAATCAATAGACTGGTTTGACCTTACTTTAGACCAAACAATGGCTCCTAAACAGATTTTGGTTTGGAAGTATGATTCTAAGAAAAATCTTCAGTTAGTATAGAACCTTTATAAAAACCTTAAACAACCCCAATTAACCCACTTTAAGATAGGGATAAAGCAAAAATGCTGGAGGTGGGGGGTGTCCAGGAGTCCCTGGTTTGAGCAAAATTATGTTCTTTTGGAAACCAAAAGTGGATCTTCTATGGCATTGCCCTAAAGAACACTTCCCTTTGTTTTTACAACTTTATAACGAGCCTGTTTGTGAGTGAATTGAAAGAAAGCCTTTGCTTCTTTATTAATTATGAATGGACTTCTTCTTTTTAGACCAGAGAAGAATGGCAGTACGTGTTCCTCATTGCCTCTATGGTGCATTACGGTGGAGTGATCTTCTACGGCATCTTCGCTTCGGGAGAGAAACAGCCATGGGCCGACCCGGAGCAGACCAGCGAGGAGAAGTGCGGCTTCATCGATGAAGACGAGCTTGCAGAGGAGACTGGGGACATCACCCAGAGCTACGGGGCCCTAGGCGGCCCTGCCAAGACATACGGGGCCACCACACAGATGAACGGAGGCTGGCCTGACGGATGGGAGAAAAGAGAAGAATATGTACAGGAGGGAGCAGAGGAGGGAGGGTATGGATACAGGCAGGGTGGGGATTACTCCTAGACCACACACACACACACACACACACACACACACAAAACACATCACTACACACATATGCACACATCAACACTGTAGACTTATTTTGTAGTGATTGTGAGTTCTAATAAGAAGAGTGCAAAACTACTCATGAAGTTGTAAAAAGAAAAAAAAAATACATCTTTGCACAAATGAAAATAATCAAGGTTTAAAACTATATTAAAATATAATAGATGAATAATAAACAATATAAATAGAGAGAAAATTCCTAAACCTACAGAGAGACGTAAAACATATCAAATTTGCAGATGGTAAATGTAAATTGTCTATGTAAAAAAAATTAAAAAACGGACAAGAGTGAATTTAATTTCAAGTGCAATCATGTGTAACGTCGTGAAGCTGATATTTTCACCTCATCATTCTATAAGGTTAGATTAGCTACTGGTGTTCAGAGCAGCCAAGCCTTGCGCTGGCTCAAATAATGAATCCATATAGAGCCAAAACCAGCCATAGAGAACCCTGTAAACCTGAATTAAGGCACTGTATTTCTTTGTTTGTTTTCTGATTGCACTGCGAGAGTTCTGTGTAAATGCACAAGACCATGTTTTTCATCCATGATGTGTTACTCATTCATCATAGATGTAATGTTTCTGTGAGACTATCGAGGATTTGGGTCTTTGACACTATATCTAGAAGGAGCACAGTGATATCTCTGTAGAAAACAATCCATGTGCATCATGGAACATGGACTTTATAGTTGATGGGTTTTAGAATTAAGTGAAATTTGATATGGGGTATCTAGAGTCAGGCACACTCCTAAGCACAAAAAATTAGTGTCATATAGAGATTTCTTAATAATGAATGGAAATAATAATGAGGCTGATAGCATTTTATTGTCACAGGTTTAATTCCCAACAAGGATTTCACTTTTCTTGTAAGAAATCTCTAAACTTAAGAGCATAGTAGTGGAGCTGAAGGTGATGTTTGGAATATAAACACTTGCACTAGGAGAAAATGAGTAAACCAATAAATAAATACCAAAATAAATAAAGCACAGTGTGTCGGAAAGACCCAATTCTTCGGTTTCTTCTGTTTTCGGAAGTTAAAATCATACATCTTGACGTCTGTGAATGTTAGTTATGCATGGATTAGAGCTTTTGTTCTGAACTAGAATTCTTAACAGAAGAAAAAACACACAGACACATTCCACAGTAACCCCTTTAGTTCCAATTGTGTCAGTTTCTTTGCACAGTTAACCAAAGGTAAAGTGTAGAGTTGGGTGTTAGCAGGGTCCGGTGTGGGGCTGGGGGTGGTGGGGAGATCCTGTAAGGAAAACACTGAGCTACCTGCTTTAAGGGCTCCTACAGCCGTAGCAGGCGCTGACCATATTCAATGTACAAAGCAATAAATCCATGGTAACGGTCGTCAATATGAACAAAAACAAAATATGTATGTAACACATAAGCACATTTAACTGTAGTTACTTTTGGTTCACATTGTGTTTTTGTGATGACAATTAAAAAAAAATATATATATATATTAACTTCTTGTTAAAATATGTATAAAATATATATATAAATAGATCTAGCAAGAGTCCAGTGCAAATCTCTTTGATGAAAAAAGAGTATTTGAACTGGGCCCACTCACCAGAAGAGAATGATTCTTAAGTGCCACCTGCGTCTAGTTCCTGAGTGAAGCTCTCACCACGGTTCTTGTTTCTGCGGGTGGCCGCACCTCTGTAGTCGTCCTGTATGGTTGCCAGTGGTTGCTTTTTTGAGAGTATGTTGTTGTGAGATATGTTTTATGCCTCCCTCCCTCTAAAGAAACCCTTTTTTGACTTCCCTCTTGTTTCTGGTCTGTGTTCTGTCAGTGGCTTGATACCTGCTCCCCCTCTTCCTCTTCCTCTTCCTCCTATAATCTCCTCTCGCACTTCCACTACTGTTGCAATATTCAGTGGTGCAAAGGGTTGTTTGTAAAGGTATTCAAACATGCACAAAAATGACAGTTATTAGCCATGGCGTTACGGTACCATATTCCTGTTTTGTGCCTCAGAGTGAAGTTCAAAGTGTGATTCTTTTGCTGTGTTACCTGTAAATGGAGAGGTTTGTTGATGTCAAAATGAAATGCTCTATATACCCTTTTTATATAAAACGTGAACAAAATTTTACACCAGTGTCTGCCTGCCTCTAATTTTCACCTGTGAAATGTTTATCTATCTATCTATCTATCTATCTATCTATCTATCTATCTATCTATCTATCTATCTATCTATCTATCTA
>JBBPDC010000039.1:17419164-17429185 GCA_037974485.1 Hemigrammopetersius urotaenia | reverse complement strand
TGTATTTGTGTGTGTGCGCAAGAGAGAGAGAGGGAGAGAGAGAGAGAGAGAGAGAGAGAGAGAGAGAGAGAGAGAGAGTACAGAGCACATACAAATGTGTGCCCACTCATATTTCACGTGCTGCCTGAGTGGCTCTGTGTCCATTCAAACTAGAATGCCTGTGTGTCCTTTCTCTCTCTCTCATACACACACATACACACACAGAGTCTCTCTACTCTCCTTTTTCTCTTTTGTCCTCTCACTTCTCTCTGTGTCTTTATGGAAGAGACACGGTTGCCATAGAGACAGAGATGCTTATGGAAGAACATGCAAAACAAATATTTGCTGTGTGGCATTAAAAAGCTAGTGTGAATGAATGGATCAATGAGACTCGGCACTCGCTGTCTAGGAATACAAGCCTTATTACTCAAACACACAGTGAGACTGTGAAAGAATAAGGAAACATTTACAAACACAGACACATTTCTAAAAAACTTTTTTGACACCAAATTATGCTGGCACTTAATTCATAATGTAAATAATGAGCCTAAACACATTCGATGGAGGAAGGAGAGAGTGATCTCTTTGTGTGAATGTTGCAGTAGACATGCTGACAGAGGTTAAGTGTCTTTGAGATGGTAATGTGCAAATAGTGGTGCTCTGTCATATCCTAATGACGTTATAGTTGCATCCCAACCCTCACCACCTCAATCTGATTATCACTGATAGAGAGAGGGAGAGAGAAAGAGGGAGGGGCAGAGAAGGAGAGAGCGGATGATCTTTCCCTGTCAGGGCCCTGCAAAAAAAATAGAACCACTAATTCTAATTTGAACACACAGGTATAGATTTATGATGCCACACACAAAAAACACACACACAAACACACATATATGAATAAATATGTGCGCATAGATAGATAGATAGATAGATAGATAGATACATAGATAGATAGATAGATAGATAGATAGATAGATAGATAGATAGATAGATAGATAGATAGATAGATAGATAGATAGATTGATTGATTTCCTATACTGTCTTTGAACAAACTCTTACACTTCTTTCTATATTTCCACCTCTTTCTGGACGCACTGAGTCCCACAGTGCTGCTGTTTCCACACGCGGTTTGTGCCCCCAGTCTGTAATTATTTTCCCGTCAGAGCCAGAAGGTGAATGAGCTGACAGTTATGACCGACCACCCCCTCACTCCCCACCTCCCCACCCCGTCTCTGTGGGAAAAAGAGCCCCGGCTATAATTCAATTCTGCTCCGTCTCGGGTAAATTAACAAACGGAGGGCCGCATATTAGATGTAAATTAACTTCATTCGTAAAGTGCAGCCGGTTGATTAAGCAAATACACACAACGACTAATTCACTTTCGTTCACTTTCGTTCAGCACACTGCCAATAAACAATAAATATGTTTTGAATCTATTGTCTGATCTAAACTACTACAGATAACTCATTTTCTTTCTTTCTTTCTTTCTTTTTTTCTTTCTTTTTCTTTCTTTCATAATACATATATATTGATCAAATAATTAGTTAATTCATTATTTTGTTTGCTTATTTATTTATTTAAAAGCAGCATTTTGTTGTATTGTGAAATAATCAGGCTTTGAGATCACTAAGGCTACATGTTTGTGCTCCAATTAGTGTGGGGCGCATCTGATCTTGCTGGGTCTTTTTGACCCTGGGGACCGATCTGAGCGGCACGTGCCCCCTGATCGCGGGATTTCTGGTTGTCCGGGAAACGCCCATCTGTCAGTGCGCCCTGATCGAGCGCGAGACACCAGCTCACCTTAACGAAGACCAAGGGGAGGTGTTTCATAAATAAACACACTCTCATCAGACTGAGCTCTTTAATACATAAAAATGCCACGTTTAAGCTGGGAAGTGTTCGTTTATGTGGACAAAACACTTAAACAAAACAAGGACTGACTGACAGATATGTATGTTGAAGTACTGACTGAGAATGGGGGCCAATAATTCTGATAAATACTGCCATCTGCCGGTCGTACTCTGTTTTGTTCTTTTCAGTCTCACTCATTCACTGACTCACTCAACGACTCACTCACTCATTCACATACTTACTGACTGACTGACCCACTCACTCATTCACTCACTCACTCAATCACAGACTTATTTACTCACTCACTCACTCACTCACTGACTTATTCACCTATTCACTCATTCACTGACTGACTTGCTCAATCACAGACTTATTTACTCACTCACTCACTGACTCACTGACTCACTCTCTGATTCACTCCCTCACTCACAGACTTAGTCACTTACTCACTGACTCACTCACTCACTCACTCACTCATTGACTCACTCTCTCACTCAACAAATCAATCACTGACTCACTTTCTCCCTCACTCACTCACTGACTCACTCCCTCACTCACAGACTTATTCACTTACTGACTCACTCACTCACTCACTCACTCACACACTGATTCACTCACTCTCTCACTCACTGACTCACTCTCTCACTCACTGACTCACTCATCAAATCAATCACTGACTCACTCACTCACTCACTCACTTACAGATTTACTTACTCACTTACTGATTCACCAACTCAGTTACTAATTCACTCACTGACTGACTCACTCACTCACTCACTCACTGACTCACTCACTTAATCACTCACTCACTGATTCACTGACTCATTTACTCAGTCACTGACTCACTCATTCACTAACTCACACACACACTCATCCACTCATTCACACATTCACTAACTTATTCATGAACTCACTCATTCTCTCACTCCCACCTTCTCAGTGTCCTCATAATGCAAAAATCATGTCTTCCAATCATTCATAAGTAACATACACTTAAAATAAATATAATCTTAACAATGCTGATATACTTTATGTATATTACCTTGCAAATTGCAACTTCATATTTAAAATTGAGATATAACAGCGAATCACTAATGGATTATAATAAAATGTGTATAATTTTGTAATGTTGAATGGTCTAACACACTGAACATATACAGTCACTGTCCAAAAACAAGCTCCAAAATAGTAGGTTTACAGGAAAAGACAACAATATTATTTACTTATAATCAGATAACTAAGTAAAGTAAGTAAAGCAAGTAAAGCAAATCTAGAGTTCTGAAACATTTCTATTTAATTCTGAAAGAGTTTAAAGGACAGTTGCTGTTCTGCTTAAATGATATAAACTGAACAAAAATAGAGATACTGATTTTCTATAAACAACATTAATTCAGAGCCGCTGCATTAAAAAACATTACAAGTACAACAGGTATTGGTGGAGATATAAATAAAAATGAACTTTTAATATCTGATACAGTATTTAAATCAGTTCTTGAGTTAAACACCCGCATGCCATGCAAACCTTAAACAAACACACCAGAGGAAATTCATGCAAGGCTCTTATCAGGAAGACAGAAATATCCCAACCAACATGTAAAGCTTGTCCTTTTTATACAGGATCACTGTAGCCGCTTCAGCTCTTTCATCCAACAGCTCTTGGCCTACTGTGTTTATTCTTAATATCGGATTCGTACCAAGCGCTGTTGTTGTTCCTGAAAGTGTGAATCTCCTCTGAAAAATAGTAATTCACTTTTTTTCTAAATGGGTTTTTAGTAAATGCAAATCCTACTTCACAGAAACAATTTACTATCCAGTGTTTACTTACAATAGCCTGCTCCAACGCAAATACTGAATGTGTGAAACATAACTGTGCAAGGTTTCCCAGAGTGTCTAGAGGCTCAGCCAGTGGAAGTGGAAGCAGCAGTGAACGAACAGCCAGTCTGCGATGTTGAAACAGCCCTGACAGAGCGACTCGGCACAGCTCTGTGAAATGTGAGTGCACACGGACGGGTGTCAGAGCGTACAGAGAGCTAAAGTCTGCCAGCAGGTCTGCTGGAGTACTATCACACAACTGAGGAACCTGAGGAGAACTTCAAGGTAAGCCTTCTTTTCTGCTGTTTGTGTTGCATTGTGTTCACAGGACTTTTTTTGTTTCAGAATGAAATTATCCATGATATCATGGGAAGTTGCAGCACAGCTTCATATATATATATATATGTGTGTGTGTGTGTGTGTGTATGCATGTGCCTTAAGGAAGACTTATTAAATCTTCACCTACATTTTGGCTTCATAGCAATTAAAAAATCATTTGTAGCGCTCTAAAACTATTAAGTATTTAAATGACTGCCTAATTAATCAAAGCATAATATCTCAGGCATATTTCTAGCATTGTATTGACTTCATTTGGAGCGTTTATTTTAATCTCTGAAAAATATCTCAGAATTTTCTAAATGCTTATTGGAAGAAAAAATATCTAGATTCTAGTTGATATTACATTTCTTTAAACTTTATTTCAGATGTATTTATCAAACTGGAGTTGAAAGAATTATCCATTTAAAAGATAATTTTGAAAACCAAAGTTGTTCTTTGATTTTACTCAAAAAATGTGTGTGGCACATTTTTATTCAAAACTGATGTTTATTATTCTTTAAGCAGTAAAAGTCCTTATTTAATCTACAATATGCTGCCTGTAATGCTGGTACTAATAACCAGCATAAACTAAATGAGGTAATTTTAGAAGCCAATTATTGAATAAAGCCATTTTTAATCTCTGAAAAAATTTAATACCACTATGTTGATTGTTTTAGCTGTTTGTTTGGAGTCCAATTTACTGTCAGCAAATGTTTTTTTTTGTTTTTTTTGCCGGGTTCTCAAGTTTCACAGAAGCTGCAAACAATGTAGAAAGCTTTGAGAGTAAAGCATTTTTTGATCTATGGTGGTGATACAGATACCTCAGCCCATCTGATATCAGTTGTTTTTCCTCTGGTAGTGTTTTCATGCAACCTGAACATGATTTTCAGCTTTTAGTACGGCAGCATGCTCCAGAAATCGTGGCTTTTTTACTAGCTATGCCTGAGGGTTTCCTGTGTTATACTTGAGTGCTTAAATTCATTCTCTTTACCGAGTCTTAGAGTAATAACACTGGTTTCTGAACAGTTTTCATTGGAATGACTTAATGAACATGGGCAGCGGGTGACTTAGCAAGACATTGCTAAGACGTCTGATGTCTGAGCGTTGTGTGGTTGTAAGGACTTTCTGGTTGGCAATAGAGGACAGTTATTTGGCTGTCAGAGTTGAAAAACAATCACAAAGTAAGATTTATTTCCTTGAAAATGCCTGGGGAGCTTTTGGCCTATGTATTGCCTGGTCTAGGAGTAGAAGGAAAGCGGATGCAGTGTTTCTGCACGTTCACCTGAAAGTTCACCATTCATTATGTTCAGGAGATGAGTAGGTAGCAAAATTACAGCCTGGCAATTGGACTGAACTTTTGCTTTTTCATGAAGACATTGCACGAAAGATCCCTAAACGGGCTGTGGGCTTAATGCTCGTGGCATGAATGTCATATAGGGTGTCATTTTTACACTAATAAAACATTACAGCAGGAAGAATGTTACTCTGGAGCTCAATCCGAAAGAGAAAATATATTCAGGGAGACTGACTTTAATATGTTTCGTATATAAAAAAGTTAAGGCATGAAGAACAGCTGGGTTTGTGTTACAAATTGTGCAAAAATGGAAACATAAAGTTTAGGGTCGTGTGCAAGTGTGTGTATATATGTGTGTGTGTGTGTGTGCGTGTGTGCGTGTGTGTGTGTGTGTGCGTATGTATAGCTATGTGTGTATGTATTGGTATGTGTGTGTACATTTGTGCTATAAGTGTGTGTATGTGAGTGTGTGTGGGGGGTATGTGTGTGTATGTGTGCTACCTTCTGTGTATATAGATGTGTGCATCTGTACACTTGTCAGTAAAAATGATGTGTTTGTATGTGTGTGTGTGTGTGTGTGTGTATGTGTGTATGTGTGTGGGTGGGTGTGTGAACACAGAGGCTCTTTGTGAGTGTGGGTTAGGCCTCTGCCTGTGCTACTGTGTGCGCTGGTCAGGTGTCAGTGATGCTGTGAATGTAGCACCTGTGTGCGGTATTGCTGCTGTGTGGGCTTCCCATGCCCCATCAGTCAACCAGGCTCTTAACACGTCACCTCTCATACTTTTTTCCATATTTACAATTAAAATTACTTCCTGATTTACAGTAATAACTGCGTAGGTAGACCTTTGTAACACACGTAACAACAATGTAACTCTGTTACAGCTGGATTACAGTAGTACAGCTTACATAAATAGACAACATTTTACCTGGATTCACAGTGTATTACATGCAATTACTTTCACACAAATTCACACAGCATTAGTCATGCCCTGCATATCCTAATGCAATTACACGGAATTACTTGATTAAGTTGATAAATATGTGTACTGACATAAGCTGCAGTACTGTAATCCAGATTTAATAGTGCATATATCACCAGTAGTAACACTGTTGTTGCATGCACCGCTAAAGTTTTATGACACAGTTATAATACATTAACGTTTCATTGTGTGTTGTACTTGTATAATTATGCATGTCACAAATAAAGAAAGAATCGTGATAAGAGGCTTCATATAAAGTGTGACCAAAATGGCAAAAATGAACATAGAAGTGCATAAATACATGTTTATACTGACTATTTATACAGTATAACAATAACATAACTCTAAACACGAGACCACAACAAGACGAGAGACATGCAGCAGAGAAGACAGACACACGTGTGGAAATACTTCACTCTAGATACACAAACAGCACGGAGACCTGCACAACCTGCAAGTCGGTGTTAAAGTACAGTAACAGAACCGATGAACCACTAGCTAACATGGCTAACGGTAGCACTGCAGTGGCTTAAACTGTTCCCACTATCAGTTGTACACTTAAATTTACCAGAAAATTCAAGATATCAGCCTTTGTTTTGTTTTGTGTAATTGTAATTGTTTTGTTTTGACTGTTAACATTACAGAGAACTTTAATAAAAGTTGTTCAGTGTTGGACGCCTGTGTTCTTCCGTTGCATGTGTGATGACACATGTTAATTTTGTAACATAAATATTAACATAAATTCAGCTACATTTCCATATAAAATGCAACTGTATAAATATAGAAAGTGCGTCTTGAAATAGTAAAATATCACTGAACTTAGAGGCGGGAGGTTTGAAAGGAGCTAATCCGAGAACGTTATGTAGTGCACAGGCGCAAGCCTGCTGCAGCGTGTCTGCTCAGTATCTTGCCGTCATATTTTAGTGTCTTAAACATTTATAGAGATTGTTTCATTTATTGCTTTGTACGAGTCTTTGTTTTGGCTCGCTGCAGGCTGCTAATGTTCACTAGTACAAGGATGCCAGGGCAGAACTAACCCTGCAACAAAACCAGACAGCACAGAGTGTGCATATACAGATTTAAGTCAGAAGAGAAACAAATCTCCACAATGGAATTGTTTTGTCATATGATCACTGCATTAATTCAGGACTGCTGATTTAACTGTTATCTCAGATATTGCCAATTACACTCAGATTATTAAATCTCAAGGGCTCAAGTTTGCTATTTTATATTGCACTCTCCCCAAGGATTGGGTAATTGATTTTTCAGCTCATGATCAATGGAGATAAAAGCCAGGGCACCATTTTCAAAGTTTCTTTAGCAGCCATGTGTGACGATAGGAGTGGAGTTGTGGTGAAGTTCAAAGCTCAGCCACTGTTTTAGGAATCTGTATACCTCTCTCATGCTCTCTTCTGCTTTCGTTTACTCAGCCTTTGCCCCTGTTGCCCCTATTTTCTTGCATCAGGGAGAATGAAATAGCTATGGTTGACTTTGTTTAGGCGACTGGCATGCATGTGAAGTTGACCCCTATGTAGAACCACTTCTAAGGCAAAAAGTTCATCACCTGTCCTTGTTGATGCTCATAAACAAGCCCCCTCCCACCCACAGGCACACGCACCTATATGCCTCCATCTGTTTGCTCTTTTTAGCACAGCTCCTGGTCCTCAGGCTTTAAGAAAATAAATGGGGGCTTGCTATTTTGCCGCCATTCCTCTATGGGCCTATTTGGATGGCGCACATCTGCCCTGCAGGTGTCTGCTCTCCTTCCCCTACCCAAGGAGAGTTGCCGCAGTTACGAGAAGCGGGAAGCATGTTGCTACATGTGTTAAGACCCCTCTGATGAATGGCTGTCTGAGTATGGGGCGCAACAGGCGTCGGTTGCTATGGATTGGCATAATCCTTATCCATTAAATCCTCCGTTAACAAAATAGGCTGTCTAAGCAGGCATTTGACTCTGAATGGTGATTCCCCCCCTTTTAGCAGCTGTGAATGTAGTGTGGATGCATGTATTTTTGTAGAAGGGGAAATCTTCAAATTGAATGTATTTCTAATAACTCTGTAAGTGAAATTGATGTTTTTTTGCTATTCACAAAGATTGCTCTGGATAGGTGACTTAACTAACATTGTGCTACATTTACAAAGCTTCTCAGAGTAAAAATGATTATCTAGGACCAGATTCTTCTCTTGTTTACAATAACTTTACTGACAGGAACAGCTGTGTGAATATGGGCCTTGTCTTTGCTTAGCTCTAATGTGTTTACGTTTGTTCAATAAAGCAAATCTTGGCTTCTTCATTCCATCCATTTTTGCCTTTGGCTGTTTTCAGTGCGGTGAAGTTTGTGTATATTTTTTTAGAAGGGGAAATTGTGCATGAGCATTTGTTTTTGCACACTCTTGTATATACACCGTATATGTCCTGTCATTGCAGAGGCCCTCCGAGTTTTTCCACAACCAGGTAATTATCACTCATCTGAAAGACAATGTCCCTGTTTCAAGAACATTTAATTCTTTG
Source organism: Hemigrammopetersius urotaenia (assembly GCA_037974485.1). Classification (NCBI taxonomy): domain Eukaryota; kingdom Metazoa; phylum Chordata; class Actinopteri; order Characiformes; family Alestidae; genus Hemigrammopetersius; species Hemigrammopetersius urotaenia. The sequence goes on along the minus strand of JBBPDC010000039.1, from coordinate 17,420,442 downwards.
AAAATAAGAAATACCCTTGTCATCACACTGCCATCTCTCAGTTTTTACAGCTCTCAAGTCACCCATAGCAGGTCTGTAGGTCTGGTCACTGGAGTATTGCTGCATCATTGGACCTGGTATAAATCTAACCATGGCCTGATCTGACAGTAGCCCATAGAGAGAGGCAAAGACATATGAACAGCATACATCAACAGCCCAGCCAAGAACGAGTTCCATTCAATCCTTCCACTGTTGCAGAGTCTGTGTGTCAGCACTTTACATTGGCACTTTTTTGGGGTTTTTTTCAGCATACCTGCACCGTACACTCAAGTGTAGTTCTCTAAATAAATATACTTTTACTTTACGAGGAACCTGCTAAAACACGGTGAAGTAGGTCATGGAAAAAATCGTAAGCTCAATCTTTGTATGCAATAAAACATTCCTTTTCTAGAATGTTTTTGAAAGTTAGTTGAATGGGTTACTTTTCAGTAAAATGTGTGGTTAATGAAATAGTTTGGCAATAAAAAAATACATTTATTTCAGTTTTTGCTTTACCCCCGTCAGCCAATACATGTTGGGTGCCTAAAGTTTGCTTCTTTAGTTTTGCGCTGAAGCAGCAATGCCTGGGGCTTAACACTTTTTAGTAGCTCCAGATCTCTTCAGAGATTAAGATAAGCAATACAGTGGGTCCTCGGGCTACGATGGTCTTGACATGCGACATTTGGGGTTTATGACGCTCATGCCCTATACATTTTTTGGTTGCGCGCGGCAGAAGAATACACAGTAATACACACTAACAATCTAGATTATGATTTTACAACTGTGTTAGGATTGGTAAGTGACAGGCAAGAGTGTGTTTCAAATAACACCAAAATTTGGGTTACATCACTGTTGAAGGAACGGATCTGTGTCATAACTCGAGGACCCCCTGTATGACTTGAAGAGATACATAGAAGACATTTCAAAATATGTCCCCACAGCAATGTAAGGGCTCAGTCCCTGTTGCTGAATGCCTCACTTTAACAAACAGAAAATCAAATACTCCCTCTTAGTGTTTATCAATGTTACAAAGAGCTATTAGAACCTGTTTATGTGACTTCATGTGGCTAGTGTCTGGACTGTATGATGATCAGATTTTAGACACCTGTGTTTACTAGAGGTGCTCCGATCAGGATTTTTGCCACCGATACCAAATACCGATTTTTTGTCACGGTGATCAGCCGATACTAATGCCGATTCTGATGCTTCAAGTTTATATAACTGATATGTAAGCTCTCTGATCACCATTAACTTTTTTTT
>JBBPDC010000039.1:17402117-17415718 GCA_037974485.1 Hemigrammopetersius urotaenia | reverse complement strand
CCCACGTGCCTTTTTGCTTTCTGTTTGGAATAAAACTCACAGCAGAATGAAGCCCTGGTGTCCAGCCTGTTCTTCCCGCGGTGGCTTGTTCTTAAGTGCCGAATGAGGTTCGTTGTATTAAATGTTTTGGACAATGCGCCTCCACGTGAGATTTCTTTGGAACATCGTTTCTCGGAACGTTGTAGTAATTCCACACCCGCGTTGACATGACTGTGGCGCCAAAACATTCACGTCCCCGCTCATCATGTACGCCCTCACACCTTGAAGTCATCAATTGTGATCGGTTCCTAAGATCAGCGAAGTTGAACGAGTACCTATCGATTCATAAAATGTGATTATCGGCCCATACCGATCTTTGGCAGAACAATCGGAGCATCACTAGTGTTTACACTTGATACTCAAATGTGAGACTGAAGATTGAATTCAGTGTAGAACAATGAGGCACGGTAAAACTAAATTATACTGGAGCTTGATTTGCACTGTGACAATAATGGGAGGGGTTTTGGTTGTAAATTGTTTTATTAGAGAAATGGTTGCATTTAATCTATTGAACATGTGGCCTGAAGAAGTGGGTTGAGAAATCCAGAAGTGGTTAAAAGGCTTTTGGGTGCATTTACACCTGCATTTTTATGTGGCTTGACCTTATTCAGACATAATCCTGACATTTAAATGCATGAAGTGAATAGAATCCTTTTAACAAAGGGATATTTGGATAATTCAGAAAATTCAACAATTCAGAATAAACAATGTGAATAATGTTTATTACCCATTCATAAGTAACATGTTACTAAAGCCTTAACTTCTGTGTGATCAGTCCCAGGTTCCCGCAGCCCAGACACTGGTGCAGAATGAACGGGCCCTTGAGTCCGAGACGGGAGCCCATGCCTGACCTCTCGTGTCTGCAGCAGTACAGTGAGTGGCTGGCCTCTAGACATGAAGCCAGCCTGCTGCCCATGAAGGAGGACCTTGCCCTCTGGATCAACATAATCCTGGGTATGGAAGTGAAAATAACAGTGAGTGTGGGGAAGTTGGCATTAAAAGAGTTTTTTAGAGTTATTTGTCACCTGTCTTACTATTTTAAATGCATTAATAAGCTTAAGTGTGTAGGTATGTGGGCCTGCACACTTAAGTGATAAGCTTATAGACCTTGGGGTGTTAACTATACAACTATACAGCAAACTACACAACAAAACTATACAACTATAATACAACAAAAGCACACAAACCATGACATGAATTATTCCTTCACACATATCAGAAGATGGGGAACACTGTAATAGGTGTTATTGTACAGACTAATAATCTGAGTTCCCAAAATGCCACTGGGCATAGGATCAATGGAAAGAGCAGTTAGGCTTTCACAACTAAACCAGGACACGTCTCTGCCTGTACTGGTCTGGATGTTTTGACATGTGGCTGGCTGAGAGGTTGAGGAAGTCAGAAGGTGACAGAAGCATTACATGTGAGAAGACATCCATGCCATTAAAGCAGTGGAGCAGAGAAACCTGTGAAATAGTTGCTGGACTTAAACTCTGGGTAATTCATTTGACACACTTACCTTGCTGACATTCCTTGTAGGTAGTTAAGACTAAAGCTTATCCTGTTCTAAGTATAGTTTGATTGGTGGTCAGTGTAATTGAATTGATGGATATTTTGGTTTGTCGGGCTATTCAAAACACAAACACATCACACACTACAATGCTACTCCCATATTTCTGCCACTGCTGTGTGGAGAATGGTCCACCACCCAAACATTATCAGTGGTCTGCAGTGGACCTATGAACAGGGTAGAGGGTGCAGACTTTACAAAATATTTCTTTAAGAGATGCCATAGAAGAACAATTTTAGTTCCATAAAAAGCCATTTCTGCGAATGAAATATGTGAAGAACCTGTAAAGGATACAACGACCCCTCACATAATGTACTCATTTGAATGTTTTTCTAAGAATCTTTACATTACGTGGAGGTTCTTTAAGCTAAAGGTTCTTCACACTCACATATCTCATTCTCAAATATACAAAAACGATTATTTTGAGGAGTCCTTCCATGGCATTGTGCAGATAACTCTTCCTGGCTGCCTTGTTTTTTAAATTGTGCAGCAACACATGGCTACCACACACCTGCAAAGTTTATCTATATGTTAGGCGGACCCAATAAAAAGGTCAGTGAATGTAAGGACAAGGGAGCTGGGTCAAATAAACTGGCAAATAAGTGTATTTTCATACTGGATTATTAAAATCCAGGCTTCTATTCAGCTGCTAAACAGCCAGTCTTTCTCTCTCACAAACACCTTTTCCTTCATTCTTCCTGTTTCTGAATGATCTCATGGTGCCAGTATGGCCATGTGGGGACTGCAGGGGAGCACTTACCTTCATTACCTCCATCTCCAAAGGGGGGCGGCTAATGACCATCCGCCTTTACCCTCTGGTTTTGTTGTGGTTTTTCTCCTCTTGAGCCCCCTGAAGGCCTCCTCCTCCTTGCTCTTCCCTCTCGTCCCCACCACCTAGTTACAATGTGTGTGCATTTAACACCCAGGCACTGGAATGTGTCTACAGGCCCATGTGAACTCAGAGGAGGGGGAAGGGGGTGATGCTAGCAGTTAGTGTACTTAAAGGATGTTTCTGAGCACCTGTGAGTTGCCCGAGGCACAGGAAGAATGCCACTCTTGGTAAAGAAAGGAGGAGTAGAGGAGGGAAGGATTTAGAGAAAAAAACAACAACTGCCATGAAGGAGCAAATAGCATTTACCCTCATATCGTATTAGTGAAAGGTTTGCTTGAAATACAAACTTTAAATTCTGTGAACGTTCTTTAAATGTTTAAAAGAGTTCTTATCACATTCAGAAACAAGGTGCTTTGAAGATCCATCTGGAACCAAAAGTGCGCCCTTTTGTAAGTGTAAGGTTCTTTAGCTTGGCTATTCATAGTACTCTTACCAATACTGGCATTCAACTATATTCCTCAGCACTACACTTTAAAAAAGTGTGAGAAAGGGTTCTTAAATAAAGAATTTTCCTTGATTGAAATGTCAAATATACCCCATTTTTACTTTTAAAGGTTCATTTACAAACATGGTTCTTCGGGTAATAAGATGGTTCTTCTTCCTGCAGAGTCAATGTCTAACTGTGCAACACCTGCTCCAATACTGATTTTCTCAGAAGCCCTTGATTGGCTTAATCAGATGCATTAGGTTTAAGCAAGAGGAGGTATATGATTGTGAAGATTGGTGATCACTAGCATTGCTTAAAGAATTCTTTGCAGCTTCTTTTTAGACCAATATTTCTTTTCTGTGTTCCTCATTTCCCCTCTGATCTTGTTGTTTTAGGGCTGAATTTAACAGCAGAGAACTTCATGGACATGCTGGAGACTGGTGTGGTGCTCTGCCAGCTGGCTGAAGAGCTACAGGAAAGGATGATTCTGGCCAACAACGGCAAGGTGTGCAAAGCAAAACTGCATATTCATAACTGAAGCTTCCACTCGTTAAAATTAAGTTTTTTGGAGCACTGACCTAGAAAAACCTTCCAGTGGGGATTTGTTGAAGAACCGTCTTGTCTTGGAATCCAAGATAAGAATAAGAATAATTTCAGAATATTTATTTTTAAGTGTATGTCATTTAACACTATCATTACTTCTAGTACATATGTTCATAGTATTGTAGTATTTTGTTTTTCTCTTACAAACAGTATTTCAAAATCTGAACTCTTGTGTTGAATTAATGGATGGTTGGATAGATGAAGAATGGATGGATGGATGGATGGATGAATGGGTGAATGGATGGATGGATGGATGGGTGGATGGATGGGTGGACAGATGGATGGATGAATGGATGGATGGATGGATGATGGATGGATGGATGGATGATGGACGGATGGATGGATGGATGATGGACGGATGGATGGATGATGGATGGATGATGGATGGATGGATGGATGGATGGACGGACGGATGGTTGAAAGTAGTTTGGGCAGATGATCATGCATTAAGGCAGTAAGACACACAGACATGTAACTTGAACTTTGAATAAATATAAACAGCCCAATTCACATTCTAAACTACTACAACCAATACATTATGTGGCCACACAGAAGTCCGTCTCATAATCATATGAACAACACCACTTTGTAGAATGTGACATAAACCTGAATGTAAATGTATCCCTTGGTATTACTTTGCTCTAAACCTGCTGCCCCATATACCATATGGGTGGCTTAGTTTAATCGGCAAAGTCTGAGATGTGTGAACATATAAATAGTTTTGAAACATAGACCTGGCCTTTTCGACGCACCCACATAGAGGAGGTATTCCTCGAGGTGGATTTAATAGTTCTGGAAGCCGGCCATAGCTGAAACGCAAAGAATAAAGAGAATAAAAAGTCCCTGGCAGGATTTATCCACCATCTTATAAGCCATCTGTTTGCCATTTGTTGTGTGCCTCCACACCAATGCCTTATCCCCCTCTCTCTCTCTCTTTCTCCCTCTCCCTCTCTTCTCATGCTGTTCTTGAAAAGAAAACATAACACATTCCACACTCGTATAGGCCAAAAAAATGTGCTTAGTTGTGTTTGTTGAAGTGATACCTCTCTTTATATTTAAACGTTAATTCATGTTATGATTATAAATGTATAGATTATAACTGTCTTGTTGGTTGCTGTGCATTCTGTAGCCCTTCATCCGGCGTGTGATTCGCTGGAAAGAAGATGCTACCCCTGGTTCCTTTTTTGCTCGGGACAACGCAGCCAACTTCCTGTACTGGTGCCGTAAAATTGGGGTGGGCGAGTCCCATCTCTTTGAATCAGAAGATTTAGGTGAGCGACCAAAGGTGCATCCTCCTGTGAGCTGAGCATACACACAGATGTGTGAACTTTACACTTCATATTTGTTTAATAAGCATAATCTGAATGTCTGAAAAGGAGATATTTGGAAAGTTAAATGAGAGAATTGTGCCTGCCTAGGCTTTACTGACTCTGTAATACTGAGATAAGCAAATAACAGTTGCCAGAGACCTTAAAGGGGAACCGCCACACCAAAATGAAAAACGTACACCTGTTGTAAACTTGCCTGCTTGCCTCTTACACTGGTGCTGCAAAGGTCTCAAGAATTAAATGCTCTTGTTAAAGACTATGAACCACCCCCTCTAACGATGTATCTTGAAGGTGGGATGAAGTTTACTCTATTACTCTATTGAGGATGGCTGATGAAATAGTTTGTTTTTTTCTGAAAAGGAAGCCAGATAGCCAGTATTACTGCTAGGAGGCCACATATCATTCAACACCTACTACCCTCTACATAAGTGACTAGCAGTCAAGATCTTTTGCTGAACATTGTGGTGAGAGAACACAAATAGACCAAAACACAAAGAGAAAAATGGGAATTCTATTAACATTATGAGTCAATACATATATTACATGAAAAATGGGTACTTTTACGTAATATCAGATTTCCCTTGTACCACTGTAGCTGGATCCCTGGAAGAAGAAAATGAGCATTTAAAGGTAAATAAAATGTTGGTTGCCAGAGTCCCGGCCACTTCATGCATGAAAGGTGTGCTCATTTCACCTGGTACCATCATTCCAGCCCACTTAATTTATTTATGTCTTCAGCATGTTTATGTATGACGGAGTGTTGGGGAATATGTCTGAATATGCCAGATTCAGTGTAGCACAGTTGTCAGGTCTTCAGTGTGCAGTCCAGCACAGACAGCCTGAGTGTGTGATGAGTCAGAGGTGTGACTGTAGACTCATTTTCACTACTGAGACGCCTGTCTGTGCCAAAATTACACTTAAAGGAACCTTTCACTGGAAAATGTACGCAGAATGGGGTTTCTGATATCGCAATATGCATGTATCGCAAAACACATGTCCATGTTCGGGCACCAAACATGTCTTGTCTGATTGAAAATTTACAGGTTCAGGTACAAACCTGTGTAAATTTCCCTTATCAGTAAGAAATCATGTTCTTTCTTCTCTCTTTCTCTCATCTGAAGTCTGTATCTGTAGTGTGTGGCATATTATTGATCAAATACTATTTAGATAATGCCTTAGCCTCAATAGCTTCACTTGTTATATCGGTACGACTGCTAGAGCCTTTGCACAGCACACATAGAGAACCCCTCGCCCCCCTCAGTCTCTTTTCTTCCCTCCGTTTCTATCTCTGTATGAACTCCGCAGGGAGCAGAGCTGAATGGCAGCGCAGTATCAGTAACACTCCGCACGACCCCTTTGGCCCCTGCTGTCACTGTATTTTTATAATGAAAAATGGAGAGAAAGACTGAAGACAAAGGAAAAAGAGGACAGTGTTGCTGGGTCAACAGGAAAAGAGATGGTTCTGGATCAGGCAAAGGGAACAGACACTTGAAGGAGATACAAAAAAGACGATTCTGCTGGAAGATGATGGGCACAGATAAAATAGTAGAGAGGGGAAAATGTGCCAGGAGTAAACTAGTACTGTTCATTAGTTTGTATATGGATGGACTATAGTCTTTGTTTCTAGGAGTGATATACATACAATATAGGGACAAAAGTGTTGGGGCACACCTGTTTTTCATGGTTTAGACTAGTTCCCTTACTTCCATTGAAGGGCAGTTTTAATGCTTCATAATACCATAATACCAAGATCCAACTTTGTGAACACAGTTTCTATTCCAGCATGACTGTGTACCAGTGCACAAAGCGAGCTCCATAAAGACATGGTTGGATGAGTTCGGTGCAAAGAACTTCACTGGCCACACAGAGTCCTGACCTCAACCCCATCTAACACCTTTGGGATGAACTGGAACTGAGATTGTGATCCAGACTTTCTCATCCAACATCAGTGTCTGACCTCATAAATGCTCTACAGAATGATTGGACCCAAATTCCCACAGAAACTCCAAAATCTTGTGGAAGCTGTTTTAGCTGTAAAGGGGGGCCAACTCCATATTAGAGTCTGTGTCTTTGAACACAATGCCTTTAAAGTTCCTGTTGTTGTAACGGTCAGGCATCCCAATACTTTTGTCCCTGTAGTGTATTTTAACATACATTTAATGTTTGCTGTTTTTTGATTAGTAGCGACAGAAGTGCATAGTGCATGTCTATATCGAAAAATGGTTCTTGGCTTTGATGTCCAGTTCAGGGAAAATCCTGTACTTGGCACAGAATGACTCACATTTTCAAAATAATATTCTTTGGAAAGTCATTCAGTGAAAGATTTTATATGAAACTAAGAGTGCTTCTTCTATAGCATCTCTCCAAACAACCCTTTTTGATTCCCTTTTTTTTTTTAAAGTGCAGTGTCTGGCAGATGTTGCCCCATTTTAGTTGTTTGTGTACTGCTCTTTTTGGGTCAAGACCATAAATATTTTTTTTTTGTCAGTCAGTGCTATTATTAAATGTTAGCCTCCGTGCCTACGTTTTCGTTTACGCCGAAGAACCCATTTGCAGACTACAACCTGCTTATTTAAGGAACATCATTAATCATGACTGCGCATGGTACACATGTTCCATTCTTTTGTCTGGTTTCTTAAGAAGTCCTAACAAACACTGTTTCACAAGAAATCACATGTCAATGAGGAAAAATAATAAAATGGGCAGTTTGGGTTTAAATCTAAGTGATGTATTTAAGACAAGTTTCAACACAGCTCAGAACAAACAAGAGTTAACTTTTCTATGGGAATTATCTTTCGCTTGCACAACAGTGCAATACAAATAAACACAGCTATGTTTTGTTTGCATGTGGGTTTCAAAAGCCTCAAAAACGAGGTGGAGGAAAAGCGTAGGTATCTTTTAATCAGCGCAAGAATTTGCAGTACTGTTGATGATTAGAGACACAAAATACAGAAATGCAGCCCTCAGCTTGCCCATGTTTTCCTAAAGACATGTGCCCAGCGCCTCAGGGAATTGGGCAAGTCTTGAAAGAGTAGCTGCATTTCTTTTTAATTTGGATATTTTGTGTCTCGTCACCTCAGGCATCTCAGGCTGTAATAGACTGTCACTTCTTAATTCTGCTCAGTGTCAGTTTGTTTTTCCATCGGTGTATCATTTTCCATCATTTTTGTGCTTTTTTCATCTTGTGGGATAAAATGCCTCATAGTCTGTGTCTTGTTGCTGTTTCCCTTAGTTCAAGCAAGACTTGACTTAAACTACATATCTACAGTAATATGCACATCTAAGGCACATAAAAAATTACATTTAAAAGTTTAGCTGGGCAGATAATAAAAAATAAACAACATTAAACAACATTAACTTGTGTTTTTGCTGGCAGAAAGACACTCACTGTGGAGATAAATGGCTTTAAACATGTTTTATAGCTTCCTAAGACTTCTGCACAATTGTATAGGTCTTTAACCAAAGTAATGTAAAACTTTCTCACACACTCCTTAATTCTCTACAATCCAGTTAACTTGATCGCTCCTCTTTCATGTTTACTTACTTGAATAAGTTACAGATGAAAACCTAGCCTTAAATTAAATGTAATTTGAACTGCAATTTGATAAATGATATCATCCTGAGAATTACATCAAAACAGTGGGACTGTTACACACAAATAGGACGCTGTGTATCCTCTGGCGTCAGGCAGGCCATCATTTAATGACTGTTGATCTCAGAAGGAAAACACATCTCTCCTTTAGTTTACAGCCTGTTGCTCAATGAATGGAGAACTCTATCATTCTAAAATCATTCAGACCGCACCTTTATAGTTGCTTATTGATCATACATGTGTTTTGTCAGTTCTCCACAGGCATCCCCGCGATGTTTGCTTATGTCTCATGCAGCTTGGGAGAATTGTTTCAAAGTAAGAACTTGTTATTTTTATTATGATTTTAGATTTAATTGATTTTTAAAAGGAAAACCACACTGACATACGATAAGACATGATAAGACAGGATGAGGTAAGATAAGACAAATATAAAAGAGACCATCCCTAGGGTTACAGGCTTAAAAAAAGGCATAGAAAAAAAAGCTAAATCTGACACGGAATAGACCAACAGAAACATTATCAACAAGATTATTTCAATAAAGTTAAACAGATTTAGACTCCAACTTATAGACCTCAGTGACATCTCTGCCATCAGTACATTTGATTGTGTGGAATGTGTGATTCAGAATCATTTTTAAAAATACACCAAATGCTAAACTAAAATGACTACATATCATCTGCAAAAAGAACATATTTGTGATGCAAAATTTGCTGAATTTAACTTTTTAACAAAAGTAAGACATAATTTGTATTTTTTGATTTATTTTGGATTTCAATCTATTTTAATTAACAAGTAAAAAGAAATTGTTCACATTTCCAGAAAAACTGGTTTTAAGTTTATTCAACAAAACATTGTTTTGTTTCATGAGGGGTGCTGCAACTTTTGAATGTTCTTCAGTTTCTAATTAGAGTTTAAAACTGATGTTCTGATCGTTTCTCACAGGTATGGAATTGATGCCCCGGGACTTGTCAAGTTGGAGAGAGAGATGGAGAAAGAAGAAAATGGGTCTTTCTCTACATGTCTGTGCTTCGCCTCACCATTACCTTCTCTTCCTTCTCCTTCTCTTTTCTTCCCACCTGCTTCATCACCACCTCCACCTTCTTCACCCTCACCACTCTCTGCCTCTACCTCTCCCTCCACTCCGCCTGAATATACTTCTCCCTCCACTCCACCTGCCTCTCCGCCTCCAGCTCTGTCTCCGTCTCCACCCCCCAGCCCCTCCCCTCCTCCTACCCCTGTCCCTGAGCCTGTCATTCATCTGGAACCTGAACCTGAGCCTGACTCACCCATTCCCCCATCGCCTGTTAAAGCACTCACACCCACATCACGTTGTCTCAGCAAGACCAGTGGGAAAAATAAGGGCGCAGACAGCCTGCTGGATGACATTGTGAGTGGAAATGAGAATAAACAAACATATGACAGTGTGTTTAAATGAAAAATCAACTTTATGTCCGAAAATCCACTCTTAACTCTCAACTTTTAACAATTAGAAGTCAATATTAGCCATTTCCAAGAAACTTTTAGATGGTAGAAGGCGGCATATTCAGTTAGGATTTGCATACATTCTTGTTTTTGCCTTTTTCATTTGGCATCTAATCAATTGTGAAAGCAAACCAAGCACAATGCAGTTAACTATGTAATAAACATTGTAATTATGACATTATATTTCAATACCAGAGAAAATGTTACAATATAACTGTAAACTTCATAAAAAAAAACTAATGGATTCCAAATTCCCATTAAGTTTGGGAATGTAAGGGAAGTTTAGCCTACAATTCAGGACTGTCTTACTGTTTGACTTTAGGTGAAGCAGATTTCAGAAGACCCGCCATGCAGATGTCCAGTGAGGTTCTGCATTGAGAAACAGCCTAAAGGCCGCTATCGCGTTGGGGATAAAATGCTGTATGTCAGGGTAAGTCAGGGTAACTCCCACACTATGTCTTTGTATTTCAGTATCGCCAGGTGAAATCCACTATAACGATGTGCAAGGCATGTATATGATGAGGCTGGATGTTTTGCAAGTCACGTTCTATTCTAGTTATCAGCAGAAAAACAATGTCAAAGGCAAACAAATGATGTGTTGATATCCTAGAAGAATGTGGAAGTAGAATAAAACATTAAACACTAACTGGAAAAAGAAATACAGGGGCCCTTGAAACACACCCTATCACACTTACCTATAACACAGTTGTAAAAGCAAAAGCTAGAACATAAAACTAAGTCACAGAAAAAGGAAAAGGACATAAATATACTGTACTTGTACACTGTAGTAACAGATACAATGGCAAGAAGTGTAAAAACATACTGGGGGACGCCAACTCTTTCACTCATGCACCGCGTATTCTGTCTATTCTGCATATACTGCGCATTCTACCACTGCATGCAACCCAACTAGTTATGAAAGTGAGCGTTGTAAACTCAATTTGGCGTATGTCAAGACTGTTATAACCCGAGGAACCCCTGTCCCTGAAAAACTGATACTGAACAAGAAGGCCTGTCTTTCAGCTACCTTTCATATTATCTGACAGATGTTCCTTTGGGTTGAGACCAGGGCTACATACAGGCCATTGGACTTCCTCTTCCAGCAAACTCAGTAAACGAGCCCCAAACTGTTGCCACACAATTGGAAATGTATACTTGTCTAAAATGTCTTTGTATGCTATAGCATTGACATTACCTTCACTAGAACCAAACGGCCTAGATCCAAACGCAAAAAATAGACCTAGCCCATTATTACTCCTCAACCAAATGGTACCGTTGGCACTAAGCACTCTCGTTGGAAGCCGTCTCCTAGCATCCACCATAATTCGATTACTACATCAAATCTGGCAGATAGTGAAGTGTGATTCATCACTCTGTGAGTTTATATGATCTATTGCTTCTTGGCTTCCTTCATGCTTGCATTTGACAAAAATAGCACTTACAGATGAGCAGGGCAGACATAACCAGGCAGAAAAGTTACCATTTTTTACAGCTTCTTTTGCACTGATGCTTCCAGTCTTTTTATGAATTTATGAAACTCTGTCAGCAGTTCTTGAGTTAATTTAATGACGTGTCTATTGAGCTGAACCAGGTATTTGAAATATTTGATGAAAACTACAGAGTAACACTGGGCTTCCACGAGGAGAGGAATGATTACATAAACAAATAGACGTACATACATACTGCACAGATGTCTAAGATATATATTCCAGGGGTCAGAACTACAATGACCAGAAGGGGGCAGAGCCTGGAAATTGAAACATGACATCAATCAACAGTGACTACAGTTATTGGGTAGTTATGATCTACAGGTGATGCAGATTCTCAACCTTTTTCAGCAAAGAACTAGGTGTAATCAGATTCCTGATTAACGATGATAGTCATCCACAACCTTTGTTCCTCATTGATATGCGTGAAAGACAGATTAAGCAACTCAAATTACGCTCCTGCCATTAACATCTTACTGAGTCCTGCTTGGCCTTCTTATGCATTGTTAGTTTGGACTCTGCAAGCGTGTGGAACTCATTCAAAGGCAAAGACTCATGGGAGGCTGGGTTGCCTGGCAACACGAAGAAAAGGTTCACACCTTTTGAATGGGAGAGGGTAAGGCAAAAAAAGAAAAAAAAAATAGATTCCAACTGGCAAATGGATAAGATCAGACAAATGAGTCATTTAACCAGCTCTCTCACTGTAGGCAAACAATGCATGAAATTTACATAAGGATAAAGCTAAAAAATCATATTTGCAGTAAGATGGCAAGCAAAGTGAGTGTTAGGACCTTTTCTAATGCACTGGGATGATGATGAGCTACTAAGAATTCCGAACATCAAAACATCAAAAAAGCCAGTTCAAAGCAGTAATGGGGATGGAAGAGCACTTCAAAGGATTGTCACTTTATCTAATTGGGGACTTCCTTAAAAGTCTTATCGGAAACCACTTGTTTAAGTCTCACTATCTCTGACGCAATATCACTAATCAATCGATCCAGTTCTGCACACAGCTTAACCTCAACAGATTTCTTTTGGATATAATGCACATCCGGTTCCCCTCCCAGCGACTGCATTTCTCAATTATCTAAAAAACATGTCCTGACAGTTGTTAAAGAGGAAGCTTGTAAAAACTAAAGTGAGTGTTTTACAATCATCTGGCATGCAGAAGGATAATTTATATCATATTCAACTTGGCAGACCAGTTTTTCTGATCAACTGAATTGGATATAACCAAGACATTCCTGTGGATCTGCTGGACATTAAATTCTTTGTTCATTCCTGTTTTGAATGTTTTGAATGTACATGCACTTGGGTGAAACATTTTATTTTCATGTTCACGTTTTATCTTATGTTCTCCCTAAGGGAGACGCCTAAAATAGATCCTGGGCTACATTAGCTTTATTATATTTTATCACGGAGAGGCCTGTGTGGATATACGGACGGTGGTTGTCTCAAGCTGAGTTTAAACCTAGACCTATGTTGGGCCAAAAAATAAATAAATCAACATTAAAAAGTGTCAGCTAACCTTGAAACTATGTGACCATTTCATGAGAAATGGTCCAACAGAAACCGTCCAAACAATTTAAAATAAAATATCTTTATACTGATTTACATTAAGAATTAAGAACGTTTTTCTCTTGAAAAGTAACCAGTTTGGAGATTTTGATGGGCAAACCTTCCAGATACTCCAGATTCCAGAACTCTCTGGTGAACAAGTCTCTCACTTTCACAAGTAGATTGGCAAGGATAAGCATATTCCAAGTCATGGTCATCATAGAACATAGCTGAACCTCTTAAATGCCCTAAATGCCTTTAGGGAGCAACATGTTTCATCATCCATGATTTAGGAGAATGTTTATTGGTTAGTGGCAGGCTGTAAAAAAGGGGGGGGTGCAGAATTTATTGATTTCAGTTGTGAAGTCATTAGCAGAGTGATTACTCCAGAAAGCTTGTTAAAGAGCGACAGCAGTGCTACCAGGACCCGCCCCCTTCCTTTCTCTTGCTGTGCGATTTTTCAATCAGACGATTCCTCCAGGGCTTCTGCATGCTCTGCTGTGGTAAGTAAGCACCATCTTTCTATCAAGAACCCAATTAGCAAGAACTAAGAGAGAGAGAGAGAGAGAGAGAGAGAGAGAGAGAGAGAGAGAGAGAGAGAGAGAGAGAGAGAGAGAGAGAGA
>JBBPDC010000039.1:17381308-17402017 GCA_037974485.1 Hemigrammopetersius urotaenia | reverse complement strand
GCCAGTAGGTGGCACTATTGCACCACACTACGACCCAGGTTTATGATTTACTTGTGCTTTTTGGTCCCTCTGTGATTTCATATTCAATCACGTCTTCTCCGTCGTACCGTGTATTGTCCGAAAGACATCATGTACTGAACCATGACCCATGTACCGTTATAGCCCTAGTAATCGGTAAATTGGTGCATTCAGTTTAGATTAAAAACAATCAGCGTTCATATCTGATTGAGACATATGTTAAATCAAGAAGACAGCCAAGCGTCCCGAACCTCATTAGTGAGGGTTACGAGCCCACTGGAATGGCTGTGGCGGAAGAGAAGTCTGAGTAATGTAAACATTACAGTACATTACATGCCGACATACAATATATACCCTTACTATACCAACAGAAGACACTTTTCTATACACCATCCAGTAGCTAGGTGGCACTCCACATGATTATTTGTGACAATTCAAACCGATATTGTGCAAACGTTGAATACCCCGCTGTGCTTCAGTACCGAAGACTTCAAAGCCCTCAATGCAAATCTAAGTATAAAGGTGTGTTGCTTTGTTACCAACCATCATAAATAATAGGATTTCTGTCTCGAGTTCACAACAAGAATTCATCTGTACAACGAATGATGCTCAGAAAGGCTTTTTACAGACCTTGATGTAAAAGGGAAGCCAGCTCAATTATTCATACGGTGGGCTAACACACGTTTAATTCCTCAAAACCGCTGGAGACTAGGGTTTCTTTCTGTCACCGTCATGACGAGAAGAACAAAAAGAGGATTCGCTCTTAATCCAGCACCATTTCGTTTTAAATAAAGGCCTGAACTTTACATACACACAAAAAAAATTGTACAGACAGACTCATAGAGGCCCCAGAAAGTTTGCTCCTCGAAACTGTAGGGTCAAAGTTGTTTTTATCGCTCTGTTCCGCTTATCCCCTCCTTCTGCTCTGCTGTGTTGGTGGGTGTTCTCCTCTTCAGGCAAAATCCTCAGACTTAAGTCGCACTCTTTTCAGTGACACATCCACATCCTTCAGCTCAGCGATAGCCACTGTTGTGTTTTGCTGACAATGCTAACTTTAAAGCTCCAATCAGGATTTACTGGCGGGTTTTCGTAACGCTGCTATAAAGGCCTTCGGAAAGACGCGGTGCCGCAAGGACACGAGGCCTGAGCGCCAAGAGCTGTTTAAATAAGTCCTGACTGGGGCTTTCAAATGCAAAAAAATGGGAAAAAAAAT
Source organism: Hemigrammopetersius urotaenia (assembly GCA_037974485.1). Lineage (NCBI taxonomy): Eukaryota > Metazoa > Chordata > Actinopteri > Characiformes > Alestidae > Hemigrammopetersius > Hemigrammopetersius urotaenia. The sequence continues at coordinate 17,400,786 of JBBPDC010000039.1, read as the reverse complement.
GCAGCATAAACCACTAAGAAAAGAAAACATGGCTTCTGGCTCGGGTGTTCGTCCCTGCTTGTTTGTTCCTCATCTTCTGAGACTTTTACACAGAGATTGTGTGGTGTGTGTATGTGTGTGCATGTGCAGATGTGACTGTGAAAAGAGCACCATTTTAAGATGAAAGAGAGAGAAACTGCCAAATTATGGCCGTTTCTTGAGTGTGTGAGGAAGAGAAGAGCAAAAATGCTGGAGAAGGTCGCTGTGCTGTAAAGAGCTCAGTGCAGCCCCAAAGTGTGACAAATGGGATGATCGATAGTGTTTAGTCTGATTGGTGTACATTTGGGCTCGTGTGTGTAGCTTGACTACAATTTCTGCGTTGAATTTTAGCTGGTTAGGTTTGTTCTTCTTCAGTGGAGTGGGGGAATGGCCTCACGTTGCCTTGTTTAGTCAGAGAATTAGCTGCATCATTCAAACAGACAAGTCGGATATAGTTTCCGCCGTTTCCAATAAAGAGTATTAAAAACTCCTGAAGAACACACTTCTATCCCGACACCGGTGAGTGGTGTGAATGCAAACTGAATGGTGATCAACAGTCCAGCTGTGGCATTCTGATGGTTCCACAGACGGGTGTGTGGATGTTGAAGGCTCACACGGTCCCGTTCTCGTGCCTGGGCTTGTGGACAGCGGTGCGGGACGAGGTGCTGCTGCTGAGAGAGGGGGCCAACGTGCACAGGAAGCCGGCCAGCAGGGTGAGGCCCAGGCCGCCCCAGGCGCAGAACATAGACCAGCCGTAGCCGTGGCTGATGTCATCGGGAAGGCCGTACAGGTAGCGCGGGTACCGCGACAGCTCAAAGTTGATGCCTGCCACGCACGTGCACAGGGAGATTATACAGCAGGTACCTGAAGAGAAAGAAGTGCCAGAACTTGTAGACAGGGCAGAAAGATGCATAGTTATAGTAGAAAAAACAAATTGCTAGCTTTACATGAGAAAAATCCACCTGAAAGACTACCTCTCTAGTAGGGCTGCACAATATATCGCAAATTAACCGTCATTGCGATACCAATATGCAATATCCATATCGCGAAAGACTGACTGAACTGCGATAAAGTTTTTCCAAAACTCCTCACCACAGAGATGAGGGCAAAAAAAAAATCACAGGCAATTTCTTCATCTTCTGTGCTGCTGTTATAGATTGATCCTTTTGCTATTTTTCTGGTTAAGAACTTACTATAATTTAAATTATGTTTACATTTATTTAAGACATATTTAAAAAATATTTTTAGATTTTTTTCAACAATGTTCAGCAAATCCAAAGCAGAAAAACATTATAAAACATTATAAAACACTATAAAGACTAAGTTTTTACTTACTTATCGAATGTGATATCACCATTGCAACACTCAATAACTTTATTGCATGTTTTACTAATATCGTGCAGCCCTACTCTCTAGGTGTTACAGTACTGCACATGCATTGTCACTTTATCTAAAATACTGTGATTGGTTAGAGTGTCATTTGCATATTGCAGCCTTCTGCAATATCAGTATTGCAAAGAAAATATATGCAGAAGATACATTGTGGAGCTCTAATCCCAAATCAGATACAAGTCTGTGTAACCCCACTCCGCACTGCTACAATATTTAAGACTGTGTTTCTACTGTTTGAATTTAGAATGTGGTCTGAGAACAGTCACAATTTCACAGTTTCACAATTTCAACTGATCACTATATCGGTTAGCAAAGCGCTCATTAAAATTGGTACTAGGAACCAAAAGCATATCTGTTTGTAAAACAAAAATATTACTTGAGAGGGTGCTGTTCACCTTTCAGGTGAAAATTATGACATTTTTCCAGCATGGCAAGTAATGCGGTAATGCCACTGAACAGACTGGAGAAAATAAACATGCTTGTGCTTTTTATCAGAAACACGACCAGTTGTGATTTTTTAATAAATTAATTACAATATCCAACATTCATGTCTCGCATGTAAGGACACATAGAGGACATGGACAACAAATTAACAGAAAATACAAATGATGAGACATGTGTGCTTTCCATTTCTACATTATAAAAAGACAGTTTGTAAAATTAGCTTTACACAATCCATATGCAACTCAATCCACTACCTTATGCATATTTTTCAACTCTACTGATATATTGTTCTATTTCCCCATTTACCTGCTGTTTATATTTTTGGTTAACTAAGTTAAAGCACTTCGTAAAATTAAACAAACATCACATGCTGGGACAGCTGGTGGCCTAGTGGTTAAGGCGTTTGCCCTGCGATCAGAAAGTCGCCAAGACTGCTAAGCAACTCTGAGGTACCCTGAGCAAGGTACCGTCCACACACACTACCCCCAACACCCCTGGGGGCTGTGCTCCTGGCTGCCCGCTGTGGTGTGTTCACATATGACAGAATGGTCACTTTCACTTCATCAGATCAGCCCAGACTACGCAAGTGGTATAAAATGACCACTAGATGGTGACACAATCCCAGGTTTTAGGGTTTAAAGATAATCGGAGAACAGCGGAAAAATAAGGCCTTATAATCTAATACTGCTATAAATACACAAGTTCAACATTTTTATGCATCATTTTCTCTCTCACACACTCACGTGCATTCACACTTACCTCCCATGAGGAAGAGTAGTCCAGCTACATACTGCATGAGATCATGTTGCTGGCAGCAGCCTAGCACCCCGATGATCCATCCGAAGAGGATGATGGCGACGGCCATGCCAACGAAGCCTGCGGTCATCCTCCGCAGATCTACACACACAGCAGCGCTCGCTTTAATCACTGTTAAACCTCCGCCGGCAACGGCATCACATGGACACGGTGACTCAGCGCCTCCTCACAGGTTATGCATCATTTTGCTTCATTGTATTACAAATGTATACAACTTTAATTACTGTCCACATGTGGATAAACCGTGTAATGCAACGCAAGTACCACATTCCAATGTGTACATCACGTTCCAATACAAACAATTTTTTGCCATATTTTATGTCCTTTCTATGTCATTTTCATAGTCGAAAAATACAATTTTAACACACTGAAACTTTCTTTAATCACAATCCAAATGTGAAAATCTTGTCCTGCAAAATATCAGTAGTTATAAATGTTGAAAAATCAGTACTTATTAATAAACGTATTAATAATCTAAGCGGATATGGATAATATGGATAAACTGCTTATGTCCCAGTCCTAATTTAATGCATTTTTTCAGTGCAGTTGATTTTAAACTAGCAGTATTTCTGCTGCCAACATTTCAATGCGCTTGGCATCCTCTCTATCCCACACTCGCTGCTATATCTACTGTCTATATGTGAACTACAAAAAGGAATGCATGATAAACAACAATAAACAGTAAATAGGTTCTTCATATTGAGGTGCATTTGAAATGATAATATTTAGACTGTGGATTTTTCCCTCATGCTGCAGTCTTAGTTTATAACTAAAGAAATAAATCTGACATGTTTTTGCCAGTTCTGCTTGACTTGTGGTCCAGACCATGTAGACAGTCTGGACAAAAGCAGCGATCACCCTGGGGTTTGCTCAAGACTTACGCAGAGCGTGCCACTCGTCCTGCCGGATGGTCTTAGTGATGTTGACAGGCAGGTTTCGGGGTAGGATGGATGAAGTGTAGTGGTATTTCACGGGAGTACATCTCTGAATCAGACCTAAGATAAAAACACAAAATAAATAATATTCAGTGTCCTTGTTCTGCAGTCAAACTGAAAACAGTCGAGTGCTATTAAGTGCCTATTGACTCCTTGCATTATCAAATTCAGTGAAGTCTTAAGTGGGTCAATCGACTAAAACTGAAATGGCTGAAATTAGGTTAGAATCAGCATAATCAACACAGGAGGGGATTATGACAAAATATATTTGAAAATACAATTCATGGACATAAGTATTGGGACACCTAATTATTGCACAATTAGGGACTTTAATGATACTGCACTCAAATCCAGAGACTTTAATATGGTGTTGATCCCCCTTTGCAGCTATAACAGCTTCCACTCGTCTTGGAAGCCTTTCCAAAAGATTTTAAATTTTCTGTGGGAATTTGTGTCCATTCATTCTGTAGAGCATTTATGAGGTCAGACACTGATGTTGTACGAGAAAGTCTGGCTCACAATCTCTGTTCCAGTTCATCCCAAAGGTGTTGGATGGGGTTGAGGTCAGGGCTCTGTGTGGACAGTCAAGTTCTTCCACACTGAACTCATTCAACCATCCAGCCATGTCTTTATGACGCTTGCTTTGTGCACTGTCCTGCTGGAATAAAAGTGTCCACAAAGTTGGAAGCATGGCGTTGTACAGAATGTCTTGGTATGCTGAAGCATTAAGATTACCTATATTTAAAAGGTGTGACCAAATACTTTTGTCCATAAAGTGTATTTAGCCGACACACTATGTACAATACATGTAATAATATTTCTATGAAGTCTCAAAATCTGCCTGAGACAGAGTGCACCATTTGAAAAAAACAAAAACAAACAAAAAAAACCCCCAAAACAGCCCAATAGCATTTCAGTATTCAGCATTTTATTCACACCACACTGTAGAGACATCAGTTAAACAGCTCTGAGTATCATTTTTTAATGACACATACTGTTATTCAGTGTTTAAGTAGTGACAATATGCACACAAATCTCAGAAAAGTCTATTTTGTTATGCCATTATGTTCCACAGGTGAAATATAATTCATTTACAGTTAGTTTGATATGTAGGCATCAAACCAGCACTTCCCAACAGAGCTGCAGACTAAAGAATGGTTTACAGACTGTGATTCTGACTAGAGAGGACATATTACCACTAAATAATTAGAGACATTCTTTCCATAATCATTTTAATAGTTTATATCAGAAACAAGTAGTCTGTACTAGAAGATTTCACCGGTATAAGTTGTATAGTGACTTCCAACGATATGGAGCGGCTGGATCAGGTCCAACTTCATCTCTGGACCAATGAACGCAAGTGCGAAGGAGCTGGATTTCAATCCAACAACACCATCTGCGCTTTTTGTTCTGCATTGGCAAGCTGTTGGCAGCTGTGTGGCGTAGTGGTTTATGTGTTAGTCATTATTCAGCTCTGGTTTGTCAGGTTGCACGTTTGAGCCCCATCTGGGTAAGCTTCTATCAAAGCATGACTCAGAGCGTTCGATTCTCACAGTCAATCTGAGCCAATTAGAATTTGGTCAGTTAATCAGAGAATTCAAAAAGTCAAGCGAAGTAGAGTTTAAGGTTTAAACAGACTAGCCAATAGGAGTGTAGGATTCCAGTAATTAGACTGCATGATTCTACTAGGTCAAACAAATTGTAATAATCCACTGCCATTAGTGTACAGGATCCAAGTAACCAGATTACAAGCCATAGTCAGACTGCAAGAGTCTACCAGCCAATCAGATTCCAGGATTCTACTAGCTTTAAGAGTACAGGATTCAAGTAACCAATCAGACTGCAAAATTATACAAAGCATGCTCAGACTGCGAGAATCTACCAGCCAATTTACATTACTATGCAAAAGTCTTAGTCACCTTTTTTCAGTGTGTGATAATTCATATTTCTGCTACCAAAGTTAACATGCCAAAAAAAATATTGTAAATAAACATTAAAGCAGTAAAAAAGTATCAAGATTTGTTTTGTTTGTAAAAAGGTAGCTGAAATTGTGTGAGCTGGTGAGAACACAGGTTCCAGATTTCTCCTCGGTTCCTTCAGGCGAGGAGGAACCTTTGTGGAATTCCATCAGCAGCTCCTGATTTAATTTACTGAAGAACTGATCGAGTTAAACCAGGTTTCTGATGGAAACTACAAGTAATACTTCCACAAAGAATACACCGATATACTGAACATACAATCACTATTTACTGTGTAATGTTATTGGTATTTATTCTATTTAGGTTTATTCGGTATATTTAGTAATATTCATGTGAAACAAGAGCACACACTGATCATGTGAACAGTTTTTTAAATATTGTTTTTGTAGGTGCCTAAGACTTTTGCACAGAACTGTACACACCTCTTAATGACACAGGGTTCTACTAGGTTCAACTGTACAGGATTCAAGTAAGCAATCAGATTGCTGTAGTCATTGTGACTGGAATTTTAAGAGACAGTTAGAATGTAAGTGGGCTGAATGGGGGTTGGGGGGCTTGCATTTCTAGCCCTATACCTTCACCTCTGCTTTCCAGCACAGGAGGGAAAGGAGCTCATGGAGAGCAGAATACAGTCACCACTTAGAAAATTAAAGGAAACATGCAGGATCATCTGCACGTTTCTGTGGAGTCTGTGAGCCATCCTGAGTGACATTTGTGAGGTTGCTTTCATGGTATGCGAGAGTGTGTGTGTGTGTGTGTGTGTATGTGTGTCTGAGAGAGAGAGAGAGAGAGAGAGAGAGAGAGAGAGAGAGAGAGAGAGAGAGAGAGAGAGAGAGAGAGAGAGAGAGAGCGAGAGAGCGAGAGAGAGAGCGAGAGAGAGACAGCCAGCTGTGGTACAGAGGATTAAATTTGAGCATCATTCTTCCTGATCAGCCTCTAATTAAGCTAAAGCAAGTAGGTGAGAAAATCATCGCAATTAGCCGCCATCATACATCACAGGAAGCATGAGTCAAAACTCTGCATGACAGAATCAATCAGAAGGGTGTGTATCCTATAGAGACTATCCACTTAAATAATTAAACTTCTGGAACATCTAGCTCATCATTAGCAACTCGGTAAGGAGTCCACGCAAATCAACAACACTGAAAACACAACACTGCACTGACGTTTTGGCCACGAACACTGAGAACGAAGTTTGTTAGGTACTCCTACCATATACATCACATTGACAAAAGTATTGGGATAGGCCTGGTGTTTGGTCAGGGTTTGGTCAGGGAACCTTATTTCCAGCGAAGGGCAATCTTAATGTTTCAGCATTCCAAGACATTTTGGACCACACCATGGGGAAAGCCCTTTCTGTTCCAGCATGACTTTGCCCCAGTGCACGAAGCAAGATCCATAAAGAAGTGGTTGGATGAGTTTGGTTTGGAAGAACCTGACTGGCCCACACAGAGCCCTGGCCAACACCTTTGGGATAAACTGGATTGGAGATTGTGAGCCAGGCCTTCTCCAACATCAGTGCCTGATTTCTACAAAGTGACTGGGCACAAATTCCCACAGAAATTCCAAAATCTTGTGTAAAGTCTTCCAAGAAGAATGAAAGCTGTTATAGCTGTAAAGGGAGGACCAACTCCATATTAAAGTCTATGTATTTGAAAGCAATGTCATTAAAGTCAATGGAATGTCAATGGAGAGATTCAACTGTTTTACTTTAACCCATCTGTTGGAACACAATCGGTCAACCCCCCTACAGCTCGTCCTTTAACAGAATGCTGAGAATTACACACATCCTAATGACACAGCAAGGTTGAGAACAGTTCTCCAAACATCCTGCAAATAGTGGTCAGAAACCAACCATTAAGAGGACTGACAAACTGTACAAAATACTAAAACCTTTAAATATAGAGATACATGGACAATAAACAAAATAGATGTCTTAAAAAGTAGCCAGTGTGTACACAGTATGTAAAATATCACTGCTGCTGAAAACCTCATATCAGTCAGCTGTGGGCCTATGGTGGTCCCTCCTCCACTGTAACTCCTACACGGTTTTAATAATGTACACAGCCTCTTGTTTGTAGTAATATAGTACCATTCTGAAGCTGAAAACCAATTCACAGAGACAGCTAGCTGTAATAAAGTGTAATAAAGACCATCAAGATGTAAATAAAGTCATTCACCGTGGTTTGATGTGTGTTAAAAAAAACAACTTATGTCTGAAGTACTGTCTCTAAAAGCTTACATGCTCCTGTATATGGGGTCTGATGTCTAAAACAGTGATTTTTAATAGTATTGAGGGGATTTCTCTTAAAATGACATTAAATAGCACCCAACTGCAAGAACACAAATGTCCCATTAAGGTGACAAACACTTCTGTAATGCTACCCTTAAAATAATTTTTATACTAATTTTAAGTATGTTGGTAATAAACTCATTTTCAATCAGAACCCTTCAGTTTTTAGACATTTCTACATCTATGTTTATGGTGGAAATTCCAAAGACAGATGAAGCAGACTATTATTGCATACCTAAACTAGTGGTGAAGTAAAATCAAGAAGTAAATCTTTCTTTAGAAATGTTTTTACCCTTCATTAAACACTGAAGCATTAAAACCACAGACAGGTCAAGTGAATACCAATGATTATCTTGTTACAATAATACCAGTCAAGGGATGGGATGTTTTAGGCAACAAGTGGGAACAAGACAGATCCTGAAGTGTAAGGTCATGAAACAGAGGAGTGTATGAAGGGTCAGATTGTGATGGCTGGACAACTGGGTCACAGCATCTCCAAAACAGCAGGTCTTGTGGGGCTTTCCCAATTGCAATGGTTAGCACTGGGGCTGCACAATATATCGCAAATTTATATCGCAAAATATACATATCGCGAAAGACTGACTGAACTGCAACAAATGGTGTTTTTCCAAAGCTCTTCACTCGGTGCCATGGCGAACCGGGCAAAAAATATTAAATTATTATTAATAAATTATTTTTACATTTATTTAAGATTTAAAATTATGAAATAATGAAAAAAATATTCAACACATTTTCAACAATGTTCAATGGTTCAAATGTTCTATGGGAGGCATTAAATGCTCTGTTTAGGTAAATTCTTTAAAAAAAACATGTTGGCATGGAATTAATGCATTTCATTTTTTTCCTGCATAGACTAGTCAGCATCTGGAGTCTATGTTACCAGCAAAGTTTTTACTTACTTATCGCATCCCTAGTTACAACCTACAAAAAGCAGTCCAAGTAAGGACTTAAAGGATGAAGCTGTGCAGCTGCAGACTGGCCAGAGTGTCCTCGAGTCCCGGCATTCATATGGTCCACATGACATTGTTGCAGACCAAGTGCACCCCTTCATGGCAACAGCATTCCCTAATGGCAATGACGTCTTTCAGCAATCTATACCTTGCCATACTGCAATAATTGTTCAAGTATAGTTTAAGGAATATGGCAAAATTTAGTGTTTTATAAATATAGTGTTATATTTTTATATTTAGACTTGGTCTCCAAAGTGACAAATGCTGGACCAAATACTGATCCATAGAGGCCCAACCTCCCATTGGTGGTTAAGGAATTGCCTCTGCAATCAGTAGATCATGGGTTTGAATCCCAAGATGGCTAGTGGCACTGCTGAGGAAACTTTTAGCAAGGTACAGTTCCGATACACTGCTCTCTGGGCGCTGTGTTCCTGACTGCCCGCTGCTTCACTTGGTGAAGGGGTTAAATGCAGAGAAGAATTTCACCCTGTTCACACTGTGCTGAGGTGTGTTCATGAATGCCATGTCTTCATGGGTCAGAGCTGTTTTGGTGGTGCGAGGAGGACCTTTACAATGGAAGGTGGTTTTAATGTTATGATTTGCAATTAATTTTTTTGTTCTTTTATGTAACTTTTACCATTCAAGTCTAAATTCAAATGTAGAGGTCGACCGACATGGGTTTATCTAAAGCCGATGTCAATATTTAGTCAGAGTCAGCCAATGGCCGATATAGGGGCCGTTCACATATCGCGCCAACGAAAAACCCTTGCTGAAACTCTGCTACACGATTTATTTACGCAGAAAAGAAAAAAAAAATGCCGTAGTGTTTGGGTGCACCCCATTATTCAAATACAAAAAAAACTCTGGGAATTTCACCAGCTGATCCAGGAGCTCCGCCTGGACAACGGGAGGTTCAAAGCCTATTTCAGACTCGACAAGGACCAGTTGGATTATATTTTAGGAAAACTTAGGGGGCTTGACAAATCCTAAAGTTCAGGAAATTCCTGGACCACAATGATGAGCTGCTCCTCCATGTATCTGCTGAGGCGTCAGAGTAACGGAAAAGGAGAGGAAGCTAATTGGTTGAATCTTGTCACATGACCCGCTCTGCGCTTGCGGCATTCTGAATGCATTCCGTACGCGCCTGAAAAAAAAAAAAAAAAACCAGGCACGTGGCACCACGTATGCTTCGCGACCGCGACGTTTATATAGATTTATATAGATAAGTGTGTGTCTTTGAAATATCAGAATTCAACACTTACCCTGTCCGCAGAGATGCCTAAATAGCGTACTAAATGCTGATATAAATTCCTATAGATTTACACCTGTTCAAATTATCTAAGAATCAGCTAAACTCATTAGCTTGCCTGCTATCTCTGCCTCAGTGTCTCTGCTCCACAGCCAAATAAATGACTGTGGACATTCACTAACTGCACTACTGTGGGTTTCACTAACAAGAGGAAGCTGCTATGCTCACTATAAATAGCAACACGACAATGAACAATGACCAGTATTCAAATGATTTGAGCCATCCTATGTCTATGTTTTTCACCATTATCAACATTACATACAAAAATGTGTAGTGTATGTGTTTCTGAATAGTAAAAAAAAAAAGGACATATTTCATACTGTAGACTCAATGAAAGGTCATGAAATCTGAGATGGTATGAATCTCTACACTGCACCAACTCATATCAAATCGCTGCCTTTGTTTCAATCTCAACGCAGGAAGTTGAAAAAAAATCTGTGAAATTCTCTAGTGACAAAGTAAACAGAGAAAATAGTTCATGTCTCCCTTCATGCAACTAAGATTTATCAAAAAAGTATGGATGGATGCCATGTAAAAAAAAAAAAAAAAAAAAAAAGAAAGACGGATTTTGATTTAAAACAAATAATAAAAGGTTGGACACAGGTCATATACATTTTTCATGCAGACATGCACTTTACTTGAACCCTGACACTGCACTGACGTAACCAATAAATGTCACTGTATGCTGTCTTTAGCTGTCATGACAGATCATGTTCAGTCATGCTACTGCAACCAGGATCGTCAGGATTGATGCCATAATGTTTGATGCCAAGACAGATACATCACATGCAAAGTGTACTTGTCCTAACATTATGGTTCGCTGTTACAAAGACAATGATATCAGTCCATACAAATAAAAGCAAATATAACGTAACACTTCCATTACTGGACATAATCGGTCATAACAAATCATAGCAGCATGTATCACCTGCCTTGACATGATTATATCCATGTTATTGAAGTTCAAGTAACATATTAACAGTATTATTTTATGGATTTAGGCTAGAAAAGGATCAAACATAGAACCATAGTGAACGAAATGTATCTGGATCAACGTATCAGACTACGAGCAAATGTTACAACTCCGTCTGTTCCAATTACTCTCTATGGGGTGAGTTCTACTATTGGCACTTGCACTACTTTTGGCTGAATTCACGAACAGTAGGCACTGGAAAGCTCATGCGGTCATCTGTAGCAGAGATGTGGCGTGTTTATTCATTTTATTCACCATTTTATTTCAATATTTTAAAGATGACTGTGCTATGTCCTGCTCTCCCTTCCTTAATAAAGCGACAGCTTAGTCCAGCTCAGTGTAATATCAGATTTCTGAAATGAGACCATGAAAAAGATGCTGCCCGCAGTTTTCCATTGAACGACCTGTTTTTTAAGGCACTTATGCATTACCGCCAGCAAAGTATGCATTAACCCAGCAAAGTATGGAGGGCTGCATTATGAATAGCCACTTAGAGGAAGGTGAACAATGCTAAAGATTCAAAGAAAGGAGAAAATAGAGAAGAAAAAAAAAACATTCACACGGTCTGCCACGGTTAATGCACATCAGCTGTAACAGGAACAAAAGTTCTCATGCGAGTGGTGATTCAGGATCTGCTTATTCATACATTTAAAATAGCTCTAGTCACAGAACCAGATTTGAGATCAGCACTCCTACCCTGAAGAGCTTTCTGAGGCTTTAAACAGACATCAGGTTTATTCCCAGTCACGCAAGGCCAAGACTATCAGCTCCGAAGCAGAAGTTCGCTTTTCAATCGGCAGGAGCGTACGGCCAGAGCCTGCTGTGGAAGATAATCGCTCGCTCTGTTTGTACAGAGTTGTTTTGTTTGTAGCTCCTTGTTTGATTGTGTGCGGCAATGCAGCATCAGCAAACGCACAAAGGGCACACGCAGCACATATGTAGATCAAGTTTGAGCAAAAGGAGGTTGCTTTTTTGCATTAAGAGCAGGTCAGAGTCAAGAGCTGGTTGGCGGTGTCGTTCATTACAAAGACAGGTATGAGGAATAGGTCACAAGAAGGGGAAAAAAAAGATTTGTCACTTTAAGAAAGCCAGAAGCCAAGAAAACCAACTTTATCAACCATAGGGCCCATCTATAGAAACAAGATAGTAACTGGGTATAATGGGTGATAAATTGGAAATATGGATAGACTCTTGAACAAACAATGCTGCTATCTGTATTTGTGCACCATTAATAAAACATGCAATTAGTTGGTGTTCTTTAAGTACTTGGGATATCATACTTAGAAAAGCATACAGGTACATAAATATTGTCATACACTACCAGTCAAAAGTTTGGACACAGCTTCTCATTCAACAATTTCCTTTGGTTTTACTATTGGCTACATTGTAGATTAATATTGAAAACATCACCTACTGCTCTGATGACAGCTTTGCATACTCTTGGCATTTTTCAATCAGATTTATAATGAACCCGACCTGCAATGGTGTTTAATTAACAGGAGTTATTTGTTAAGAGTTCATTAGTGGAGTTTCTCTCCTACTTAATGTGTTTGGGATCATCAGTTGTGATGGTCGGGTTGGTCCACAGTTGGTGATCCTGTTCCACTACGGGTCTACTGCACATTTTGGCAAGAACCACTTAACTAAGTAAAAAAACAACAGTCCATCATTACTAGGGATGCACCGATCGATCGGCCAGTGATCGGAGACGGACGATTTTTGGCCTGATCGGTGATAACTCCCACGTATTGCCGATTTCAAACCGATCTTTTTTGGGGGGTTTATTTATTTGTTTATGTATTACCTTTTATTTATTTAAACTTGTAAAGAAAAATTATGAAAAAAAGCTTTATATTAAAGAAAATTAGATTTTTGTTTGTATTTGCTATAGAGCTGCTACTATCATATGTCACTATTATAAAAGTAACCAGTAAACGGGGAAAGTAACTACCACGTTACATTAAAAAAGTTGAAACCCATTTTTTGTGTCGTTGTCGTCGACTACATGCAGCAGCTCTAATTTTCTGTTATCTGGGGAAAAAATCTGTATCGGAAAAATCGGTCTCAGCCGATCACACTTTTAAAAAAATCGGTAATCAGAATCGGTCAAGAAAATTGCAATCGGTGCATCCTTAATGATTACCTTATCACAGAACATATCCTGGTTTGTTTAACTCTTTTTTTGTTTACTGCATAATTCCACATGTTCCTTTATCATTGCTATGATATTTCACAATGTAGAAAATACTAAAAACAAAGAAAAAAACATTGAATGAGAAGGTGTGCCCAAACTTTTGACTGGTAGTGTATAAAGAGAGGTCAGAAATAGTAAAGATGAATGATTTACAGGTAAGACCACAAGTGAAGTTGGGGGAAACTAATGTAAATCAAAAAATGCATGATATAATCTCTTTAATGCTAGATAATGCACGAAGATTTAATTACAGTCAGTTTAGATCATTTTAATGGGCCCATTCATCACTAAATGTGCACTGAATGTAAGGAACAGCTGGAGTTTCCCCATTGTACAAAAGAATGAAGTTAGAAGACTTGGTATCAATTACAGCCAATATTTTCCGCAGTTAAGAGTTTTTATTAAATGTACAAAAAATGAATTGACATGATAAATACAGCACGAGATGATAGAATTTGTTAGCAAACAAATTCAAACAGCACCACAAACAGTGGCCCATACAGTGACCGGGCTGTGATCCACCTTCCTGTGAAAGCAAACCCAGTATTGATCCCTGTTTCTGGACAAGGGCAGTGGTGAATGACACATGTAGTCGATAACCTTCTTTCAGTGCAGTTAAGAAAATGTTAGAACGGTCTGTTCTTCGGCTTTGGAAAAGAAATACATTATGACTCATTTCTAGCTTCCCATACTGGGTACGCCTACTTAGACTTTGGGCCACCAGAGCATATGCCATGGATACTACTCAAAAACAAACATGTTCTTTTAAACAAGTACATGCAGGCTACTAAATGTTTTTTGGATTGGATTACAGTTCTATGGTAAAGAAACTTCACACTTTTTGGAGGTTCTTCGAACTTTTCACCCATCCGTCATCTTTACAAACAAGAGTCCTGCTCTTTCTTTTCTTACTCCAAAATGTATATCCAAAACAGAAAGACAGTTCAGGTACAACTACTGTGTGTTGTATTGATTCTATTTGACACTACAACAAATAATATATAACATCATATAATATATAATTACACAAATGACATCCAATTATATACAATTTAATACATAATACTCTGAGCAGAGCATTGGCCACTTATTTGCAGGTCATACGACATATGAACTCCATTGAACCTCAGCTGTCATTATAAAAAATCAATGTACAGTTAACCCTTCAGTCATTCACAGATTTTTTCTTAGAACCTAATAATTGTTTGTGGAAACCCCTGCAAATTCACGGACTCTGGAGATGTCTTCTGCATTTCTTTTTGCTTTCCCGTGGCAAAACATACTTTTTCATGCATTCTAGTGCGAAATTATTTAAAAATATATTATTGACTAATTTTGTACCAAATATTGAAGTAAATTCAGCTACATTTCTATATAAAATGTAACTGTATCAATGTTTTGGTACTGTCCAGAGAACACAAAGGCCTCGTTTACACTGCAGGTCTTGATGCTCAATTCTGATTTGTTGCCTATATCCGATTTTTTTTTACCTTCTGTTTAAACGTTTTTTTTTAATTGTGACCCATATCCAATTCGCTTGTTTACACTTGCTATAGCAAAGGGGGGTTGTTACACCACACAGTAACCAAGAATGCAAAATATGCTTAATGCTGGCTCTGCGATATGCAAAACTCACCAAATAACACCATGATTTTGAGGCGGAGAAGAAGGAAAAGGGCGATTATTGCAGCCTGCGCATATGCTTCAGTTATTATGGCCTCGACCATTCAGAGGAACGTCTGGGTGCTTGAGAGATATCAGGATTGGTGGGAGAATATTGTGGCGGGCTTTAGCGAGGAGCAGTGGGACCGAAATTTTAGAATGAGCAAGCCAACTTTCGATTTGCTGTGTCAACATTTGTCCGCATTCCTCTCTTACAACGACTCGACATTTCGCCGGCCATCCCTTTGCAGATGCGCCTCGGGGGTTGCTCTCTGGTGGCTTGCAACAATGCCTAGGAAAATCCGATCTGCATGTTTACACGACGGTCGCATCGGCACATATCTGATTTATATCTGATTTATTTCCACATAGGAATGAGGTCTGAAACCGATCATAAAATATCCGAATGCATGCGTTTTTTTCCTGTTTACACTGTCATGGAACAGATCTGTGTCACATATGAGCAAAAATTCTAAATTGGGTCACATTTAACGGACAGTGTAAACGTGGCCAAAGACAGACTCTTGGGATGGTGAAACACCTCTGTACTCAGATGCAGGTTGTTTGAATATAGCCAATCTGAGAGCGTTGTTCATTTATCCTTGCTGCTGATTGGCTGCTACACTGTACAGTACAGACACGGATTCCCGTTTGCATTTTTTTATGGGTAATGTGTTAACCTGAATTTAAAATGAAATTAAAGTGTTTTGGAAGCATATTTAGGGTTTACGTCATAACAAATAGGCATTTTTAGACATTTCTTTTAATCACAAATTTGCTTCTTTTTTTTTTTTTTTAAACAATCGAGTACAAGTTGTCACATATTTTTAATCTGCTGGCGAGGGACTTGTTTTGCTTATCTCTCTCTCACTCACTCAGACATATAGGCTGTGCCCCAACTGAATACTACAACACCGAATCAATCGTGTGTGTGCAGTATAGAAGTGTGTGCTTTGGGACATAGAGAGAAAACTCAAATAAATACATCACACACACTCCAGTACACCCATGTAGCTGGGAAAGGGTGCGGCTGTGTTTCTCAGAAGAACCATACTGTGTGCACATTTTAAATATGTTGTTAAGTGCATTTCAAGATTTTACTTTCTGAGTGCTGGACTATTTAAAATGGAATGAAACATTTGAGCAAGGCAACAGACCTGGAGTGCTAATGGATCATGACGCTGGTTCTTCGTTTGGTAATTCAGCTTAACTGAGTTAATAATATAATAATAAAACACTACGAAATATAATAACAAAAAAGTAATATTCACTACTAATTTCAACCAAAGCCCTGGAATAGCTGGTATAGATGGAATAAAATTCCAGGTTTGCTGGAAATATTTTTTGTTGTGGTGTCAAAATAAAAGTCAATCCTTTCACTAGAATATTTCAAACTGGCACAAGATGTCAAAAGGAGGGGAGTTCAAAACATCAGAATATCTGTCTGTGTATATTATTTATAATATTGCTGTTAATGTTACCTCATCATTGCTGTTGGGCTTCTTTGAAGGTTTTATGTTTTCATTCAGAGTGAAAAGCTCAAACATACTCAAGCATGCTGCACAGTCACGTCTCACATATTTAAGCCTAAATCTTCATGACTGTGACATAAATGACACAAACGACTACCACTTCACATCTCCCTGCTTAATTTCACTCCAAAAGTTTGCCCACAGAAAGGACGATCAGCGAGCATCAGCATAAGTCTTATGTTTAATTCTTTAATAACCATGGATACCATTTAATCTGATCAAATGAAGCCACTGGGATCAGCAAACCAGGAGCAACAAACTCAAACAGGATCCTCTGGATTAAGCAAGGCAGACAGATGTATGTTGAGCCATAAAATGTAATACAATCCTGACTTCTGGCTCGGCCTCAGACTGACAGCCTAGCCTGCTTTATCCCAGCTTCATCATTTATGGCATCTATACAGGCACTTAGAGGCACCAGGGAAGCCCAATGAACAAATTATTAATGAAGGTACTGTCAAGTGTGCAACATGCAGCCTGGAGGCCAGCAGGAGATGCAGCTGCTGCAAAGGTTTAGTCTGAAATGTTGTGGACTAAAAAAAAGGATGAGGGAAGGAATGTTTGGATTGAAGAGTAGATAAAATTGCAAACAAAGAGAGTATGAATATCTGCTGGGTTTAGTACCATCTGTCCTTTAAAGGGCCAGTGCCTACTTTTTTCTTGTATTTTATTGTTGACCTGCAATCTGTGGTCCATGCAGGACACTGGTTTGGTTTTATGCGTCAAAAATGGATATCACTACCTTTTCTAAAACACCTTTCATTAAAATTTTAATGTTCAATGCTACTGTGCACTTAAGACTCAGCTCTGTCAGCTCTGATTGGATTCCTAATGTCTAATCTTAAAAAAAAACAAAACAGCCCAGTTAATCATTTCTTGCATCTTCGATGTGAATGGGCAGAATAATGTTGCTGTAGGCTGAACAAATGGCTGTATGTAAATGTGTTTGTAACACTTGCTGTCTTGTATCAGGAGCCACAAGCTGGAAAATTCACTGAAGGATTATGTTCACTTCCAGAACACCATTCTATTCTCAACATAAGTCTTGTTTTTATTGCAAATAAAACAGACACACACTTACCCCCATCTGTCATCTCTTTAAGGCCCGATTCTAATATTGTTCCACAATGTCTCGAGGTCGTGATTTCCCTCTGTCCTGGTGCGCTCATAAATAATTCACTCCTTCTTCCTCCTCTTGAGATGTGTGGCCCATTAGACCATTATAATTCATTATCTCATGGATTCCTAACAGATGTAAATGCACTCGACACAATCGAAGAAGTGAAATTGCCCACAAGCCGTTCAGAACCACGGATCATCACATGGTTATAAGTCTATGCAGTTGGTTATTCCATTGTACAACTGATAACGTAGCCAGTCGTTTATGTTAAATGAATAAAACATGACCTTAATAGAGCCTGTGGTTTGGACTATATGCTAACTGAGACATGAGTGAGATGTTTTCTTCACTAGGATCTGATGTGTAAGCATTCCATAAAGTGCCCACCCACTCCCAAGCCTATAGAATCACACCTCAAGAAGCTAAGTTTCAAAAACAGAATTCATTTTTTTTGTGATGTCACAAAAGCCAGCATATTTACATATATCCATCTATTCAGCCTGCCTATTCACAGCAAGGCTATAAAAAAGGGTTTCACTCCTGACATGTTTTGAAATATACACAGTACAGAGCTGCCAATCACAATAAAGGTCATTTCCATTTATCAGTCTTAAAGGCACAGTAACAACCCCCCCACTTAATTATAAGGGAGAAAAAGGTTTACACTGTCAAAATTGGCCATTAGGAAAAGAAAAAAAATTTACCTGTATTTATTTATATTTTTATTTATATATATATATATATATATACACACACACACACATATACACACACACATTTTATATATATAGCATGCATTCATAATATATACATATACATTGATGTGAGCAAACATACATACACGTATGCAGCTTTATATACAGATAACCATATATTCGCATACACATACATTTTTGTATGATTTATATAGTGTAGTGTTTACATTATACTGCTATGTTGCATATGCTCTTATCTTTTAACTCTCACTTGTGGGACTAATAAAGCTTTTTTTTTTAATCTTTCCTCATCCACACAAAAACCCTGAACATTCTGCACACCAAAAAGGATGCTTTGGAGGGATGCCATAAGAGAACCACCGTTTAATGGATTCTTCAGCCTTGGGCCAAGCACTGACACCTTTATTTTTAGGGAGTGTGGCTGTATGTGGTGTCAGTATGGGCCCTGACACACACACACCTACCTTACCTTTGTATATTAGATCGTCCGTCTCCAAGTCGAAGCCCTCCCGGTGGCACCTCCTCCAGAGTCCGGAGACGGTGGAGTTGAACTGGCGGCTGCAGTGGGACTCCATGGCGGACGCGGAGGCTGTGAGATGCCGCTTCTCCCGCCCGCTCTCGGGGGGCATGCGGAGGGGCAGGTTGTGGTTGGAGATGTAGATGTAGCCCGGGTCGTTGCGCTTGCTCGCGTAGTTCTTGCAGCGCTCGCGGTGGCGCCGCGCGTCCGTCTCGTACCAGTAGTCCGTGCAGATCGCCATGGCCAGCAGGCACAGCGCGCAGAGCGCCAGAAACAACCCCGCGCCCGTCAGCATCTTCATGGCGGCCATCTTCTCCTCGGTTCGGGGGTCCAAACCCCGGACAGGGGTTTTACTGCAAAAAAATAAAGCGGGGCTGCGGAGAGTGACGCTCAGAAACCCTCGCCCCCCTCGCCCGAGGACATGGCCGAGTCCGAGCGCACGGAGAGAGCCTGATACAATCCTCCTCTCCCACCATCCACTCCTGATCTGACAGAGTGAGAGAGAAGGGGGGTGGGAGGTAAAGGTAGAGCAGTGAGAGAGAGAGAGAGAGAGAGAGAGAGAGAGAGAGAGAGAGAGAGAGAGAGAGAGAGAGAGAGAGAGAGAGAG
>JBBPDC010000039.1:17348354-17381208 GCA_037974485.1 Hemigrammopetersius urotaenia | reverse complement strand
TAGTGCTTCGGTGGTAATTGAATTCACTTTTGTAAAGCACACATATTACCCTTGTCTGGTCCAAATCCCCCTCTGGTCGTAACTTAAAGCGAAATTGTTCATTTAACAGCGTGTGTTTATCTTCCATCGCTAGCTTGACTGAGCCACATGAAGTGGCTCCTTCTTCTGGCATGCTGGTCGCCGACGTAGCGCAATACTGCCCCCACTGGTTGTGTGGTACTGCAATGCAGTGGGGTGTTTAATTTTCAAATTAATCGCGCGTTATAGAAAATAAATTAACGCAAAAAGTTAACGCGATATTTTTAACAGCCCTACTTGTGTTATTATGAAACTTCATTTGGATAGTAGTGAAAAGCTGATGTTGAGAAAAAGTTTCAGACCCCAGATTACATGCACAATTAGAACAAATGAAATAGAAAACTATTCTAGTTAAATAACAGGAAATGCAGTTAAAATACAGTTAAAATACAAGTGTGGGCATGTTACACTCATAAATTGACAATAGGTGAATAGACAGATGGATAGATGGCTGGATGGATGGATGGATAGACAGACAGAGAGATAGATAAACAATAAACAATAGACATAGACAGACAGATAGACAAACAGATAGACAGATAAAAAGATAGACATAAAGATAAATAGACAGACAGACAGACAGATAGACAGATAGGTGGATAGATGGATGGACGGACGGACGGACGGATGGATGGATAGACAGACAGGTAGATAAACAATAGATACTGGGCTTCCACAAGGAGCTCATTCATATACTGTACATAAAATCACTATTTATTGTAGAATGATATTCATATTAAATCTTTTCAGTTTTATTTAGAATATTTAGCTGTTAATGTGAAAAAACCCATACTGCTCATCTAAACAGTATTGTATATCCAGTGACAACAAAATACATTCATTTGTGCAAAAAACATCCACCACATTCCAGTGGGTTCTGCCCTGTTGTTTATTCAGAGACGTAGAGGCAAGTGAGTCTTAAGCTAGTCTTGTGATGGCCCTGGCTTTTCTGACCAGGCTACTGAGATGCTTGATGTGTGATGCAGAGGGGCCAGAGGACCACTGCAGAAAGAATAATGCTGGTCACAGCAGACTTATTGAATAATGCTTGGAAAAACCCCAACATCCTGCCACACACATTGAAAATCCTGGGCCTCAATAGAAAGTAGAGCCTATTGTTACTTTTCCTGTACAGAGAGTCCTTTTTTACTCTACATTACCAGTCTAACTAATATTTTTGCACACCACGGGTTTTCATTACTTGCAGATTTGATCTCTGTTAAGCACTGGAAAGCTTTTGAGTGAACAACTGTACATAAAATATGTCAAATAAAACAAGTTTCCTATATAAGAATGTCAAACAGCGCGTATCTGACACCCTATTAATGGGTTATGTGGTGATGCAGGGTCAAATTCTAGTCTGTCCTTTAAATTTAAATGCACTCGTTCCCTCTTAATAGCTCATTAAATATCTAACAGTTGTCTGGTGATCTGCATTACCAACTATGTTGGGTAGCTTTTTCTTGGTCAGTAGCGATGAATGAAAAATGACATTTCCTGGCTAATAAAGGCACTCAAATGGTAAACATACCGTAAATGTATTTGATAGCTAAGAATACTGAGTGTGTCTTTACTGAACATTAAGTCAGTACCATGCAACTGTAGAAAATCTCAGTGTGTTTCAAAACGTTTGACTGTTAGCGCATATATTACATTTAGCGCACAGATGATTTCACTTGCCAAGAAATTGACCACCACCATGAACGAAATCCACCACCAACTCCTTTTCTTGCTGACGTTAAGCTGCATGTGGTTTTTCCTGCACCACAAAGACAACGTCCTCCACCAGCGTACAGTACTCTGACTCACCTCCATTGTGAATACACCCTACAGTCATGAGAGAACTTCTGTAAGTGGCATTGGCTGGTGTTGTACTGACAATCTGATGTATAGAAGGTGGAGAGGGAGCTAGGCAGGACAGTTGAAGTGCAGATTTCTTTTTACATTACTGCTAGTCGTTTCATTTCCATTCTGATTCTCACCCGATGACATGACTGTTACACCGCAGATGCCTTTGCAAGAAACTGCAGCATGAATTTTTGATCAGTCTAGAAGGTGTCAAATTGACTCTCCATAATAATGAGGGGAAACTGTATGAGAGCATTCAGATCTCCCCAAAACACCCAACCAATCTTTTTTTTATTTTTCTGAGGACATTATCTGGCAAGCTGGCCGAAATGTGTCTGTTAGAGCAGATGTGACCACTTGTGCTGGACCTTGGCAGGAAGCAATGGGCCTTACAGGAAGTGTGCTTTGTCGAGATAAAAACAAAAAAAACACGTAGCCAGCTAAGTTCAGCCACCCCTTCCATAACAAGTTGTGATATTTTCACCACAGAGAAGCACGAATGCACGCTCACAGGGCGATGACTCACCTTTGATGTGGCTGATTCTGCATGAACAAGCCACAGAGATAAGGCCCTGAAACCGTACCGCAAAACACACCAGGAACACGCAACAGGTCTTAGGTAAAATCCATACAGCCTTTCCAGGTATCATGGAGAGTTACAGTGCACTTTCTACTTTTGAGATTAAGATTTGTCGTTTAAAAGAAAGCTAATCTGTTAGGATTTAGGACTTGACCCTTGATCCTCTGGAGGTCAAACAATAAAGAAAGCTCTTTCGGGGCCCTTGCTTTTTTTTAAAAGAATGCTTTGTATGATGTGAAAACATGACGAACACACCATAGAAAAGATTACTTAGAAAAAATCTTGCATTAAAGCTAAGAACCTTTTAATCATCTTACACAAGGTTTGGAAGAACTTGATAGTCAACTGCATTTGCTGATTTTGTTTATGTTTGCTGATAGAATACATACATAGTAGATGCAGGTGATGTAAAAAAAAAAAGGTACATTCAGCAGAACTGCTATTATGTGACTAAGTTTTCTGTTTTTGTAAGAATTTAGTGGAGATTCCCATGACGAGCCATGGGTAATCCCTTATTTTTTATGGAACACCGTCTTTGCTGTTACAACAATGGCAGCATTGAATCAGAGGCTTCATAGCAAACATGTTCCTCTTTTCAAAGGACAAATTTACAACATATCCTTGAAATTCACATTTACTTTGATTTAGCTGTGCTCAGAATCAAGGTAATCTTTCCTGATGGGGCCTGACAGGTTCTTAGGTATTGGGGTGGGTTTGATTTCCAGTGAGTGTAATAGACTCTCTCTCTCTCTCTCTCTCCCTCTCTCTCTCTTTCTTTCTCTCTCTCTCTCTCCCTCTCTCTCTCTTTCTTTCTCTCTCTCTCTCTCTCTCTCTCTCTCTTACCTGCTTTCAGAATAGCTCCAGAGTGGGAGAGTGGGTGACTTCCCCTTACTTGTTAAATTCTTTTAAAGTGTGTTTTAGAGTTTGTTAAGCATTTCTGCAAGCCCAGCTTTAGTAAGAGGAGCTTTAGCACAGTGAGGTTAATGGTTGGAGGCAGGTTGATTAGCGTAGCAAAGATTTTTAAGACTTCAGTCTATCCCAGCATGACATTGTTAAGTAATTCAAAGTGCTGAGTTTTGCCTCACCAGTCAGGCCTGCTTGGTTGGGATTATGAAGTACAGGCCAGGTTCGAGATTCACACCTGTGCAGTTAACCCAACTCTTAAAGGAGTCCCTTAGCAAAAAGCATTTCGTTCAAGTGTACTACGAGATACTTATTTTATACTAAAACTGAGGCAGTATACTTGAAGTTTACTTTTTATACACTTAAGAATAGTATAGTGAAGTATACTTGATTTATACTTATAAGTATACTTTTATAAACTTAAAAACGTAACAAAATTAGTATGTTTTCTAGTACACTAGAAGTACATGGTCTGTATACTTGCTATACTTATACTCAAGCATACTTAATAAAATGAACTTTAAGTATACTCCTTTTTGCTATGGCATGGTATTAGATCCAGAAAACCACTTAAATACAACTTTAAGCTGATGCTCACAGTATGATGTTTATTTAACTTTACAGTTTTATCATACAAAAATGCAAAACACATGTTGAATAAAGGGGATTTGTCATATAAGCAGTTTTTGAGGAAATACATACAAGTGACATAAGGTCAGGCCTTTATCTGTTGTATGCAGACATATTTTTACGTGTGTGAGTGTGGGTGTGGATGTATGTGCATCCATATCCTCACTGAAAGTAGGCTTAACCTGGCCAAAAATAGCTCTTCCACCCTAAGCTGCTAGGGATCTCTTGCAGCGTAGTCACGGTTGGGGAGAATGAGGAATTGGGAATAAGAAGTGAGAAGAGCTGGATGTCCCCCATACACTCTTGCTGAGGCCTGCTCCATGTCATTATGAAAGAGGAGGTGGCCACTAAAACCTCTAGCACACTAGCAGACAGGAAACTAAGCCCACTGTGGCCAGTCTGCCCAAACCCTCGGATCAAAACGCGATCACATTCCCAACAGGTGCTGTTTTTATTGTTGTTGCCTGAGAACACTTTTCCGGATCTGAGAAACAAGTTTAAACCTTGTTATAAGTAGCCGGTGGCCTGGTGGTTAGGGAGCTGCCCCTGCGATCAGAAGGTTGTAGGGTCCAATCCCAAGACTGCTAATAGCACTACTGAGGTAACCTTGAGCAAGTTACCGCCCCCACACTCTGCTCCCTAGGTGCTGTGTTCCCAACAGACCACTGCTTCACTTGGTGAATGGGTTAAATACAGAGAAATAATAATGTTAACACCGTGTGCTGTGGTGTTTTCATGTATGACAAATAGACACATAACTGTAAAGTTGACAAATTTTACACCTAAAGTGTAAAGTCAGTCTTATTTCAGTTTCATATAAAGAGTGGACACTGTTATTGTCTCCTGAATTTCTTTCACATATTTCTTTTGGATTTTCATTAAGATTGCAATGTAGTGCAGGCCTGTACTCTAAAGCACAGAAAGATTCTCAACAGGTTCTTGACCTGTAATTGGTCTGAATCCTTTTGAAAATGTTTCAAACTTGCATATCTCATTTACCAAAGTAGTTCTTTGAAGAGCCGTCCACCGAAAAGCCATTTAGGGAACCAAAAGTAGTTCTTCTGTTGTATGTCTTTAACGAATCCTTTTTAGTGACTTTATTTGGTGTGATGTGATGACGTTAAACCAAACCAGCCTCATATTTCCTAGAAGAATCAAACATGATATTTCATGTAATAGGTTCAAGGAAGAAAATCCTCAGATAATAAAAATATTGGGTTTGGTCTAGAACCTTTGCGGCAAAAGAGAACGTCAACGATTCATAATGATTCTAGCCTCGTTTATACTGCTGGAAGATGTTAAAGGGGCAAAAGATCAATAAAAAAGTGACATGAAACTATGACTAAACCGTGTGGGTAGCTGCCTGGATTCATCTAGTTGAGCTTGACCTTATGTGACCATTGAAGGAAGCAGATTTGATCTTTCTATAATATTTTTAAGCCAGTGAACATGCCCTCGCTGTGTAATGTGGTTTACGTATTTTAATCAATTAATAGACTCCAGGAAATTTGTCTCTCTGAGACTCAAATCCATGTATGCCAAAAGACTAAGTGTAAAGAGATTACTTTCCTAGCAAATTACTTTCCTAGCTCAAATGCAGTCAGTCAAGACATATTTGATGTCTGAGGTTTGCTTCTTTAGTTTTGGCTTAGAAGTTAATCCAAGTCTATGTAACTGAAAAAATAAAGGGTGACTTTGAGTTCCATGACTTTTGAGCTACATTAGCCTCATGGTTCCAGGTCAAGACTAAAGATACTTCAGAAACCAAGCATGCTTCAATGAGTACACTTAGATAAAGGCAACAAATGTGACAGCTGGATGTCTGGTGGTTCAGGAGTTGCCCCTGAGAGCAGAATCAGTGAGTTTGAATCCCAGGACTGCCAGTGGCACCACTGATGTACCTTTGAACAAGGTATTGTGCCCAAACACTTCTCCTATGGTGTTGCGTTCCTTGCAACTCTGGTGTGTTCACGTTTGACCAATGGACACTTTAAATTTGCAAATATCTATTTTGATGCGCCATATATAAGTATAGTATATTTCTGTCACTGGAACACCTAATTTTCTAACACAGTGAAACATAAACTCCACATTTTCAGAATTGTAGTTTTGTATGAGTAGGAAGCAGCGTCCTTCTCTTCATCTCAATTGGTCCGTTCATCATAAAGTGTTTCAAAAGGTATAATCAGTTAAAAATTTAGTATAGGATGATACAATAACGTGAATAAATATCACAGACTAGTTTTTTAAACCGATTAAGAGTTTCTATGTGGTGCTGTTTATGCTGTTTAGCTTTTTAGTTGGCAAAGTGGAGTTATGACAGTCACTGATGTCAACACCCACATGTGGACATCACTCTGGTGCAATTTCAGTCAAAATACCTCATCTTTGAGCGTGAGGAGCGCAATATTTCCTTTTGCAATTCACCACGGTGTTTCCTGTTTTCTTCTTTAACTGTGTGGTCATGATCTTTAAGCAGGGTGGACTGCACCAACCATGTGGGAGGTTTTAAAAACCTTTGCAGTTTTCACCCTTCCAAGTAATTAGCAACAGTTGATATTTCAGAAACTCTGGACCAATAAATACTAAGAGGAACCTTAATATTGAACAGTGTACTGATATTAGTCAGAAACTTGCACTTCAGTTGGGCCTTTGGCTTGAGAAACCATGAATCAGCTAATCTTACCAAAGAGATTGTAGTGACACGGCATGCAAAAAAGCATTTTCGTGGGTCACAATGGGTAGATATTACTTTATTTTTCCAATTCTTTGATCCCAAAGGCTAAAAATAGCTGTAGCTGTATTAACGTACTTAATTACAGTACAATGTAGGCCAACCCTACCACATTTCAGTCCAGCATCAAGAATAAATAAGACACCAGTCACTGTTCATCATGTGTAGACGCTGAAAATGATCAGCCCAGCTTGTTATGAGTGAGCTCGAAGGTGCTAACTCCTCCACTGGAGCGCTGTGACGGTTGCCGGGAGCTCTCAGAGTCTGTATGTTCTGTCAGGTTGCAGGCAGATGTGTGAAAAACGCATTGACACCTCGTGGTAGAGTCTAGACCACAGCACGGCACACAAAGCGAACAAAACAGCTCAGTGTAGCTACTGTCGGCCTTCCTGCTGAAACCTCAAGCTTCTTTTGGTCGTGTGCTCCATATCTAAAGAGTAGGCCCTTCCTGCCACAATCAAAGATCCTTTTGTCCACCTTCTCGTGCTATCAAAATGGCTGTGGTTTTACAGGCAAAGAGGTTTCAAATAGGCACTGAAAAAGGTAGTGAT
Source organism: Hemigrammopetersius urotaenia (assembly GCA_037974485.1). NCBI lineage: Eukaryota > Metazoa > Chordata > Actinopteri > Characiformes > Alestidae > Hemigrammopetersius > Hemigrammopetersius urotaenia. Next base: position 17,373,884 of record JBBPDC010000039.1, on the reverse strand, counting down.
CAAGCCTTGAAGCAAAGGCCATATACCTGGAAAATGAAAAATACCAGGTGGGCGAGTGATGGGAGGGTGGGGAATTTGGAGACTGCAAATTCTAAATGTCCTCCTAAGATGCCATTTTAGAAAGAGAAAGAGGGAAAAAAATACAACACAAATCAAAATATTAGACATATCTATGTAAATGTTTATTGAATTACATTCTAATCTTTACAAATTTTCAATCTACCTTTTTTTGCTCCAAATCTCTTTACCTCTGCCAGAACGCTGAAACCTGGCAATGTGTGAACTGGCGAAGAACAACGTAGGTTTGCAATGACTCTCTCACCCTCCAGATCTGAACCCAGTGTGTATGGTGTGAATTCAAGATGGCAGAACTCATTTCAGAACTAATTCCAGAAGTAGCCTTTCACTTCGTAAGCAGATTTCATTACGAATGGACCAAAATGACAAAATGAATAAAATCTGCCGATTTGGAGATACAAAGTTTTGTTCACCAGTGATGGAAATGATACATGTGGTGGCATGAGTGTGTATGTGTGTGTGTGTCTATTTTTATGTGTGTGTGTGTGTGTGTGTGTGTGTGTGTGTGTGTGTGTATATATGTAAAAACATATGGGGGCAGCCACCGTGAAACAATCAAAGCCGTGTGTTTCATAATTACATAAGACATTGCACATCTGTATAGGAAATCAAAATACCACACTCTGAGAAGGTAACGTTTAAACTGGAGACATCACATGACGACTAGTCAAATGACAGAAAGCCCAAGTATGAAAAAAGATTGATGGTGGGTTGCTTGAGGGGATTTCAGGATTGTGGCTATCAGGAGAACAGCTATAAAACTTTGCTTGCAGTCACATGAACTGTGTGGATTACATAAAAAGGATGACCGCACATCTAAAGAAACAAGAATCTCATAAACTGGAATTTTGTTGCCTCAGTTATGGTGTAAGAATCGCATTTTACTTCTCTTTAAAGGCCATTAACAAGCCCATAAACAAGCAATGGTGATTTTTTTCTGTTTGGGGAATAGGTTCTATAATATTATCTCATCATTAATCATAAGACTGACCACTTTCAGCTTATCACTGAAAAATGTCTTACAGAGTGAAATGATCTAATATCAAAGCAGCACATCTAATTCAACTGATAAGATTACTGTAAGACTATTGTTTTTTATTTTTGGAATAAGTATATTTATTCCTATTTATTCATATAGTGTTGCAAGCACAAACAGTCACTCATCAAGTTATTATCATTACAGTGACAATGGTTAGGATATTAAATTTGGCTTCTCATACTTCAAGTAGATTGTATTTCATGTTATTTTAAATTCTTTGTAAAACTCAAATTAAAGATCTTTTGCCAGAATTCCATCAAGCTATTTTGTTTAAAAAAACCCCACTTTTTTTTCAAATATTTCGATTGAGTACTTGTATGCAAAAAATCTTCTCTGTGTGAGCGCTGTATGCTGCTGTGGAAGCAGTGATTGTAGCCTTTTGTTTAAACATAGCTTTCAAAAGCCTCTTAAATGGTAAGAGTGTTATTTAGCATTTTATTTTTTACCATGAGGATTATAGCAAGTGCTGACAGAAGCAACAGCAGGAACTAATGTTTCTCCCCTCATCCTTTGCCAGGACCCAGCAAGTATATGGTTCTGAGGTATATGGTAAATGCTTATTACAGATAAGTATCACGATGCCTACATTAAAAACTTTTCATTTTTTCATAACAATCATTTTTATAGACAGGCATACCAATATAGATGATTAATAGTTAAATATTCATGACTTCAAACTGGCAAGAAATATCTAAAAATAAATAAAGAAAATAAAATAGCATTAAAATAGAGATATATTTATCGAAGATTCTGTTGTGGATTAATCTGAGTATGACGAGTAATTTACTTTTCTCGACTTTCTACCTGATTTTCAAACATATTTTTCTACTTTTTGTGAATTTTTTGTGCAGGAAACTATCAAATGTTGTCCCTACATGACCAACCCTCCTTGTGCCATCCTGCAGAGTAATACCAACTTGCATCTAACATCATTTGCATGAAAGCATCAGATCTATCCAGTCAAGGACTTCTGAAGAACACTCTTACCAGGTTACGTTTCTCCTCACCCTGAAAGATGCATTGTGTGTTACCACAGCTACTACACTGTTACTCTGAACTTTAATTGTCTTAGAAAGCGGTACATTTTAATGAAAATGATTAATCAAAAGCACAGCAAATAACCATAAACCCTACTCAGTGAACAAGTCTGATCCACAGTTGATCATAATAATTTCATTGCTCCAGTGTCTTTAAACTGACATATAGGTTTCTGTGTATAAGAGGCATGTGTGAACCTGTAAGGTCAGGTCAGAGCAGTTTTGGGGTTATCGCATTTATATCGCATGCTTCACTTTTTGATCCTAGGCCTCGGCTAGGTTGCAGGGACGCAAGTCATTCACTCACAGCCAAACAGGAAGTGAATCTGAAAGAGAGTCCTCCACTTCTGCTTTTCTGTCCCATACACAGAGAGTAGGCTGCTTTATTTGTGTGGGCCTGTGTGTGGGTCTTCTGTTTTAAGGCAACAAGTAATATAAAAGGCAAACACGCATGGCCGACACAGACCCACAAGTTTCAAAGAAACTGATAAAGGTGAGATACAGAGCCAAATGAAGACTTTGGTAAAATACTGATAACATGTCGCTCTGTTTAGAATGACAAAGTTTACTGCAGTTCCTTATTCAGTCATTTGTATCTAAACCTTATAGCTTTACAGAAGCTACTTCCATGTGCATTCCTGTAACGTGTGCCATGTAAAGGTCATAAAAAAATTTAAAACAAATGTCCATGGTCTGGCCCAAGAACTTGTGTCATTTTGGTTGGAAAGAGAAAAATGAGAAAAAAAATCAACCTCTTTATTTAGCTGCTCATTCAAAGAGAGAAGTGAAAGTTCTCTTGTTTCTTTCTCTTTGTTGCTTTTTTTTTCAGTCAGAGGGATACAATTGAGGCCGTTCAAGTTTCATCCACCAGTTCTGTGACTTCTCCACAGCTCGGCATGCCTGGGGTGTTTTTATGTCTAAAACCGATTATGAAGTCATTTAAATGTTCATAAATTGTTGACTGGCCTCAAGCAACTTTTGATCAAATGGAAGGCAGCTCATACATGGTGTTGTTTCTAACATTTTTACTTATGAATCCAGTGGCAGTTCTAGATTAAAATTAGGTCAATATTTTATTTTATATACTGTGTTTTATTCACACTGTCATCATATCACTGTAGTAGGGAGGAAAATAGAATGAAAAAAGAAATTAATATACAGTGAGCGGTCTCAAAATCCATTTAGGGCTCCAGCTGTTTGCTTTTACAACCGAAGTTTAGTGTGTCTAGAACACACGGAACGTTTGTTTCGTTCTTCGATCCAGCGAATGTTGCGATAAGTAATTAATATTTAAATCATTGGGTGTTCAGTGCAGGGGCCATATTAGGGTAATTCTACAGGGGCCCTGGCCCACGTTGGCCCCCATCTAGAACCGTGTATGTATGAATCTCATCAGAAATGCAGTACCTTTAACCGTCACATGACTATTTTGTTAGAATGGGTGTCCATATTAGCTCAAACATTGGTTTGCATGAAATATTGGGACTAGGTGCCTCGCACTTCCAGGTTTGGGGGTTTGAATCCAGGTCCTTGTCTTGTGTGTGTGGAATTTGCATGGTGTGGGTTTTTTCCAGGGACTCCAGTTTCTCCCACAGTCCAAAGACATGCATCGTAGGTGTGAGTGTGTGTGTGTGTGTGTGTGTGTGTGTGAGAGAGAGAGAGAGAGAGAGAGAGTGTGAGTGAATTGTGTGTGTGGACAAACGGTGGGCTGGCACCCCATCCAAGGTGAGCTCCTGCCTCGCGCCCGTAGACCCGGGATAGGCTCCGGGTATCCGCAACCCTAGTGAGGATTAAGTGGTTACAGGAAATGAATGAATGAATATTGGGCCTTTAGGTAGTAGAAAGTCCTAAACATCCTTTACTAGCATTAGTGTTGGCCTATAGAAAGGGACTGGCTTACACTTATTCCAATGTCCATGTAGTGCTGAATTCTATAGCTGTATTCTTCAGCTTTTGCTTTTGGTTTTAGCGAGTTCGTGTCAGTATGGATGTTCAGCGCGATGTAAGCGGCTAGTTTAGCTAACGTGCAGCGGTGAGGACAATACACATTTAAGCAAGACAAATGCAGTCTTCCCACGATTGCGCCATTCCTGCACTACTTAGCAGGGACAATGAAGCAAGAAGCCACACAGCCTTCCTGCCGAAGCTGATGAGGAAAAGCTGTGTAGGAGGCCCTGGGGCGCTAGTGCTAAACATAGGCTAACGCCTAATCCAGCATATGCTAATGAAAGCTTCTTGTCAGTGGGAGAAAAATAAAAAATGCTGCGCTCACAAAACTAATAGCAAGAAATGTCCGCTCGATGTGTGCCGCCAAGCGACGAGGCTTATGGAAAATCAGGCCCTGTACGGTATATGTAAAAATTGGTCAACTGTGTGGTCCTCCTGAAATAACAGTAGGAGGGAAATGGCCTGCTGAAGTGGCTGTAACAGTGTATATTAATACACTGGGAAAACAGTAAGTGTCATCATGTTCAGTCCGGCTGCGCAGGCAGCTGTGGCTTCGGCAGCCTGTGGTTAGAGCAGCTTGACATGTGGCGAAACAGAACCAGTACAATAGCAGTCAAAACAATACAACAAAACCTTCATTCTGAAGTACGTCAAAACACTGTTTCGACTAAAATAGCAGATAACAGATCAATCATCACGTACAGCATATTACCAGATGAGTCTGGCAAGAGTGTCTGACAGAGTGATGCTAATTCCTTTCTCACATGCTTCCCATAAAATACTTTTATTTGATCATTTGTACATTTTTGTTGTATATATGTTGTTTAACATGCAAGGATTTTACAGCAGTCATCATATTTGGTGATGCAGGTTTATATGCTGAGACACACACTTTAGATATGCAAAACCAAAAGATACAAGAGCCTTCTCACAACTCTCTCTCTCTCTCACACACACACACGCACGCACGCACGCACGCACGCACACACACACACACACACACTCAGAAATAAAAGAGAAATGACTGTTATTTACTATAAATATGTTCTGTTTGAAAATGTAAAAATGCATTGAAAAATGACAAATGCAAACGATATAGTTTATATGGTTTTTGCCTTTAAAACACTTTATAACAGAATGAATAGAATGAATACAAAAACACATAAATGCAGTAAAACCTTTTTTGTTGCTCATTTGTGGTTGCATTGACTTATTGATAACTTGACTCAGCACTCCAGCTATTGCATGGATTTCTTTAATGTTTAATTTAATGGATTAATTTAATGAAGAGTTGATGAGCAGAGTTAAGTATTGGATAACTATAAAACCTGGACTTTCTCAAAGAGAGATTTGGAAATTATATTTTTATTCTTATATTTGTATTCTAAGACTATATTCCTAAGACTTTTCTTGAATGAAGTTGTGCATTTCCCTAACCACACAATAGTTTCATCTTGTAAAACTTTAATCTCTACGGAGCTCCTAAGAACAAACAAAAAAAATACTGTATTGTTTTAAGCAGGGTGCTCAGTCTTACTCACAAAGGACCAGTTTGGTTGATGGTTTTCACCCTTGGATTAAATGGTATAGAATCTTCTTTTAAAAAGGTCAATATAAATTTCTTTAGGAAACCAAGAGTAGTATGGTATTCTGCCAGTGTATGGTCATATGCAAAAATGTGAACTTTTTATGTATTTTCTAAGGTAACACATACTGTACAGAGGAACATGGCATTTTTCTATGATATGCTGAAAAAATTAAACATAAAATATAAAATGTACTGCAAAAAAGCTTCTCAGAGTGTTTAATCATATGCAGGAGATGTTGTTAAGGTCAACATTTTAAAATGTTTTAATAAAGCAGAATTGATTTAAAACAAAACAATTCTAGCTGTTTTTCTGAATCATTTGCAGCATCCTCTCAGCTACTCTGAAAGGTGACATCATTCCCTGTTAGTGAACACTTCCTGAGTTTAATCTTTAATGTTTCAGACGAAATCATATCAAAACCCTTACTTATGTCTTTCAGAAGCAACAGTGCAAAAAAATTCAGCTGGTAAATTCCACTGGAATGACTCATAAGGTCAGCGTTTCATTGAATGTTGCTCAGTTTCTGATGGTCATATACTTCTTACTGATCCAAAGGTGAATGCTGTTTTCATTTAAAAAAATAAATCCTGAACTGTTCCGTAAATTACTATTAGCACAGACACCAGTGAACTCCTGTAAATTTACTGTTACTTTAAATAACTTTCAATTCCATGCACAGTTACACCAGTCAAGACTACAGTGGTAGTGGCCTAGTGGGTAAAACGCTTGTGAACCCGATGGCCACAGGTTCAACCCCACACTTTCTACCATTGTGTCCTTGAGCAAGACACTTAAACCTCAGTTGCTCCAGGTGGACTGTCCTGTAACCCAAATGATTTGTGAACTGAGCTGTAGGTGAAAAAATAAAATCAAAAATAACAAATCTAATTGCTAGGAAGCACCACCCCCAGAATTAGGCCGTTAAAACTTTACAAATGAGAGTTAAATAGTGCACACTTCAGGATTTACCTTCTTTAACAGTAGGCTGGACCTGCATCTCCCTGAATGCACCATTTAACAGCAATCTACAGTTAAAAAGCTAGTGTAGAAAGCAGTAAAATTCATTTTCCTCCAGACTGAATGCACTTTTGGGCCGTATGTGTAGGATCTCCATTAATAGTTTTTCGACATCAGATGCATCATGACTGACAGGAGTCGGGCCGTTTGATGGAAAGACGGTTTATATCAGCCACTGTCATGCATCAATGTGTTATCTATTGTCCCTACTTGTCTTTGTGGAACTGCACTAGCAGATTATAACTACACTACAAGATACAAGATGAAGTCTGACCAACAACCTTATCTCTTAGATAACCCACTATCTGCAGCTTTATGTTAAGACCTGGGCTCAGTAGAAGCTGAAGGAGGTACATGTTAGTGAATTTGAACATCTGTCTGAACATCAGAATAATAATAATAATAATAAAAAACATTGCTGTTGGAACAAAACCTTGTCTCTCCAAAACAACCTTACAAGAAATCGAAAAAACACTCTTTAATGGAAATGAAATGTAAAAATATTTGAATGTATAATTCCTCTTACTTGCATGTCAAGGATTGCTGACTGTGTTAAAGTATGTAAAACATTTGGACTTTTTTTTTATGAAGTGCTGTTATAACAGCAATGAAAAAAAATGCAAAATGCAAAAAAAGAAAAGTCCCAGGTTTAGCAATTTGCTTATTTGCAGAATACATTTACATCTACACCTTTTATAAAACTGGCTTATTATCAGCTCTACAGTCTCAAAAATAAAAGTTCTTTATTGCTTCATAGTTTGCATGTATGACAAGAACAGTTAAGACAGAACAGATCTTTAGATCTATATCTTCTATAAAACTGCCTTACTATTAAGGTTCCTTATTAGGTCTTGGACTGGATGCATAGTAATAAAACCCCTTAGACTGATCCTTTAGTGTTTATGGAGACTTTTCAAACTTCTTAATACACGTTTTTTAACGTTAAATATTAACATGAGTGATCCAAAATATTAATACCAATACAGAGCGCTATAGTACAAATTCCTGAACCATGCTTCTTTGTCATGTCAAACTAAAAGTGGATGTGGTTTAAATCAGAAATGAGTATGAGACCAAGCAAAGAAGAATCTTTCAGTACCTGGTATTACCGAAGTCATTGAATTGGTACCAAAATTAAAAGTGATATCTCTTCTTAGGGGTTTTACATTTAGTCATTTTTTGTCTATCTGCTTTGTCCAAATTTGAAAAAGAGATACCTGTGTCCAGAAAATGTTATATATCTGCCCAACCAGTCACAATATATGGCCATTCAGTGAACACTAAACAAGTAATGCAATGCCATATTGCTATAAACAGCACCATGTCTCTTGTATGAGAAGAAAAGCAAGACAATGGACCAGGTTCTGGTGGGTGGGGAGGGGCAGAAGAAGTTGGGGGGATGCAATGGGACTAACTATTTACCTTAGATCAAATTTTTTGAAGTTTGAAACTTGTTGCCAGGAAAGTTTTGGGATTCCTAGCATTACTCATATGTCTCATTTCCAAATAGACTTTTTCAAAAGGACCATCCTACTATGATTCAGAGTTTCACTGTAAACCCAACATTTAGGTTTGAAATGTAAAACATAATAATCATATCAGAGTTAATTGAGCTGTTTGACGACATTAAAAAAAACCTCAATGTTAAAGAAGAGCACACTTTATGGGCTTGCACTAAAACTAACTGATTCCAAACAATGTAATGAAAAAAAGTGTTTTTGGACATTGTTTACTGTCTAAACATTTGGATTTGTGCACTTTTGGGGATGGCTTGCAAAATGGAGAAATTAAGGAGCCCTAAAGTCATCTAAAGTGGCACCAATTATTCCTTCATCCTACGTTAACGCTTGTGGAATGGCAGGCAGTATGGAGGTGGACAGGAAGAAGCGTGTTGGCTGAGTTGTCTCTGATTGGCTATTGGGGGAGGTGACACACTGCGTCTGTTCTAACTGAGTAGTTATAATCCCCACCTGACATCACCCTAAAATCAGGAACCAGCAGCAGACTCTCTCACACACACACACACACACACACATGTACCCAAAAATAAAGAAGTAACAAACAGAAAGCCCTATCCATTTGGTCACGCTTGCTGTTTTTGCGTCGCTTGCACTGTATCTGTAGTTGCTTTTCTTTCAGGGGCCCTGGGAGATAGCTGTGTGGCCCCGACTGGATAAGGTGCACTTGTGTGTCTGTGTGTGTCTCTACAAGATCTTTGGTTTCATTTGGTAAGAGGAAATTAAGAGTTGTGCAATGGCTCGGGGACAGTTTTGAAAGCCATTGAGAAAGGGTTAGCACAAAGAGCTAGAGTGAGCGAAGCGGAGAAGACTCCATGTTGCCTTCGTACAGAATGGAGGGGTACATCATCCCACCTGTGAGTATTACTCATCTTCTATTCATACGTGCCATTATTCTGTTACGGTATAAATGTTTTGCTTCGAAAAGGGCAAAAACTCAGAGGCCGAGAAGTCACTGACAATCCAACGGGGTTGCAAGCTTCCGGTAATGGCCTTAAGTAGCGTAATGTGTTCATTTTTAGTCATTATGCTCCAACTTACTAATACTGAGACGTGCAAATAACCAATACTTTAGCTGTGGAACATGAGTGCATTGCTTTGTCTGTATTCTGTCACCACTGAAAATGAATAGTTAGCTCCTTTAGCCTTAATTCTTTGATAAGTGATATTTGCATTTGGTTTCTTTCTACACACCTGTCTGAAAATGTTTCAATTATTTCATCGGAAAATTATATATTTCCTTTTTTTTGCTTTTCAGTGCTTCTTAGTATATTAAAAGGATAATTTATTAAATTCAGATGTCATTTGTCAATAAAATGTTTTCATTTAAACCTATTGATTACCAAACAGAGGGTATAAAATCAATAATCTAGAACAGCTGACCCTGTAGGATAGCTTGAGAGGTGCTTCTGTGTAATACAATATGCAACAATCGATGCAACAAGTGTAAATGTTCTCCAAGAATTGACTGAATCACTAAAACCTCATTTCTATGTGTAATAGAAAATAACCCGGACTGGCTGGATGTCACAGACACCGTCTGAATTTAAAGATTACTGGGCACTTGTAAACAAAGATGTGAGGTTTTTCTCATACTGCATACTGCATTCATATTTCTGCTTAGAGACTTTCTGCTTGTTTCTGTTTTCTTTGGTCAAACTCTCTCTTCACAATTCACCTCACAGCCAACGGAAGAAATGATCTATGAGTCTGACATCTATCGACAGCCAATGGAATATCAATACATAATCGATGGAGATGGCCAAAGTGGTAAGATGCTGTCCATTCACTGCACTTTGTGTCACTGCCAGGCATACGTTGTTGTGGGATAGTTCAAAACCTCTATGTACATGTTTTTGGGAAACATACTGAAAACTACCCAATATAACTTAAAACACTTAGAGGCCCATTATTAACACCATCTCTGGTAGAATGAACTAACGGTTTGAAATCACACCCATGGCAGCTGGGAATAAACCATGCAGTCGAGGGTGTTAGGAGAGCTAGTGAGTGGAACCAGCAAGTGACCCGACACACAGCAGGAAACAGATGCATCATTTTGACAGGCAAGAAAACTACAGACGTAGAACGAGAAATATCCCCCAGGGCCTGCTGCCTAAGAGGGTCTATCTAAGCTATCAAACGGGTAATGCTAAGGCTGAAAAATAGAAAGCGTCATAACAAAAAGAAGGGTTGAAAGGCATGCGTGTTAAAAGTGGAGCCAGCTGGTAGCGCAGTACAGGAGGAATGTGATCGTATTAAGGTTGCTGCCTCATTTCTGAAACTGCATGAGTCCATGTTTAGTGTGACTTTTGTGTATGTCACTTTTTAGCATTTCTGTTCTGAAAGGCTCTGAAGTGTGATGTTAAAAGAAAAGTGAAAACAGGGCCCACACATCACCTACTTTCATAATGTCTGAGAGGCCATAAGCAAAACATCAACAGCGTCGGCCATGTGTTGTTTTTCGCAGTTTTTCATTCAGTCTGCGTGTTTTGGAACTCTAATGGTTCGCTCACTGAACACAAATGAAACCTCATTCGAAACACAATGTAATTTCAATTAGAGACTGTGCCGAGTCATTTAAATTGCAAGTAGGTTTAGTATTATTGTTCGTTTTTGTGAAAGGTTCTTCAACGTATCATAGACTATTATCCAACATTTTCTAACTGACTATTATCTTTATGTTATTTATGTAGCAACTATTGCAGCATTGTTAATGCTGTTGCTTTGTTTTTTCACTGCCAACTCTTCTTTGGCTAGTCTTCCTGATTAAGCCTAGGTCACCCAGTTGTTTCCAGTGCTTTTGATAACAGATTAACATTTAGTGTTTTTTAATCAAAGTATCAGTTTTCCAGTGAATCGTTTTCCTCTTGGAGTTCTGTCTGTTCCATTCTAGACACGTAACAGAACATCCAGTAATTAGTGAAAAAGGTGAAAGTGGGATATTTCATTCCAGTGATGGAAAACACAGAGGCAGAAGACAAAGTGCAGGTTCAGAAAAGAAAGGAAATAGTGGTGTGAACAGGAAACACTGTGAACATGTAGTCCTGGTGGTTTAAGTGAAAAAAAAGAAGAAAAAAATGCACTTGTACATTTTTTTAACAAATCTGAAATGGACAACTGAATTACAAGCCATGGTCTTACTGACAGGCTACTGCCAGCAACACAGGCTCTGAGATGGCAATTGTTGATCTTTCGTTTGGTGTTCTTTGTCCAGATCACACTTGGGAGTACAACTCGCACCATGTCCACGCAGCAGACTTTGAGAATCTGACAGACAACCAGTTCACGGAGCTGCAGAGTGTGCCACAGGTTCACCCTTCCAGTGCACATCGCTACAGCGACATGGAGTCCAGCCACTTTCTCGACCCCAGCCTGGGACACCACCTGCCCCTCTCCCCTCCACAGGTGAGACCTCCCACATATAGCCTTCTGCAAAACCAGGGAGTGGTGAAGCCCGTTGTTGCATGAAAAGTCATCTCAGCATATAAGCAGTGAGAGTCTATGTGGTGCAATCTCAAAAATAAAGGTGCTGAAAAGGGTTCTTTGGAGTGATGCTTTAGAACTTCTGGCTCTCTAAAGAACCTTTCAGTGGATTGATCTTTAAGAAAATTATATATATGTGTGTGTGTGTGTGTGTGTGTGTGTGTGTGTGTGTGTGTGTGTTTATGTGTGAAGACTGGAGATTGAGGCCTAATTAGTTACACTTTCAGTGAAAACTTCTCTAAGGATTTTATGCAAGTTCTTAAACCAAAGGGCCTGTATTTGGTCCAACTGCTCACTTTTGAAAACCACATGGTTTTATTATAGTTGTGAAATATTATGTCTCAGGATTAATAACTGCATAATAAGCATAGATTTCTTCCCTATTCGCATGAGTGCAAGGTGAAGCAGCATTTTACTTGCTTTGCTGGGGTGTAGCATGGAGAGTGCATCTGCACTCAGACTGTTTCTCAACCCAGCCTTATCCTGACCAGTCCTCACCACTGTCACCACAGCAGCACCCTGCATACTCACCAACTGCCGTTACACAGGCCCTCCCCACTTACACAAACACAACCGCTCCTTATTGTGACACACACGCTCACACACATACACAGATGTGCACCCAGAGAGGCTCAAAAATGCAAGCACATGCACATGAACACACAGAATTCACACATATGCAAAGATGCTAAACACACACACGCACACACAAACCAAGTTGCATGTGACGTTAAGTAATTTTATTCATCGTTCACACATATTCAACCATTCATGCCTTCTGAACAGAGTTGCAATGTAATGTCCTTCAGATTCGTTTAATTAAGTTTCATTTTTACTCTCAATACAGTCATATAAAAAGAATTTAAATATTGATGTTTATTTATTAATTTGTTTGCCCCTTGCTGCACTGAATAAGTGATACTTCATTAAAACGTGCACAGTGTATGTCTATTGCATAGTTACCTTCTAACTTTTGGCACTCGTGTTAAAGTTATATCAATTATTTACGTGGAAACGGTGTACACGTCTGATTTAAGCACACCTACAGTTAAAATTCGAATGAAAAAGGAAATATGGAACGCATAGAGATGACAAGTGATGCACAGAGCGCAACAGCAGATGTGGTGAAAGCAATTTATGGGTTAGAATAGGAACCAGATTAGAGAGTGGCTGTGATTGGATCCTCTTTGTCTGGGTGGACGTCTTGCTCAGGCACTAACCACAGTACAGGCTATCGAAAAGAGCGCTTTTCCTCTGTGTGTAGCCATGGACTCACTGGAGGGAAGAAAGCTGTCTGAACAGCAGGATGATTTACTGCCTTCGGCAGGGCACACGGCGGCCCCTGCACAGGGCCACAGCAGGCAGAAACAGACACTTTCATCCCGAGAGCAATAATCTGTTCGTTTTATCAGGTGTCGTGATGTTGCAGTTGCATGTGGTGGGAGCATGCTGCTATTTAAGGGAGTTCAACTGTAATGCAACAGATGCACATGAACTGGGCGACATTTTTAAATACTTAATTTAGAAAGCTGCATAAATATGATACAGATAGGACAGAAGCAGCAGTAACAAAGGACTTTCTGGGCTGAGTTTACTTGACTTAAATATTAAATATCAAATACATCAGTGTACATAGAAATGCCAATTCTAAAGAGAAGACACTCAACAAAATGATCCTTGCATGGGAAAACATCAAACATCTTGAATTCAGACAATACATCTAATATTCACTATGAGTCTAATGTGTAATATTGTAATATAATGGAATTTGTTTTGAAGAAGAAAATGTTACATGTTTTTCTTGCAGCACATGCAGCTGTGAACGTTTCAAAACATGCTGATCACTCTCCAGTATAAAATCTATATACGGAAACTAAACAGCAAAAACACTTATTCTTTGTGATGTCACAAATCCCAGTACTTTGACAGATATCTGCCTATTTAGTCGACCATTCGCACTAATAAGTTATGAGGAGTGTTTCAGCCTGGACTGCACAACACAGAGCAGACGGTCTCATTTACGCACAGTTTTAAAGGGACAGAAACATGTTTAATTCTGTGGGATAAAGAGGTGTTGAAAGTGAATTGTGACTGCTATTTGTTAAATACAACCATGCAGATGCTGTAAGTTATTTAAGGTGCTTTCACCTGCCATAGTACTATTTTTCTTGACACGATGTCCTCAGTGAAAGCAAGGGTGTAAAGTCTGACCCTAACTCAAAAACCACAGGTTCTCTGGGTTGCAGGTGTTCTCCTACATGTTTTCGGTGTAAATAACTAGAAGCAGGATTTTGTTTGTCGAGGTTGAAGTGTACAATGACTTCAGCTGAACTTTAGTGTATATTGAGTTTGTTTCCAAATCCTGCGTGACCTCTATTTTTGAGCTGGCCATTCCATCATGTGGAAGTGTGTCTTCCAACACGCTGCATGAAATGACACAAGCAGACTTGAAAACAATGTGACTGTTTTCAAGATCTTGTGACCTCAGTCTCCTGATTTTGAAATTCTCAGAGTTCTTCATATAAAGTTGCCCTTTTTTTTTGGACCTTCAGCCACACAAGGTTGTCACCTTTTTTAACTGGAAGCGATACGAGATGATATCTGTGGAACCACAGTGAGGTACGCTGAAATAGTATTGAGAGAGTACCATAGTCCTCCTCAGTGATATACAGTGGTAAGAAAGAAACTTCCCCTTTTTGCTGTTTAGCATGCCTAAGATATCTCGGAATAATATAGCATGGCCACCTGTTGACACAGGCCTGGGGTTTTGCCTTTTTTTGTTCCATGCTGACTCGAACTCTTGTGAGGATGAATCAGTATGTACACAGGGCTGTAGATGAAAGAAAGTAAGACAAGAATGAATCCCTGCAGCAGGACATACAGAAGACAGATGCTTCAAATGTTTCTTGTGACCTCCCCCAGAATAAAAAGCTGTTATTGCCCCGCAGATGACCTATTTGCCCCGGCCGCCGGTGTGTTACCCCCACAGTGTGCAGCCTTCTCCTCTGCTGCGGAGCTCCGATGACGATGACCCCGGCAGCCGTAGCCCACCACTGGAGGTTTCTGATGAGGAATGCATGCGGGACCACATCAGCTCCACCACTGGAGTAGAACACGGTGAGCACTCTCTCTCATGTCCCGGTATGAGGGGCAATAAAAGTGATCTCAAAATCTTCTATACACAGATCCCCCTTTTCCCCCCAAGTACAGTCAACTGACCAAAACATGTTGGGTGTCTGAAGTTTGGTTACTAGATAAATGTAGTGGATTAGAAATGAAGGCTTATACAGTACAATTAACAGTACAAACCTCTTTAAATGTTATACAGTGGTCTCCACCATCATATATAAAATGGACATCATATAAAGTATGGATCACAATTGGCACTATTGTCCATTTTGTACCATTTGTCACTGTGTTATTTTCTTACAGTGTCAGAAGCTGCAATAGCAATTCTATCACAAAATTTGAGCATACAGTTTTAAAGCTTCTATTACTTACTATTATTACTCTTTAGTGCAAAGCTGAAGAAGTAAACATCAGACATGAAATGTCTTGGCTGATGGAATGTATTAGATTAGATTATATTATGAACATTCGTTTAAGGATGGGAGTCGGGGGGCGCTTTGAGTACTAACCCACACTTTGGTTCTGGCTGGCTTATTTGTTTTTTGGATGAATTCTTGATGTTTGTTGAGAAATGCCATGATGTAAGCGTATTTACGATAGAATAAGTATGAAATTTAACCCCCCCAAAAAAACAACAGAATGTTTGGCTTCCCCTAAATTTCCCTTTAATCAGGCCAACAGAATAACAAGGAACTTTCTGCGAAAGGTCATGTTTCTATTAAACAAAGATATCACGGCCCAAAACCTGGCCAAACAATACTGTCACACAGGTCTGTTAGAAATGGGCTGTCCCATATTTGTTAGCAGAATGCCCCCCTTCAGGAAAAAAAGAAAACGAGTCATTGATTTATTCTCTGTTTATCTGTCTTTTTTTCACCTAGGAAACAAGAAGAAGATCCGTTTGTATCAGTTCCTGCTGGACCTTCTGCGAAACGGGGACATGAAGGACAGCATCTGGTGGGTGGACAGAGAAAAGGGAACTTTCCAGTTCTCTTCCAAACACAAAGAGGCTCTGGCCCATCGCTGGGGCGTGCAGAAAGGCAACCGCAAGAAGATGACCTACCAGAAGATGGCCAGGGCACTGAGAAACTACGGCAAGACCGGAGAAGTCAAAAAGATCAAGAAGAAGCTCACGTACCAGTTCAGCGGCGAAGTGCTGGGAAAGAACTATATAGAAAGGAAGGTGTACATGTAAAGAGATAAGAAAGAAAGAAAGAAAGAAAATGAGAAAGAAAGAAAGAAAAAGAGACTCTGTGCATGAAAGATGAGTTCTAGAGAGTTCTGCTCATTTGGACCTTGGAGCATCGCACTCTTTTGGCTGGCCAACTTTCCATGTTTTCCTAACACATTTTATGGTTTTCACCTTTGCAATAATGAGATGAACTTTGTCCTTGAACTTTCAGCGCCAGACAACATCACACAGCCATTACAGACAAAGGGCCAGATATAAAGGTCCTGAGGGCGTAAATGGAAATAAATGTAAAGTAAGAACCGATATTAATACAGGCATAGTGAGTTATAAAATTACACCAAAAGGCCTTTAAGCAGGGGCAGTTGTTAACTTCTATGCTGAGCATGATGGTGGGGGGAGGAGTGAAAAAAAAAAATCACAAAAATACAAAAGCAGAAGTGAAAACAAATGACACAGGCTCACGCTGTACGGAAAATACAGCTCGTCTCGTCTGGCATGCACTCACTCGGTGACTTTTACTCTGTGTTTTTACCCTCCCGGCAAGGGTACTTTTCTAAACAACACTTAAAAATAAAGGTTTGCAAATGGTTCTTGGGTCGGGTGGGAAAAATACTACTTGGTAAAAAAAAATCTGTCTGTCGCACTGACTTTCTTCAAACATTGAAAAAACAAAGTCTTCAAAAACAAAACCAACCTGCCAGTTGAAAAAAAACATGTAGTTCTTCAATTGAACTGCTCCAAAGGCTCCTTGTAAAAACATTGTAAGGTAGATAAGTATTCACTTTGCATACAGAGCAAGACATCTTGCTTCTTTAAGGTACACAAGGACAGCTCATACACATCTGATGAACATGCACATGACTTCCAGGAGCCACTGCATCAGAATTTACTTGCTAAAGCTACAATCAATTAAAGCTACTGGTGCATTTTTGAACATTTTTATTTATATAAGTATATATATAATACACATATGTATTTGGGCTGTTTATTCAGATTTTTCATGAAGCAACCTTTAATCTGTTTGGAAGAAAGTGTTTTTAGGAAATCCATTGTTCCTTATGGACTTGATGGAAACAATTCTGTTATAAAATTCATGTATTTGTATATAAACGTAGCTAAAGTAAGGATCGGTGAAGGGCCACGTAGTCTAGCTCTACAGACCGGCTGTCTTTTAACATTCTATAGTTTCTATCTACATTCTATTCGATTTCTTCAGAACTGTGGCATGATTAGAGGTAAAGTGCCAGGTTTTGTGAACACAATCTGCAAAAAGACTCAGGGTCAATGAAATACTCTGACAAATAAACATCTTTATCACAAGAGATTAGATGAAAATCATGCAATTCTTGACATTAGAGTGAAATCTATGTAATTCAGTTGTGGGAACATGCTACCGCTGGAACCAAAACTCAATCATATCACAAAAAAAAATCTCATTTTGTTTATTCAATGTATGTCACCTTTCTTCACACTTGTTTCACCCAACAGCACCCTCTGTCAGTACATGGTTTTCATATCAACTTTGAAATACAGATTTATTTCACAAGTACATCAGAGTTTTCTTTGAATCATACAGTTGTAAATATGGTGTAAGGAAAATTGTTTTTATTTTCTGTTCAGGAAAAACAAGAAACATCAAGAAACATCTCCAAAAATATTTATGGTACATGAATTACAAGTCAACCACTTTTCTAGGCATATTTTTTTGATTGCTAAAATGAAATATAGCAGCAATGCTTATCTGAATGTAAATGTTATTTAAATATCACCATTGCACAACTGTAAATTGACAAGTAAAACAAATAAGGCAATTTTTTTGTAATATAAAAGATTCTAACTTTAGGTAAAAAGAAACATTTTGGCTAATAGTAAATTCCCAAAAGGGAAATCTGTGTTTTACATTCTGTTAACTACTACTTTAACTTTAGGACAAATCGTTTACTTACGTTTTCTTAAGTTATAAAAGAACCTTTTTTAACAATGCTGTATCAGAAACAATGTCAGCACTGGTGAGTGAGTGTATATTAAACAGGGTAAGTGCTGAGAGGGTAAATGTAGCAGCTTATTGTTTCCTTTCAGTTGGTGAAGGACCCCTTCAGTCAGCTGGAGGGTTTCACAAGTGGAACGTACCACTGTGGAGGACAAAAAAACACAAACAAAACAGTCTGATCTTTACCAAAGCTTTGAAATCAAAATCAGAAGATTTAAAAATATTCAACAGCCATTAAGGTCAAGCACACAGGAACACAGATACCTCCTCCGTCATCCCTGCTGTCGTCCTCCCCTCTGTGTTAAATGGGGGCTTCAGATACCCTTTAAAGTGCAACTTAACCAAATCATGGAAAGTTGTCAAGCAATCCTGGAAAACAGTACAGTAATGACAACCTGGCAATAACTGATATCACAAAACTCACTTATGTTCCTTAACTGCTAAATCCTTAGTAGGGTCTCAATATTTTTGGTGAAACTAACCACCCTTCATCCCCGGCGCCTGCCGCAAAACAAACTCAGTACCTCCCTGTGCCCCTGGGCAGCTCGATTTTCTTGCCCTAAGTACTTCGCCTCCATGTTCTGCTTTTGCTGCATCTTCTCTCTCCTGCTCTTCCCTCAATCTCCTCATAGGTAGTGTTAAATCACTACAAAATATAGAAAGTATTTTATTGTGCATTTCTTACAAACACGTAATGTTTATTTCAGCAGTACATAATTACCAATATTTCTAAATCTCAAGAAAACATATCTAACCTCTTTCTCACCTTACAAATTAATTCTACCCTCCTGGTCTTCTTGGTGAAGTTCAGACCAGCAGGGATGTTTTTCCAAGGTGGTATCGCTAGCAAGCGGTCAAGCTAACAAGCTATTGCCCTTCCTTCTGTGCACTCGTAGACCAATAATAAAATATTAAATAAAATACATTTTATTAACATATACTAGTAAATAATATGTTATGTGTTCTGTTATGTATGAAGCTTCAGTCTCACACTCAAGGTCTGTGCTCTGTGCATAAAACATAACGAAGTGAAAACAAAGGCGGTGACTGGCCAGTGTTATGTCAGTCATTTTGAAGTGGAGAATTATCCTGTCACAATAGACAGTCATTTGTTTTACGGGTGGGACTTATTTACCACTGGAGTCAATTTAAAATCTGGAAAACCCATGAGCCGCGGGGGTCTGAGGAGATTTACCCTGAAATGAATGGGGAGGCCAGTGAAATTCTCTGTTTCACCACAGTTGAGGGTGGCGCTGTTTCACTTTTTTGACCAGAGCCATATACAACTGTAATGCTATTGAGGAGCTTTTAATGAGCATTTTTTTGTTTCACACCAATAAAAAAAAAGTGATAGTTATGTTTATTTGTATTGTTTTTCTTGGTGAAACATTGTTTCACCTGTAGTCTTATAGAAACTGCCACTGGTCCCCAGAGCTACGAGCGTGAGGCAGGGACTCACCCCGGGCAGGGCGCAATCACCCTCAGGGTGCACACACACACCATTCGCTCACATTTAGAATCCCCAGTTCTCCTGACAAGCAGGTCTTTGGACTGTGGGAGAAACCGGAAACCCCACAGGAAACCTATGCCACCACAAGGAGAACATGCAAACTCCACACACACAAGGCCAGGACCCAGAATCAAACTTCCAAGGCAACAGTGAGGCAAGAGTACTACCCACTACACCAACACACAAAACTGCAGCCCATAATGACAAATTTATTAAACAAAAAATGTAAAAAAACGTGTAGACTCAATCAAGACGAAGAGTACACATGGCACGGAATTAATCTTTCTTACCCTATCCTCCTTGGAGCATATATAGGTGAACCACCGTAGGCCAGCAGCCACATGAGTGATCTCATCAGTGTAGAGGACCTCTAAGATCTTCACCGAGTCTGTGTCTCCTTGTGCTGCAAAGCGGGCCAGGGTCTGAGGGTGCACATCTAAGCCCCTATGAAAACCACAGCACGAAATCAAATGAATAAGACAGGACATTAGGAATATTAAGCCAAATTTAAGGACGGGAAACAAAAGTCGCTAAGCAACTGAAGGCAGATCTGAGTTTTGCTATGAAGGAAGTGTCATTACCTAATGTGAACCAATTTCTTATTCAACACACGGGAAAACTGTAATTAACTCCTTCAACCTCATAATTTAGTAACTCTGGCTGATTTAGTACAGATTAAGATACAGGATAAAGTTCAGCAGTTTTCCATAGTCATCCCTCTTACTGCATTTGTTTAAAGTCTCATGTCAGCTCTGTGCTGTACCTGGCTTCATGCACCATGTGCACTATGGCCAGTCTAGCCAGAAGATCATGAGCGGTTTCCGTTGCTGACTGCCATAAACCTGTGGAGAAAAAAAAAAGGACAAGAAACCTTACTTACAAAATCAGCTTCGGCTCTAAACCCATACTGGTAACCTGAAGGACATACTGACCATTATGCACTGGAAGGGCACCAAAAGAGCTACCCAGCTCCTTAATCCGTTTTTCTAATAACTTATAATGCTGTTGGGGGGAAAAAATCAGGTTATTTTACAACCAAATAATTGTGTACTGTAGTAGATAATCATACTTACTGACCTTGGCTTCATCCCCAGCTACTTTGACAAAGTCGCTGAAGAATTGGCGTGGCATTGAGTCTCCAGTACTAAGCTTGAAAGAAGAGAATCGAACAATAATGTCCCATGAGAGGTCAATAGCCCACTGCTCTATGTTGGCCAGAGAATGAAGCAAAGCGATCCTACTTGCCTATAAATGATGGAGAATTTTGTTACATTTACATTTATGGCATTTATCAGACGCTTTTATCCAAAGCGACTTCCATTCCCTAACTACAGGGAGCAGTCTCTCTCTGGAGCAACTTGGGGTTAAGGGTCTTGCTCAGGAACCCAGTGGTGGTGCTGAAGGTAGGATTCGAACCCATGATCTCTTGGTCTAGAGGCAAGTATCCTACCCACTACGCCACCACCACTTTTGTTTACATTTCTGTACATATTAGACAATAATAACAGAACTAAAAACGATGAAGAATGGTAGAATGAAGCAAGTATTTTATGTTAATCAGGAAATAATACACTCATTGGTTTCATATTTTCCATGTTTCCTTGCTACAAAAGCATTAAAATTATATATATTTATTCTTTTAACCAACTTCTTCACATTCATTTAGTCACTTAGATTCTTCTGTGTGTTTCTGTGTATGTGTGTGTGTTCTACTGCATGCCTGCGTGCCTCCTTTGCCGCGTTTAATTCTGCCCGGCTCCACCACAGTCAGGCTATCTATCCTGCTGGGCTGAGTCGGTGGGGCAAACTCCCCAATCTCAGTTATTTTTCCAGTGTTCCACCACTTCTGCACGTCCTTAGTCAATGTCACCTGAGGCAATGAACAGAGAAAACCTGTTTGAACTACAGTGCAGTGTGAGTAATGTGTGCACAAATGAGTGGGTATGTTTATATCACAGTGCTGCAAAATAATGATTCAGTCTTTCTGAAGTATCACGAAAAAAGAGAACAAGAACACTCACCTTTTCCTGGGGGTGTGGAGTGCAAAGGATTTTTGCAGCCCAAAAACAGAGAGTATTTTCCGCCGATGATGTCCTTATTTCCACCGGTAACATGGAATCTAGAAAAAGGATTCCAAAAGCAAAGGACAAATGCATAACACGGTTACTTCTTCGACAGCTGTATCACTATTTTTCTGTAGGACAACACACCTGTTTTCGCCGTTTTTGTTACTGGAATGGGGTAGCGAGATAAGGTACTTTGAGTGTTAATATAAACCTTTCCATCCACTACTCTGACATCATAGACTTGATTCTGGGTGCAAGAATAGAAAATAAATGTGCAAGTCAAGTACAGGTCAACATGGGAATACAAACAGCTTTATTGTAGTACTTTACCTGCAGTCCTGTGGAAGAAGCTCCTGTCTCCAGGCTAAAGTCAAAATCATGCCATGGGCATATCAAGGCCAGTTTCCCATCTCCCAGGTCCTCAATGTCTCCTTGGTCAAGAGGCCCACCTATCCACACATGAAAAAATGCATATATATCGCACTCTGTGTATTTTGTCACACTGAACTCCAGTGTGAAGGTCTTTATGGAGCTTGCTTTGTGCACTGGGACAGAGTCAGACTGGAATAGAAAAGAGCCTTCCCCAATCCCTGAGAAACAGGTGTGTCCCAGTACTACTGTCCATATAGTATATAATACATATACATGCACACAAATAAATATTAGTCAAGCCTATTCATTTCAATCACAGACACACAGTGAAGTGCTAATGGGTGTTAATAGACAAATTCCATGTAAGCACAGACATAATGTGATTCCCTGAGTCAGGGTAATCATTCATCACTCATTTCCCCCCTTTCTCTCTGTCTCTTTGCCCCACTCATCTTTCTCTCTTTCTTCTTTTTATCTGTCTGCCTCCCTCTTTCTCTCTACCTTCATGTGGGCAGGAGGAGTCCATAGCCCAGAATCGTCCGTCCTCAGTGTGCACAAGAACAATGTGCTCTCCATCGTCTGCATAAAACCTTTAATACAGAATTCAGAGGGGAAAAATAACATTACCACTATTTGTAAAATGTGTTTCATTGATTAATTAATGATATATATTTTTTCGATAGGTTATAGGACCCAGCGGGACTCTTACTTGGTGCAGGGGGACTTAAATTTCTCTGAATCTCCAACACACTGCCAGTTTCCAGCCTTTACAACCTCTTTAAGAGCCTCGACCAAGTCCTCTCCGAAGTGCTCCATTTGAAGTGTCCCACAATGTTTATGTGATAAAGGTTTGTGGTCCATAAAGCGTTACAATCACAAAGAAAAAGCTCAAACTCAGGCATTTGTGTTCCAATTTTTCATTCAGACTCACTTCAGGGGTGCCTCGCTAATATTACAATAATAAAAGTCCCCCCCAAACACACACTGATTTTAAGAATGGAACTTCATCTTAAACACGATAATTTATTTAATTAAATTATGACACCTTAAAGTTACAAAACTTGCTTTATGGTCATCTAAAGCTAACAGCGATTTATTATAATCGTCTCATGTATTTTTGTAATGTTAACTCCAGCCGCTAGAGGGCGAAATAACACTGGGACAGAATATTTTTGTGCTGTTTTGTTTCTACTGGCGGGTAGAGATGCATCTATGAGTTGTGTTTATTAAATCGTTCTTGCACTTATACAATGTCTAAATAGTCCACGGTAACTTTAATTTTATATTTCAAATCTTGGAACTAATCTCTGAAGCCATGCCTATTGCCTGCTCTGCCCTCGGATGCACCAATCGCTTCATTAAAGGCTCCGATATTCGGTTTTATAGGTAAGAGTGGTTTTATCGGTAAAATTACTGCACAATTCATTCTGTTTGCTTTATATGCTGTAGATAAGTGGCATACGGGTTACATGTTGCTAATTTAACTGCTGCTGATTATACAGGCCCTGTTTGGACTAGACTTCTTACTTTCAGAAATGCTTCAGCATACCAAGACAACGCCATGCTTCCAACTTTGTGGAGACAGGTCGGGGAAGACCATTTTCTATTCCAGCATGACTGTGTCCCAGTACACAAATCAAGTTCCATAAAGACATGATTGGAGAGCCCAGTCCTCAACCCCATCCAACACCTTTGGGATGAACTGGAACGGTGATTGTGAGCCAGGCATTCTCGTCCAAAAGCAGTGCCTGACCTCATAAATAAACACTCCAAAATCTTGTGTGAAGTCATCCAAGAAGAGTGGAAGCTGTTAGAGCTGCAAAGGGGGACCGACTCCATATTAAAGTCTGTGTATTTGAATGCAGTGTCTATAAAGTTCCTGTTGGTCTGCTGGTCAGGCATGGCAATACTTTTGTCCATTTAGTGTAGGTGCTATTAGACTGCTAAGCCTTCTTAATATATGATCCTAAGATTAATGGGCATGTTCTCATTACATGTGATTCATTGATTAAGGCCTACAGCTTGTATAATCCTTATAGAAAGGCATTGCCAATTGAGTGGGAGCACCTATACCCATGGAAACCATGCCCAGTGCCTGGTGTTGCCCAGATGGGCTTCTGGCTCCTCAGCATTGGGCTCCCAGTTCCAACGGACCCTACTTGATCCGTTTAATTATGGTCTTCAGAAACCCATGCCTATAAGATATTTAAATGTATATTTTGGAGCCAGCTGTAATCTCCACTAACAGGATTAGTGACCAGTGGCCTATGCCTTGTATACCTCATTCAGATGTTTTGTTGGCCACCTCATTTTTAGTCAAGTCAGGTAGATTTTATTGACATTTCAACTATATACACACTGTGCTCAGCAAATTGAAACAAAGTTCCTCCAGGAACAGAACAGTATAAGACTACCACAAATGCAGACAGGATGTAAGAGAGCAAGAGCAACAGAACAAGTGATCAAGACTTTACGTTTATTAAACATTTTGTAAATATTTTGTAGGTTTACTTGTCAATTCGTTCCAAACAGCTTTAAAAACAATACCTAGTTCAGTTCCTTGTTCACTTAACAAAGATCATACAGTCAGTATTGACTATATGAAGTGTCCTGTTAAGTCTTAACCATTTAGCCATCTTTCTCTTCTTTTCTGCAGGTTCCCAATCAGCAAGCCCCAGCTAGCTGAACAGTGGGTCCGAAGCCTAGGTAGAAAGAACTTTGTCCCGACCACAAACTCCTGCTTGTGCTCTGAGCACTTCCAGCCCGACTGCTTCCGCGACTACAATGGGAAACAGTTCCTGAGAGAGGATGCTGTGCCCACTATATTCTCAAACTGGTCCAAGGCCCCAGCGGGGGATGCCGCAAAGGTTTGTACAAATATGTGAGGAACATCCAAACATTACAGATAAGTCACTTTTACAGATAAAGCAATGTATCATTACATTGTGATACTGCAATTCAAATTACAGTAAGCCCCCGTTATTCCCATTATACCCGCGTATAATGAAACAACACGTTGTTGTGTTTTGGTCAAAAAAGGCCTTAAAATGCCTATTTTAATAGTGTAAAATCTAAATATGCCCCCAGATGTGCTCCCAGAACACTTTGAGTTCATTTTAAACAGTTTAATACATTACCCTTAATGAAAATGTAAAGATAAACCCGAAATTTAAATACGGAAAAGTCACGAACGAGAGTGAGAGAGAGAAAGAGAGAGAGAGACAATCCGTGCGCTCCAGAACGAGAGAGCAAGAGAGAGATACAGAGGGAGAGAGAGAGAGAGAGACGCGCGCTCCGGAAAAGTCACGAACCAGAGATACAGAGAGAGAGAGAGATACAGAGAGAGAGAGAGACAGAGAGAGAGAGAGAGCGCGCTCGAGAGAGAGATACAGAGAGAGGGAGTAAGACAGAGCGACAGAGAGAGAGTAAGAGAGATCCCTACGGCCATGCACGGGGCCAGAGGAACTAAAATGGAAAAAAACGCAAAAAAAAAAAGCGGAGAATATTTGCAGCTTCCGCGTTGTTTTGAATATTTCTGCGTAAAACGATCAGTTTCGTTCT
>JBBPDC010000039.1:17316468-17334812 GCA_037974485.1 Hemigrammopetersius urotaenia | reverse complement strand
TCAACAAAACGATGAAAAAATATATTGGGTTGGGATCTAACAGGCATTCAGAATATCGGTACCTTTTTACAGTTTGGAGAGTATTTTTTATCAGTTCGTTCATACATATACATAAACATTGGCTAGATTTGTACTTTTCTGAATGTTTGTTTACGTTATTATTTCCTTTTACTCCTGAAATGTAATTCTGAGGAAAAGACAACTGGTTGAATCTGTCAGTTGTGTAGTGACTGTGAAATGCAATGAACAGTCAGGCGTACTTGATGTGTGTTTGCTCGATCAGAGCACCCTTGTTGAGTAAAGATTTCTCCCTCATGGCACCTGGCACCTTGCATTTGCATATTGAATGTGTCTTTCCCCCTCTTGCACTCCCGCTCTGTGTGCTGTTATGCCCCCTGTGTTCATTGCCCTTTTACACTTCAGTTAACCACCTTCCCTCGTTGGCTGAAAGAGCTATTTTCTGCTGTTGAGCATATTTTTATGCTTCCAGGGCATTACATAATAACTTACTAAACTATATTTACTAGCTGAATCTTTTCTATATATATTCATTAGTTCAACAAAACGATGAAAAAATATATTGGGTTGGGATCTAACAGGCATTCAGAATATCGGTACCTTTTTACAGTTTGGTGAGTATTTTTTTCAGTACTTGCTGGAAAAAGTCTTTATACATATATACTGATAAATCTCTATACTGATCAATCACTGATGAGCCCGTTTCCTGTCTCAGCATTACTAAGCAGTTTTGAGGGATGTGAACTGAACAGCCATCTTCAGTACTGAATGAGTCATAAGCTTAGTTCTGATTCAGAGTTAATACATTAGCATTTCCTAACAACTTTAAATGTAAAAGTCATGTTTAACTTGATCTTGAGAATAAACAGAATATATATGATTCTACGTGATGTTACGATTTTTGGATAATACGATTTTTGGATAATATACTTTAATGTGTATTGATTGGTTTCTTCATATTAGTCACAAGTTATTGCTGTCTGAGGATGTCAGGATGTCAACAGATGCCTGGTGGAGACTGCAGGGTGTTGGAGCTGCAGTGCCCTGCAGCAGCCACCGGGTGGGGATGGAGGTCCTCAGAAACGCACACACACATGCACGCTCATGCACACACGCACATACTGAGGCGCGAGACCGCGCGCGGCGGACAGATGCGCTGCGCGTCTCCGTTCACCTCCGGCTGTGTCTGTGTCGCGCGCCATCGTTAAACTTTAAGTCCCCGCGACTGGGGCTCGCGCCTCTCCTTTGATCTGCACCTGCACCTGCGTTTGGGTTCTGGGGAGGCGAGCGTGTGACGGTGCTCTCCTGCAGCGGTGCATGCTTTTTTGGGGGGTGGGGGGTGGAGAGAGAGAGAGAAAGAGAAAGAGATGTGCAGGTGATGATGAGAAGAGATCCTGTTGAACGGAGACGCCGCGCGCACAGGCAGAAGAGACAGGAGAAAGTGGCAGCAGTAGCATCACCATCACCATTATCACCATCACCATCCCTCGAAGGCGCGAGCTCAGTCTGAAGGGTGAGATGTTCCGAAGGGGGTGCGGCCGCCTTCCCGGGGGCTACTCGAGCCCCCCCATCTCCCGAGAACAGGGCTGGAGGTGGAAGCTGAGGAGCCATCCTTCCTCCGCGCTTTTCTCATGTAAGTGGGCAGACGAGAAATAAACAATAATAATAATAATAATAATAATAATAATAATAATAATAATAATAATAATAATAATAGTAATAACAGGGGAAGGTGGGGTGCTTGCGCGAGACATTGTTTTTGTTGGGTGTTTTTTTCGATCAAAAATAATAATATATCCCTAATAATAATCACTAATGTCACTAGCTTTGATAGACCTCCTGTTGCCTTGCTCACCTGCAACTGTTACATAAACATGGTCTTAAAATAACACATGTTATAGTAATTACTGCCTTTATTTGCCTTTATAATATTTACTCTTGTTCATAATAATGGGTATTATTATGATTATGATTAATAGCATTTTGATTATGGTTTTTGGTATTGCTGTCAGTGTCATCATTGTTATTGTTGTCAGTATTATTATTGTAACTATGGTGTTCTGCTGTTATTAATGTTATGAGCTCGCGCTGGAACCGCTCTGTAATTGTTAGGATTCTTCTTCTTATTGTTATTGTTATTATTATTATAACGCTCGTGTTCTCGCGCGTTCTGGTTACTCAGTGCCACTTGAAGCAGACATATTCCTGTTTTTTTTCTGAATGCAGTGCAGCCTTTAACCTGTTTTGTTTTCATGCCCTTTGCAGCTGTTGCTGGCGTCTAAAGAAACCAGTGATTCATTCACTTCCTCTGGAGGGGCAGAGGAGAGCACAGCAACCCCCCCACAACAAACCCCCCCACCGTGACACACACACACACACGCACGCACACCTCCCTCAGCCCAAAGATGGTAACCACAGATCTCTAACAGGGATGGAAGTCTCGCCCTCCTGCACGTGAGCAGTCTCAGGAGACTGTGGTGGTGGTAAGCTGGTCGAGGGGGGAGTATTTGGTGCGAGAACACTTGCTGATGTTATGGAGGACTGTGAGGGGAGCGCGCGCTTTTGGACACGCACTGACCCCCTCGTGGACTCCGGAGGCGCAAGGCTGAGTGCATCGCGCGGAAAGACCTTGAAAGTGAAAGTGCACGTGGTTTCTGCACGCTTTTTTCTTTGAGAGCTTCCAAAACGTCCAGGTTTTGACGGACGTGTCTTCATGCCGAGAGCGAAACAAGACCAACAACTAACTTTATAACATCTCAAGGAACTGCACTGAGAACTACAACAACAAGAAGAACAACTACTACTACTACTACTGCTACAAACTCAGCGCGCGACAGTGGAGCGAGATGGAGTTCGCCATGGTGGGCGCAGATAGCGGCGGCTGCAACCCGCACGTGCCGTACGCCTACGCGCAGGCTCGCGCCAGGGAGCGGGAGCGCGAGAGGGAGAGACAGTCTCGAGCGGCGGCGGCGGCCGCGGCCGCGGCGGACAGCGGGGCGGCGGTGGAGGGAGGGGGCACCTGCGGACACGGGCAGCAGCATCAGGTTCGGGGCGCCTCCTCCTCCTCCACGGGTCCGGGAGGCAACGGCGCCTCGCGCCCCTCCTCCTCGTCGTCGTCCTCCTCCTCCTGCTGCTGCTCCTCCTCCTCCTCCTCTCAGCAGCAACAGCAACAGACACCACAACAGCAGCAGCAACAACAGCAGCAGCCTCAAGTTCTCCGAGAGCGGAAAAAGGCGCGCGGCGTCGCGCGCTGGAGACGCCCGCGCGCGCCACTCGGTGGCGAGCTGCGCCACTCAGAACTGGCGCTCCTCGGCTCGGAGGAGGACGTGATGATTGAGGAAGAGGAGGCGACGGGCGAGGAGGAAGAAGAGGAGGGTGCACGCGCCCGATGCGGCCCGGCATACGACGCCGACGAGCACGTGGCGGACGAGCCGGACGACGCTACCTTGGACGAGGACGACGATGACGACGAGACGGCCTCGCTGACGGGCGGGAGGCCGCGCGCGGGCTACGGACGCGGGGCGCGGGGCGCGCTTGGCGAGCGTGGGGGCTGCTGTGAGCGCGTGGTCATCAACGTGTCCGGGCTGCGCTTCGAGACGCGGCTACAGACGCTCGCGCAGTTCCCGGACACGCTGCTGGGGGACCCGGCCAAGCGCATGCGATACTTCGACCCGCTGCGCAACGAGTACTTCTTCGACCGCAACCGGCCCAGCTTCGACGCCATCCTCTACTTCTACCAGTCCGGGGGGCGCCTCAAACGGCCCGCCAACGTGCCCCTGGATGTCTTCTCCGAAGAGGTCAAGTTCTACGAGCTGGGCGACGAGGCCATGCACAAGTTCCGCGAAGACGAGGGCTTCGTGAAGGACGAGGAGAAACCGCTGCCCGAGGACGAGTTCAAGCGTCAGGTCTGGCTCCTCTTCGAGTACCCAGAGAGCTCGAGCCCGGCGCGCGGCATCGCCGTCGTCTCCGTGCTCGTCATCGTCATCTCCATCGTCATATTCTGCCTCGAGACGCTGCCCGAGTTCCGCGACGAGCGCGACGCGCCCGGTGCTGCAGGTTCGCACGTGGCCACGCACGGAGTCAACGGCACGCCGGCACACGGCGCCGTGGCCTCCGAGGCTGCGGCCTTCACGCCCTTCAATGACCCGTTCTTTGTGGTAGAGACTGTGTGCATAGTGTGGTTCTCCTTCGAGATTGCTGTGCGCTTCTTCGCCAGCCCCAGCAAGACGGCCTTCTTCAAAAACATCATGAACTCCATCGACATCGTGTCCATCCTGCCTTACTTCATCACGCTGGGCACAGACATAGCACAGCAGCACCCTCAGCAAGTGCAACAGGGCAACGGGCAGCACGCCATGAGCTTTGCCATCCTGCGGATCATCCGCCTGGTGCGTGTCTTCCGCATCTTCAAGCTGTCCCGCCACTCCAAAGGCCTGCAGATCCTTGGTCACACATTGCGTGCCAGCATGCGCGAGTTAGCACTGCTCATATTCTTCCTGGTGATCGGTGTGGTGCTCTTCTCCAGCGCTGTGTACTTCGCGGAGGCCGACGAGCCAACGTCGCAGTTCACGAGCATACCGGACGCCTTCTGGTGGGCAGTGGTCACCATGACCACGGTGGGCTATGGTGACATGAAGCCCATAACCGTGGGGGGCAAGATTGTGGGTTCGTTGTGTGCCATTGCTGGCGTGCTGACCATTGCGCTGCCTGTACCTGTCATCGTGTCCAACTTTAACTACTTCTACCACCGTGAGACGGACAACGAGGACCAGTCGGCAGCTGTGGAGTACCCACCTCCTGGCTGCCCCTACTTCCCAGACTTCCTGAGGAAGTTCAAGGGCTCGCCGTCTGGGTCCTCGCTGGGGGACAAGGCGGCCGAGTACATGGAGATGGAGGAGGGGGTCACGGAGTCACTATGCGGGGTGGACAAACGTAGCCCCAGCAGGGGCAATGGCACAGACACAGGCAGGAAAAACAGCACCAATTCCAGAAGTCTACAGACAGACGTATGATTAAGAATGGCAAAGTTGGTGAGCTTGTGAAAGGTTTAGAAGTGTGAAGAAGATTGCACAACTTATTACTGATGAGCAGCACACGTGCACGCCATGCAGATTTTTGGACCTGCACACTTGCACACATGCATAAACATGCATACAGCCCCCCCTCCCACACACACACACCCACACACCATGCACACATACATGCATGCACACAAACAAACACACTAGCACTTACATTCATGCACACACGCACACACACCTAGGCACACACACACACATCCATGCATGGGCACACATAGACATACATACATGTATGCACTCACACACACACACACACATACACAGGGACGCATGCAAACACATACACACACCAAAGGCGCACACACACACACACACACACACACACACACACACACACACACACACACACACACACACAAATGCACGCGCATTTCTTAAGGACCTGAGCTGAAACATTTTTGCAACGTGGCTACTTTTTGTAGAGATACACACCCTGTAATCAGACAACAGGCAACGCAAAAATCACCAGCTTTACGTGACATGGAGGTGTGAGTACAGGCCCACCTGTAGACTGTAGACTGAACTGAACAAAACCCGGTTCAAGAAGCGCAAAACGAGTATTTTTGCATAGGCACTTTATGAGTTACATTCGTCAGTAATTGTAGGAAGAGGAAGTGAGCTGTTATCGTAATGCTATTATGCAATAACGTTGAAATCATTTGCACTATCATTGAAATATGTTCCAGTCTCCCACTTTCAACCAGAGAGTCAGACACGGCCCAGAGAGAGAGAGACAGAGAGACAGAGAGAGTGTGTGAGAGAGAAAGAGACAGAGCAGTATAAAGAGGACGAGAGAGTTTTCAATAACTACTTAGTAACTTTTCTTTGAATAAGCGCATAGTTGCTATAGAAGTGAATGAACAGTTTGTCATATTTTGTTACCTTCTGTTCTGCCAGTGCGTTTATTAAGGTGGCAGCGTGCTGCTCTTCTTGAGGCCCATATACTGAGACCATCTACTAAGAGCATGGAAAACTCTTCATGCCAGTAAGAGCTGCTCCTAACAATGCCTAGTTCGGCCACCTGGTAAAAGTGTTACATGAATGAGCGTTACACAAATCAGTCATCATGCCATTTCTAACATCAACACCATTTCTGTTTGTCCTCCATTCAAATCTACTGGGATTTACATGTCAGATCACTCGCTGTGGCATGACTAAGGTTTATTTCCAGAGTGTAGATGCCCTCCTCCGCTGTCACACCCACCCCTTTGCGCCTGGAGAGCCAAGTCAGAAAGCCGGTTCTGCATTGGATCACAAAAGTCCACAAAAAGTCTCTTGACGCCATGGCTAAATGGACTATCCTGCCTTTGGAGTATCTGCTGTTTTTTTAAGGGGAATGCTTCATGCAACTTATTTACTCTCGGTCCCTTTAACCACACTGACAATGCATCCCTTTACAAGGACGCTGACAGGAGACCCGCATCAAAGCAGGAAAGATGAACTGGCTCGCCAACTGGTCCTGTGGTGGACTTTTATGCACAAAAAAGCAAAACAACAAAACCCACACAAGCCTCCGCTTTGGATGGGCAAATGGCCTTCATGAAACGTGTAAGGACCACACCTAGCCGGAGCAGAACACTGTGTGAGGTAAGCATTCACCTTTATTTTGATCAAAAGCCAACTGGATTGAAAGTACAAAGATAATCTGCAAGGTTTCATGTTCCTAAGTTGTTCTTGCGTTGAGAGTGTAGTTCCAGGGAACAAACTATGTGGAGGTTTAACTTCGCAAAGCAAACATGAGTCATCTGTGGCATTGCTCCAAACAACTCTTTCTGTTTATTTTTAAGAGATCCAGATTGCACTTTAGGTCACTAATTACACTCTTAAAATTTGAGTTATTTTCCTGTAGAAGAACCACTTTTGATTCACTCAAGATGATGAGAGCGATCCTTCAGTCCTTTAAATGAGACGTGTAAGTTTAATAAACTTCCAGATAATGTAAAGGTTCTGTAACAGATTATTCCCGGAACTCTATACCCAACCATGTAGACTCCCTTAATTTTGCGGGTATATAAACATGAGTGCTTTTTAAGCAGTGTGGACATGAAAAATGTTTCTTTGAAGTAAATATACTGGAAATACTGATGCCTCCAGATGTTGACATATGTGCAAAAATGTTGACAGTGTTGCTGGTGATGGCTCCTCGGTCTGGATCATGCATGAATAGAGTGAAATGGTGTTTGCAAATAAAAAATGTGTGGCTGATTTTACTTCATCAGTGTTCGGGCAATAATTGCACAAGGCACAAACTACATAATGAATGAAAAAATAAGAATACTGATAGAAGTAAAAGCAGAATAGAATGGAAATGCACGAGTATCTTTTCCAGAAACTCCTCAAGCTCTATGTCGAACTACAGTGAAAAGTCTATGTACATTCAACATCTGGAGTTTGTTAGGAGCTGTTGTTATCGTTTTGGGGATTAAATGATAAAAGTGTGAGATGTAAAGAACAGCAAAGCAGTCCACAAATACATCTGGGCTTAGAAAAGGAAACATTTGTAACTATGCCTGAGCACGGTACTGTACTATCTGAAAATACCATGAATGAAATATTAATTCATTACATTTGACTTTGTTACTAAAACAGTTCCCATCCACCTCTTCACATAATAAACCCACAGACACCAAAGATCCTAAACACTCCCTTTACACCTATTTTGCCAGCAAAACCCTCAGCTAAATGCTGAAGTTTCCAGATGAAGCAAGTATTAGACTGCTATTGTGGCTGTGGACAGTGTCCTTGCCTGGTTGCCATGACAACAGAAACCTTCCCGCCTCGTTAAATACTCTGCTCCTCCTGTTTAGACAGTTCAGTCTCCCTCTTGCCGTTTGGTAGCAGGATAATTCCATCTTAAACTGAAGTAAACCTAGATTTTGTCATCAATAAGGCACGGACATAGTGAGAAATTCCACACATTTCACTGGAAGCTCTGCTGCTCTTTCTCATTACAGGTTCTCCGAATCAGAACTCCTAAGGGAAATAGTAGACTTGTGTCAAAACACGCTGTCTAATGAGTGTTATTAAAGTCCTCCGTCTCTGTTCAAAACCCAAAACGTCTCTAGATAGCTGTGGTCAGAGTTGATTAATAATTCATGGATATGATAATTAACAGGCATTTCCCAACATGCTCGAATGTTTAACCCTGAACCCGAAGCAAAAACCACAAGGGCCTTTGGCACACATGGACAGCTGCCTTTACACTGCAGAGGTACTGTCTCAGGTTACAGGAGCTATCCATTTACGCATTTGGTTGATCCACTGGTGATTGGAATTGTATAATGTAATCAGATCACAGAGGTAATGTCCTTCTCTTGTTAATCCGGAGGCTTTACTTGAAAGGAGATATTGCTTCCTTTAAAACCACTGTTTAACAGCAATAGCTCGATACTTTGAAAAAGTGCTGCTCTACCAGGAACCTCACATGCTCACAGCATGACTAAAACGATACCTGTGGCTGCCATACATAATATACTATATTTATAATGTCTTCACTTTGGTTCAAGTCACATAACTCTGTAGAAAAAACTCCAGAAGCTGTCTTTGACATTAATGGCTTGTTTGGACGTGCATTGGTGAATTATTAAGAATATTCAACTATATAATCC
Source organism: Hemigrammopetersius urotaenia (assembly GCA_037974485.1). NCBI lineage: Eukaryota > Metazoa > Chordata > Actinopteri > Characiformes > Alestidae > Hemigrammopetersius > Hemigrammopetersius urotaenia. The sequence continues at coordinate 17,326,105 of JBBPDC010000039.1, read as the reverse complement.
ATACGGGCAGAAATTAAAGTGTCAAATAGAGCATGTTTTGAAGACTGATTCCCAACTGATTGCTTGATTAAATAAATATTATTTAAAATTGACATACTCAGTGAATATTCAGTGAATAATGTGCATAATGATAAAGCAAATGTTAACCTCTCTTAGTGTCCACTCTTACAATAAGAAACCTGAGCCTGAAGGGACATACCTTAATTTTCCATAGTTTTTGGGGGCTGGAACAAGTACTATTTTTTTGTTCAATGATTCATTAATGTTTTCAGAAGAACTAGAGTGGGTCATTCCTGCATGAGCAAGTTGCGGGAGCATTTTCAAAACGAAGGCTAAAGTAGCCACTTACCTGTGCAAGTTTGAATTGGCCTTCTAAAGAAAGTTATCATCCAAGTTTAGATTCTGAAGAAGAACAGTCAGTAAATTTTATATTTTAGTTCATACTGGTGTTCTGACTACAAACTACTTTCTCAGGAAATACACTGTTCAGAACTACTGTTGCCCTTACAAACAACACTAAGGCCCATGTTACAATACAAATTCTAGTCACTGGAATAAGTTTAATTGGTTTAAAGGTTACTTTATGGTCAACAGGAGCTGTGTACATAGTGTAATTTCTCCATGGATCACAGTGCAACATACAGCGACATTCAGTACTTAACAGAGTGCAAGTTAAGACAAATAATCAGCAACTGTAACAGTAGTGTATGATTAGGGAATGATGAGTATTGTCCGTAAGTGTGATTATTGCACAGGGGACAGTTAGCAGCATAGAAACCACATTGAGTAGTGCATGTTCTGTTCATTAAAAGTACAGCCCCTCAGTTTTACACGGATCAGCATTCAGTCTAACGCAGATTTTCCCAGTGCTGGCGATAATGCACTGAAAAGTTGTCAACCGCCATAAGAAGAAGAAGCTTGCTGCAGCATGACTGCTCCGTGTCTTGTCCTCGTATTTTAGTGTTTTAACCCCCCACCCCAATTTTTATCTCAGTTTATTTAGTATTAGTAAGCTGTGCCCTGTCTAAATATGTGGGTAGAGAGATTTCAACATTTCTTTTCTCAGCGCACGCTGCTAATGCTAACTGCTAATGCTAACCGCTAATGCTAGTGCTTTTTCTGATTCTGATTATTTATTTACCATTACAATTTCTTTAAGGGTAATGCAACTGAATTTAAGACAAAATTAAAGTGTTCTGGGAGCATATTTGGGGGCAGACTTAGGGTTTACACTATAAAAATATGCATTTTTAAGCATTTTTTCTTACCAAAACACAACAACACGGTTTTTCACTATACACGGGTGCTCTTGGAACATAAACCCTGCAAAAAGTGAGGAATTACTTTATTTAGTCAGTATTTTAAATGAACCATTTTAGTTGCATTAACTACTAGCAAACTGTCTTACTAAGAGCTCTTCCTGTTAACATTTCATGTGAAAAGGCATTGTCAGCTCATCCTGGAAACATATTCAGATCTTGTAAATTTTTATTTTATATTTATTAACATTGTTATTAAAACAAGTATGTATGACATGAAAAGGCAACATGTAGGCTGATGAACTGATCATTTGACAAACAATTCACATGAATAATCAAAGTATGTGTCTTTTTAAAGGCTCCTTTTGCATTTTTTGTTCCAGTAATTAGGGAATCTTTGAAAGGTCTGCATGCACTGTCATTGTTTATTTAAGTCCATTATTTAGACTTTTTTAAATCTCTTAATTCATCAAAATGATCAGTAGATCACACAATTACTGTTATAATTAATAATGACAGTCCTAATTGCAGATATGAAGTAGGTCTGATGTACTGATGTTGATATTATAAATGACTAATTATAATCCATGCATGCAGGGTGTATCAAGGTGTATAGGTATTCCGTGCAGCATCACTTTATATAATTCTGTGTTACAAGAGCCTAGCAAGCAAAGTTCCACTGGCCTGGTCTTTATTCCCAAAGACGATGTTCCAGTGCTGCCATAGGCTGTAATGACAAATGTTGTTTGGATCAATTTGTGTTTATGAGGGGTGAAATGACAGTGTAATGGCAGAGCAGGTTAAATGTTCGCATCGTTCTACTCAGAGGTTATGAGGCTTGCCTTCAACTCCACTGAATCTTCCTTAAGCTCCTGGGGGGCTTGGCCAATGACCTGCTGTGGCCTTCATCAGATTTTAGCATTAATCGTGCATATAGAGCGAGGTTTTTGTTGACTTTAAAACAAGAAGGACTACTTAATCGAATTGGCAAAATGGCTGCCAGAATAACAGAATAGTATGGCCCTTGCTTCTCCTTGTTTCTCTCTCTGTTTCTCTCTCTCTCTTGGGCTGCTTTAATGTGCAGTGAGTAAGGCGAGTCCTCCAGGGCTCGGGTGTATCCATCCATCTGTAAGCAGCCTGCCTCAGCTCCGCACACAGCCATGAGTCATGCATCAGCTCACTGGACTACAAAGACCATGAGTCCCCACATATGCACTCAAAATGAGTCCAAACTGTTAATGTGATGGCTGGACTAGACAGACCTCGCAAGCTGGGCAGGAAGCGGTTAAACTGACAAATCTTTAAGTCAAATTTTGACAGATTTGTACCTCTATGTATTACCTCTTGCTAATGCGTTTAGGTGTACTCAGAGTAATCCATTTTCTCCTCAGTTCCACTTAAGCCATTCATATTGGACTCCTAAATCCTTTTTTGGGATCTGTAATTTCATTCCATTGTGTCGATTGAGCACATGGACTTCTTAGCTGGTGCTTTCACCTCTCACTTTGGAGCTCTATCATTTTCATTTAGATCATAAAAAGGGCAGGATATAACCTCACCAACTTTAGGTATTCTGCTGATATTTGGAATTTCTATGAGAAACTCAGTACTTGAGGATTGTTAGGACTTATTTTTGAGTATTAAATATTTTTTGGTCGACTACTTTTACTTCTCATTATTTCTTTTAATGATCTTTCAGTACTTTTACTTCAGTTCTTCAGCAGTTCTTCAGAATTCTATGCTGTCAAAAATACATGAAGGAAAACATCCTTCAAATTTTATACTGCAGTTTTTGTGATGCAGGTATTAAATTGTCTTTGTTGGCCTCTTGAACTGGTTTATTGAGTTTGCTGGAGAAGTTTTTCCTCTCACTTGCTCCCTCTCTTGCTGACAGTACAGCCTCTTAATTAGATAGATCTGGGCCCAATGCATTTCTCTTTCACATGCAGATTCAATAAAACTCCTCATTAAGTGGAGTACACTAAATCAGGGCTGATAATCTCATTGAAGCCTATGGATCTGTGTTTGCATTGAAATCACGATAACCAGTACAGTCACCATACCATTATCTCTAGAAACAAAAGCGTGGGGCGATTTGGTCATTTTTTTGACATTGAAACAAATGGAAAACAGTTGGAAATGTAGACTCATAGCTGCTAGTGGAGAATATACATTAATGCAAGTGCTCATGCAGCTAACTGTGTATTCAGAATGAAAATGAATGTAAATGCAAATGCAACTAATTGTGTAATTAATTATGTCAATTGTATAAACCATATAGAAAAAGGCATTAAAAACATTCAAGAGTCTTTTTCTATGGGCCAACATCTCTATTATAACCAAATGTAACAGTGAAAAATGTTGTAGACGACAGTGTTTACCAAGTCTTTTCTGAAATAAAGTTTAGAAGCACCATGAAAGATTGAACAGTTAATGGAGCTGCTCCCGGCAGAGACTGCCTCTCCTGGTGCTAGTACAAACTAAATGTGCTGTGATCGAATGCATGAGTCTGCGTGGTTAGGCTTACCCACGCTCTGTTTCCCCGAAAGCAGAGTTAAAATAATCTGAACTATTAAAGTGGATGTTCAAAATTATACTCTTCTATCATGCAACGATATGTGTACTACTACAGTTTGTGGGAGCTCCCTTAGATGTTGGTATTTGTGGTGTTTATAGCAAAAAATATGTAACGTGGAAACATAAACATTCTTCAGGACCCATTTTCCTTTCCTTAAGACCTTTTCTGTTTTGTTCAGATCAGTGGGCCCCTGGTTGATTTAAGCTGGGGCCTTAGCAAAGGCTTTTGCAGTTTCAAAACTTCACTGTATTGTTACTCTTACTATTCAGGCGGAATTTAATTTTTTAACGTGTATAGGTTTTCGGTTTTTCTCCAGTCATTTTTTTGTTATTTATGCTCACAATATTTGATAGCAGATTCAGATCAGATGACCTGAAAGTCGGAGCTGTACCTCCTATGTTGTAGCTCAGACATGGAGAATTGTCATGTTTTTTAGTTAGTATTCTCTAATTTAGCAGCCTATTAGACTTGTAGCTAACGTTATCTGCTAACGAGGCAATTCTATTCCGTACTCTTCAATTTTTGGTCAAAACCGAAAATGCATTATTTGCCATTTCCTGCCGAATATTTTCGGTGCCCGAATATTTGGTGCATCCCTTAAAATAAGCAATTTCGATATATGGCATGATGGTTCTGTAAGTTACAGTCATTAGGAGAATGCTTAAGAGCTAAGCATAAAAGTGCAACATGTTTGCTATATTTTTTTACATTTTTGATTGCTCCTACTTATTCAGCATACTGAAATGTGCATTGTTGTTGTGGCAACTAAAACGAGCATGCAAATAAATGTGAGAAAATGTGACTTTACTCATACTGGAAACTGGACTTAAACTGAAAATCAGGGCACTCAAGTAAAAACATCTGATTTATGAAACAAATGTAATTTACCATGAAATGAGCAGAAAGCCTCAGCTCTGCAGATAATAACTAAACCAGTACTGAAACCTTAACCATTGTTCTGATACTCCAAAACTAGTGTCAAACTTCCAAATAAGAGAAGTCAAATTGAGCATGTACATCATGTGCAAAATTCTCAAACACTTGTTCCAGGACAAATATTTTCCCATCCAGTACCCAACAATGCATTTTCTGCTCATATCAGCCCGATACGATACCTGGTGTCTCTAGTAACACATGTTGATCGGAGGTATAAAGATGCTGACCTAACCTTTTCTGGGAAATGTTATGAGATTTATGAACAGAATGTAGATGGAAAATCCTACATGTAGCTTCTGTAAACTCCTTTAGGCACCCTTTACCCTTTAAGCACCTCCTGTAGAGCTCAGACAGCAATAGAGGTGCTATTAATAAAACCACATGATCCCATCGCTCATACACAAACACTTGTTCTGCTGCACCGTGATCGAGTAGGTGCTCATAATATAAGGAGCAAAATATATTTTTTTTCTTTTACAGGGATAAAACATTAAGATGTAAGAGACGTGTTATGAAATGTGTGTTTCTACCCAAATACAGTTTGTGGCCCCTGTCCTTGAATGATCCCGAATCATCATGTAAAAGTAACGTTTGTAGAATGAAATATCCTCATAACACTGACTCATGTGCACATATCTGGGTTAGCATTTGAACTGGGGAGGGGGTGTGTGAGCCATCGTAATTTGGCACCTCTCCAACAGAAAGCAATCATCGTTGCTCTTTTCAGAGCATTAATTAGTTGATATGCATGCTGTCTGCTGGGGCTGTATGATATACCAGTGCAGCCTCAGTGCTTAAGGCCCTATTAAATGATCACTTTCCCTTCACAGACATCTAGCTTACTGCTAATAGGGAAATAAACAACCAAATAGGTTATGTATTTGTTTTTATGGCTTCTGTGTATCTTATGGTTTTGTTCTTGCTGACTTGTGCAACTTATTCCATCCTGAACTTATGAAACTGTTGTTGCAATTCATGGCGGTTCATTATATGAGATGATCTGATGTCTGAATAGCTGTGGGAATCTATTCTGAACAAGAGGTGCAGGCGTCAGAGTGGGAGTGAGATGGTTCAGTTTTGATTGGTGGGGGGGAGCCTTGATTTAGATTTAAATGCCCCATCAGCGTGCATCAGAATGACCTGAATGACAGATAAATATATTCTATCAAATAGTCATTAGTGTTTAGTCATCAATGGATTTTAATGACTTTTCATTGATTTAATTGTATTTAGTTATTTTTGGTCACATACGTTTTTGAGTGCTGCAGCATATACAGAAGATGCAGCATCTTTACTTCCTGTGGTTATGGATGTCTATAAAGAAATCTCACAACGCTTGCACTTACTCTTGTTACAGCATTTTAAAAACTTTGCAAAACCACTTTTGCATACATTTATTGCTAATAAAGCTTTTATAGCCAATGTATGACAATTTCCTCCCTAATATACACATGCCTGCTAGATCTCCTCCTATACACAATTAGATATGATAAGATAAGATAAGATAAGATAAGATAAACCTTTATTAGTCCCACACTTGGGAAATTTGCATTGCTATGACAGAAAGTGGATGATACAGAGGTAAGAGCAGCAAAAACAGTATACAAAAACATACAGTATGAATACAAATCTATAAATATGTACTTGTATTGAAAATAAATATACATATTGAGTATGTATATGTATGTATATATGTACAGAGTAAGAATACCATGGATGTAAATACAGGTACACATTGGAGTGTACATTTTGTAGCAGCAGGTACCACCTTACCCTCCTCACAATCTCTTATTGAACAGCTGCTACTGTATAGCTGAACAGCTTAAATATGCTTAGAGAAGGACGCTAACTGACAATTCTTTTACATCGTCTAACAGCGCCGGCTGGCATTCTGCTGGGTGGTGGGGGATAAGTTGTGCTTACTTAGCCTCTTAATCTCCCAAAAATAGTGCAAATTCTTACCCAGAGCCTGTTTCACTTTAAATAACCATTGAGGAGCAAATAACTCAGTTTATAACCTGAACAATTATCCAGATAGCCTTACGTTTATAGCTGTTTTCTCAAGGTTATCCAGCTAATTGTTCAGGTTATAAACTGAGCTATTTACAAAGTAAACAGCTCCTTTACTTTATTTTTTCTTTTTTGAATGACTTGTATGCCAGTTCTTTACTAAACATAAAGCTGTTGCATAAACGGCCTTGCCTTTGAACTAATTTCTCAGAATTGATCATCTGGTTATTCTTTCTTCAAGGTATTTTAGTTACTCAAATAGTGTTCTAATAGTCAACTCCATTTTTATTAATACTTTTATGTGCATTCAAGGGTGTACTTCACAGTAGCAGTACTGTTGTTTTATGGGGATTTCAGTACTTTTCTCCACCCCTCGTTAAAACCTCTTTCTTGAGTGATTTATGTAGCCCGGAGTGCAAATAGCCCCTGGATAAGGGTGTTGGACATTAGCTTATCTGCATTCTTTCCAGTTGTATGCCAAGTCTGCGCGAAAAAGCCTGAGATACTGCTAAACAAATTGGCTTGAAGGATCACTGGTCTTGCTGTTACCAGTAGAGAGCTGTTAGGCCTAGACAGCAATTGGTGTGTGAAAGCAATGGTCGGAGCTGAGGATTTGTGCAGGGTCAGTGTGTTTGGTTTGGACAGAGCCCAGTGGTTTCACTTGGATAGTCCCGCATTTTTTTGGCGGAAATAGTCAGGAAGTGACAGAATTCAGGGAAAGACATTTTTTCAGTGACTGATTTAGAAGTCTGTACAGTAGGTTCTTTTAGCCCTCGGCCAAGCTGGCAAATTTTACACACTCATATTTTCCTGGGGTATGGTCTGAGCTCTTTTACAGCTGGGCTCCTGTAACGACACTAAAGAGAGGCTGTAAGTCAGTCCGTTGTTAAGAGTACAGACAATGTTTGTGACAGCAGTCTTTTCAACAAGACTTTTATTGTCATGTATCTGGCAGCATGTCCCATAACGCCACTTTAAGGGTGTATTCACACTAGGCACGGTTGCCCTGAACCCGGCCCGAGTACGATTGTCCCCCCTCCCCACTCCCCCTCTGGCCCGCACTCACATTAGATTTCTGCATTCGTGCCGGAGCACGCTTACATCATTATGATGCGATGGTTTCACAATGATGCAGTGGAGTCCATCGCTCTGTTTACTTTTTTGACAGTTGTTTTGAGTCGTTTGGTCCGCGGTGGTTCCCAGCCCTCTCACAGCCTATTGCTAAACAGGTCTATCGCTTTTGTGGCATGAAAAATGGGTTTGGAGCGTCGCAAAAACGTGGCGTCACGCGTCCTGATCCATGCTCCAGCACGGTTAGCGCTCACACTACATGCGAACCGCGCCCGAGTCCAGCTGAACCGTGCTCTGGCACACCTCTTCCACCGGGCCAGGGATGGCTAAACGAACCGCGCCCGGGCACGGAGCACTCACACTAGTCAAACCAACCATGCTTTGGTGGTCAAACGCACTCGGTGACGGTTCAAACTGCCCAGTGTGAGTACACCCTAACAGGCCATCAGAGCACAAACAGTTAAACATCGCCTCTAAACGCAGGACCGAATGCCACAGGAAAACCTTCCTATCCGCGGTCATAAGACTGTATAATCCCTCCTCATTCCGTCGGGATGCTTTTTAAGTCATTCTTCTGTTCTGAGTCGGATTTGCAACTCGACTGTTTAATCTGTGAATTGACTGAATATTATTGAACGTTAATCTCATTACCGTTTCATCTGCGGCTATTTTATTGCATGTATTGCAGTAACTCTAAGTCACTTTCAGAAGTCTGCGCTACTGATTTACTGGTACAGCACACTACATCTGTACACACAGCAATGGCAGCGTTACATTGTTATTTGTTACACTAAAGTTCTTGTCATTGTGTTGCACTATTGTTTATTGTTCCTGTTATTCTTTCCTTTTCCTGTTGCACTGAGAATGCAAGTGAAGAAGAATTTCCCTCGTGATGAATAAAGGTGTTTTCTAGCTTCTTATCTTATCATATTCATGATAGCCCTTCATGCGTTTGTGTAATGTGCACTATAGAAATAAATCACTAAAATGTGTAGGGCAATTTAATGAATTTTAATATCAATTAAAACTTTGTGTCTGTTTGTAATCTTGCATTCACTTTCCATTACATATAATGAGGCAAAAAGCAGTGGGGGGTTTTAGGAGAAAACACATTCTAAACGTAGCCTGTGCTAATGTATTAAAACAGAAGCCTTTAACACTCTAAGGGCGTAGTTCACACCACAGTGACACACTCTCATAGCTGAGGTCACACATACGTTTTAGGGCAGTAGCTGAAAAAATTACAGTATAATAATAAGCCATAAGATTAACTATGAATTATAATGTTACAGTTTAATGGTTTCAGACTCTCTCTCTCTTTCTCACCTCTGTCTGTACCATGGCAGGTCTCTGAGTGCGCAGTGTTTTGACCGTCTGGAAAAGATCCACCACTCCCTCATACCTCATCCGCTCCAGAACAATACTCAGAGTGATAAACACTCCGGTACGACCCACACCAGCACTGTAGGAGGCAGTGAACACATCAGTACACATGAATACACGTAAACACGATTGCTATTGTTAGAAATTCTTCCAATGCTGTCTTTTTAATCGTTTTAATATAACAAAATTATAGTCCATGTCATTTTTGATCATTTCCGTCAGCTGCCATTTTCGAATGCTGTAAAACAAAATCTAAATGGTTTCCAGGTTTCTTTATGACAGTCACAATACTGATGTTCAGAAACAGGTGTGAAAACGATCACCATGCTCACACACACACACACACACACACACACACACACACACACACACACACACACACACACACACACACACACAC
>JBBPDC010000039.1:17271495-17288361 GCA_037974485.1 Hemigrammopetersius urotaenia | reverse complement strand
TATTAGAAAGCAGTGTGTGTGTTAGAGTGAGTGTGTCCTGCAGCTTGAGAAATCGAGATGCGTCTAGTCTCGCGAGATTCAACAATGATACAACCCAAATTTTAGTGTAAGTCGAAACCCAGCCTAAATTAATAACCAATTCTAACACAGTTGTAAAATCTATAAACACAACTAAGAAAAAATGTCAAAAATGAGCTTTAAAAAATTCGCTCAAAAGTAGGGGTGGGCGACATGACAATATAAGATTGTAAAGACGATCTATGTACTGATCATCTGCCAAAGCAGAGAGATCATAGTATCATCTAAATAGACAACATTCCATCTATCTATTGTGGTTCTATGCTCTAATTTTTTTTCCTCAGCCAAATCGCTAGCCTGACTTATAGAAGCAGCGCTCGACCAACAATAGTTTGGTTGTACTGTTCAGTAACTTACAAAATGATAAAAAAAAAATCTATAGTTACAAATAAATATAAATACTGTGATAATTTTTTTCCATATCATCCACCACTATTCAGAAGCCATGATAAAGGCCAGAATATTGCCAAAAAAGCACATTGTACATTGTATTCTGCCAATGCTGGGTATTTCTCCACCATGCGCCACTAAACTAGTTTGCCCACGTGAGCATCGAATCTCGTTAAGACCCTCGTAACTCAAGGACCGCCTTTATATAGTTATGAGAATGAGGCTGTTCCAAAATATCTGTCTTATTTAGGATCTTTGGAAGCTATTAAGGGTCCACAAAGGGTAACTGTTGAAAGAACACAATTTAGTTCCCTAAAGAACTGCATTTGGGGACTGAATTTGTGGGGATACATACAGAAAATTCATATTCAAATGTTAAGGTTCTTCTGTTTTTAATGTTTGAAAAGGTCCTTTACACTCACATCTCCCATTTACAAAAGGGTTCTTTTAAGAACAATCCATTGAAAGGTTGATTTTATTTTATTTTGACCATTTTATAATATATCGCATGTTGCTCATCTTTGGGCCTCTGAGTGACTGAGCAGTTGAAGCAAAGGCATTTTCTTTTGGTATCAATGAGTCCATAAGGGTTCTTTAGGGAACTAATAAATTTTCTCCTATGGAATAACACATGGAACCCCCAGACACTTTTCTAGAGCCTGTAAATTCAGTTTTAAATGATCAACAGATTTGAGTCTGCACTTCAGATATTTTAATGACAAGGAATAGGAATATTTTTTTTGTAAAAATGAACACCTTTCCATAAAACAAGACCGTGTGCAAACAATTTATTTTAAACTGCTTTAAAGGGTGAAGCCTATTGACAGAATAGGAGTGAATGAATGAGGAATTTCTTGTTTTTTTTTTGGCAAAAATGGCAATGTCCACTGCGTCCATCTAACATTATATATCGTCGCTGTTGGGCGGAAACGTCATAACTCCACTTTTGGTCTCTGATGTTTTTTTTCATAAATTGATACTATTGGTCAGTCTCCACGTGGGTCTGCACAATTAAGAAATTATTAACCAATGAAAAGTGTTAAAAATAGCTTGGGATGTTTGATGACACAGTATTCATTTATTTAGAATATAAATAATTTTTTCAGTTTCCTGAAAAATAGCCGTTTTGGACATATGAGGTTTCTGCCCAACAGCGACGATATGCTACCAGTTATCAGCCTGTGTGTCCTGTTTGCAGTGCTGCACTGGCTCAGTGTGCCTCAGTTAACATCCTCTGCCGATCCCCAGTCTTTGTTTTCAGAGGCAAACTCTGCATGTATCAGTGTTTTGACAGTACAGATCAATACTTGTCCTGTAATCCAAGGCTTTTCTGTAACCAAGAACATCAAGACATCACTTAAAGACTTGATCAAACTTAGCCTGATGTTATAATATCAAATGCTTGCTCTTCTCAAACAAAAGGAACTCTATTCCTTAGAACACTGAGGATCTTTCTTCTGTTTGTCTTTCTTGCTCAGTCCCACCCTCAGGTTCTTGCAAAGTGTTCAGATCCCATGAGCCTCTCTCTCTCTCTCTTTCTCTCTCTTTCACTCTTTCTCTCTCCCTCTCTCACGTTCTCTTTGTTTTTCTCTCTCTTTCTCTTTCTTTGTCTCACTCTCTCTTTTGCTCTCTCTATTTCTCTTTCTATTTCTCTCTCTTTCTCCCTGCTTTCATTTTCTGTCTCTGCCTTTTCTCTGTTTCTCTCTGTCTGCCTCTTTTTCTGTCTCACTTTCTCCCTCTCCTCTCTCTTCTCTCTGCTTTTTGCCTCTCTCTAAATATATCTTTTTTTTAATCCATTTTATCATCTACCACCTTATCTTACGTGTCTTTTGGCTTTTAGCCTTTTAACCAGTGAGCTGGACATTTTTTTTCCCTTGACATTGTTAACCTCTGCTGTCTTCAGCTTGCTGTTAACAGCTTGTACACAGGCTCTGAGTGCTAGCGGACTAAAATTAGCCTCAAAATGAGACAGCTCAGAAAAACAAAAATTGGCTGCAATTACCACAGAAATCCTTATTGGGTCATGTTTTGACTCACCATGTGCCAGGAAAATATGAATATCGTTTAGAGTGAGAGAGAGAAAGAGAGTGAGGAGGTGGGGGGCCAGTGGGGGAGCTGGTGAATGAGGAATGGTGAAGGGGAAAGAGAGCGAGAGAGAGGGAGCGAGAGAGAGAGAAATTTTATTTTCCTTACATTGTGCTAGAGCAGGGAGAGCTGTTTGCAGAGAAGCTGCTAAGTAACAAGCTGACTCATTATATTCAGACTTGATGGGCCGGTCCGCTCTCCTCTTTTATAGGTTCACGTTTTCAGCATATTAAACTGTCCGAAGCCTCCACTCTCTTTGCACAGAGCTGGCTGTTTCCTTCCTGTTTGTTTTTAGGCATCAAATGATCCAACCACTTGGGCACTTTCGCAACATGAGGGCAATAAAGCAAAGATGTTCCGCTGCATATTAGCTTCATAAGCAATATGCACAAAATTGGACAGTGATGTTCATTCCCGTAGGGCTTGAAAAATGAAACTGCATCATCAGTTCAAATTCAGATCACCATGCACACCGACGCTGTGTGTTTTCGGCTGTAAATAACTTCAGACTTGTGAGCTTCAGACACTGAGCTATCAACACATTTGCTTTCAATTGTTAATATATTGCTGCAGTTGAATGACAGTTATAGTGCTGGAAAGCTCTCACGATAGAATGGTGTTTATAGTGTTGATGTTCTTTTTAGGTCTGCTGTTCTTTATGAAAAAGCTAAACGAATCTCGCTGGTGAAGCAACACATCTATCATTTCTGTCATTTTACTCACACTGCAGGACCAATCAGTTTTGTTTCTTAACAAATTTAGAATTCATAATCTATTAGTAAAATACGATTTCAACAAGTAAAATTGGTGTAAAACAGTCTAAAACTGGTGTTTGTTGTTCTACACATTTGCTGCTCTTTCCCCGCCCACTTGTAGGCAGGTTTTCCCCGCCCACTTGTAGGCAGTGACTATCCTGAAAGTTCCCCCAGGTTCAAATTTTTTCATTTCTTTGTAGGACCTGAAATAAGATAAATTTGTCAGTTTTTGTTCTTTATGGGCTTTTACATGTGATGCCATTTTAAACCCCAGTATCACTTATTACTACATGTTTTTGAAATTATAATAACTTTGATTCTACGTGACACAGCAACACTAAACAGCTCAGCAAGATATCTGGCATCAACATAAACAGGCGAAACTTATGTTTACGATTACGTAACTCCAAATAAGGAGTTATTTTACCGAATGTCAACACTTTGCTGACTTACTGGCATGGATCCGTGCTGAAGTGGTTAAAACTGCTTTTTAGACAAGAATGTTTAGATTATGAGTTATAAATCCATAACTGTGGCTAGTTTATAGTTGCATTTGCTCACATATTCCCATGGGTGGTAACCATTCATACCTGAGCACCCTGACTAGGGAGTGGCAGGCAAAACATTCTATGAGCTTAGACCTTGATATGATTCCTTAATGACTATAACAAGCTTAGATCTTGATATATATCCCTAATGAATATAACAAGCAGAATAATTATGATGTTTCTCACATTTTAACATCCAGAGCGCAAGGCTTGTTAATTTCAGTTACACTATCATTATTTTAATGATCAGGGGAGGAGGGGGAGTCTCCCATCCAACCCATGGAGGTAATCGCCCTGTAGTACAAATCAGAGCTGCTTCTTAACCCTTAGAACCTTAGATTTCAACAAATGAAAATGTAATGAAACTGTAAAACAGTCTAAAACCAGTCTTTGCTCTTCTACACGCTGTTTGCTGCACTTTTGGTCGGCATGCTGCTATTTGGCCTGTCTCCATTCTACATTGAGGATAGGGTGACCTGGTAGACCCTATTAAGTATAATATTAAATATACCAGGTCTACCTTTCAGAGGTTCAGGCTTCAACCCCTTTCTGCAGGCCTTGTTACGTTTACATTACATTTACAGTATTTGGCAGCATTCTTGGCCAGAGCAATGTACAGAAGTGTAAAGAAAACATGTTCCTCACACTAGTAAACCTTTTATTATCCCAGAGCTGAAGTTAATACTCGACCAGGGCCATCACAGATCACACAAGGAAGACTTGTTTTTGTTATTGTTGCTACTGTTACTGTTGTTTTTATTGTTGTTGTTATTATTTTCATAATAATTTTGATGTTAGGTTGTTAGCTTTCATAGAAGTTTGTTTGTTTGGTGCTCGAGGTGGGTCTTTAGTCTCTCAGCACTTCTTATGGTCAGGGGACTGCTACACCACTTAGGTGCCAATACTGAGATCTGAGTCTTGATGGATGTTTTCGACTTTTGAGGAGAGGTGGGTCAAGTCGGGCTGTGCTTGATGCTCTAAGAGGGCAAGCTGTGACCCATAGTATGATCATTGCTGATAGGTAGAAAGGAGGTGGATCATTAATGGCTTTGTAGGCATTAAATCTAATGCGTGCAGCCACTGGAAGCTAGTGCAGGGTTTGCAGAAACGGAGCGGTGTGTGAGAACAACAAGGCCTCCTTGTAGATCTGTTTCTTGTTTTATCAAAATCATTCATTTGTAATTCAATTGAATTAAGATATTTTACATTTTTAAATTGAATAGAAAATCCTAAAATTTACATTTGATTTTAGGAACCTACAAAAATGGGCTGAAGTCTTATTTAATGCTGATCGTGAAAAGCGTTACTTTCAAATCTACAGCTTGCAAAGTAAAACTGCTAAAAAAGGTCTGTTCAAAGCTTCAGCTCCTTATGTTTGAAGTACAATATGTGATGTGAAACAAGAAGTGCCACTCCTGCATGATGAAAGAACCTCATGAGATCCAATCTGACTGGTCAAACTGAGTCACATTTCCGATTTGAAACAGATTTGAAACCACCTACAAATGTGGCAGGCATCTGACTGGAAAGAATTCAGATTGCATTCGCATAAAACAGAAAGTCTGTCCTGCATGTTCTGAAAAGATTTATTAAAAAACAGGGGCTTCTGAACAGGGGCTTCTTCACTGAAAGATAACTAATACACTGTAATATATTATAGTGTATAATAGTGTATTATAGTGTATTAGAAAAGAGAAAGTGGTATAATGGTGACTTTACAAATGATGTAATCAGTTCATAATTTCCAGTTCATAGATTCATTTTAAATTGGAGGGTTTTTATTTGAGTTCCTATTGGACATAATACAAGACCATTCATTCTAGTGTCCATTCAGAGTTGTTCACGCATAAATGGTAAAATCTCTCTCTGTCTCTGTCTCTGTCTCTGTTTCTCTCTTTTAGGATGGTAATTTGTGTTGTGTAGTGTGGACAGTAGTTAAAGTGGTACGGTGTAGTGTGTTTGTCTCTAGAGGCTGGTAAGGCACAGAAGTCTGGCGGTGATCTCCACTCCAGATGGGCTGCTGTCAGTCGTTACATTGATTTGGTATGCCTCAGACATCCCCGCTTCTTAAGAAAAACATAGGGAAGCTTTAATAAAGAGTGGATCTAGGAGGGGAAAGAGATTGCACTCTGGGTGTGTATGTGTGTGTGGGTGTGTGTTTTGGGGTTCATTTGAGGATTAAACTTACAGGACATCCCATTTGCATCTTGCTGTGTGGAATTATAATAAGCTGCACTGTTCTCCCTTAGCTTTTAATGCCTACAAGTATATTTTGTACTTGGGAAACATGGGAAATGTGGGCCGATGCAGATACTACAGTGCAAGCAAAATGTAATATTAATTTCTGTAGGGCTACAAATGCAGTAAAGTGAATCAAATGCAGAGTAAACACAAAGAGTGAAATAAATTCGTCATTAAAAGTTGGTTGGAAATTTCAGGGAATTTGAACATCTCTCTGTATGTTTGGAATATTTAGGTGTGACAGGTAAACTTACCTAACAGTAAGAAGGTCCTGGGTTTGATTTCCTCCTGGGGCGGCCAAGAGACCTTTCTTTGTGGTGTTTGTTTTGTGGGATGTGCTCCATCACCCCCTGGGTTCCTGGTTATAAATAATGGCTCAGATAATGGATAGAGTACAATGTATCATGTCATTTTCACATTCTTT
Organism: Hemigrammopetersius urotaenia; assembly: GCA_037974485.1. Taxonomy (NCBI): domain Eukaryota; kingdom Metazoa; phylum Chordata; class Actinopteri; order Characiformes; family Alestidae; genus Hemigrammopetersius; species Hemigrammopetersius urotaenia. The sequence goes on along the minus strand of JBBPDC010000039.1, from coordinate 17,281,840 downwards.
TTTTTTTTTCAAATTTCAACTAGGCATGCATTTTTTTCCTCTCTCTCTGCCCTTGCTTGTGTACACAATGCAATCTGTGCCTCTGATTGGCTTACGCTGGCACGTGTTCCTTGGTTTAACCACTTACTATAGTCCCCTCACAAAAGAGGCGGTACTGTTGGCACAAGGGGAATCTAAACACGAGACCACAAGGTGTACAGTACAGTACAGTATCAGTACCAGGGTTCTGCATCTGAATCGGCTCTGCTAGCTAACATGGCTAATGCTAGCACTGCAGGGAGTCATCCTGCCACGGCTTAAACTGTTCTCACTCGCAGTTGTATGCTTAAATTTACCGGAATATTATCAGTATCAGCCTTTGTTTTGTTCTGTTTAATTGTCATGTTGATTGTTACAGAGAACTTTAATAAAAGTTGCTCAGTGTTGGACACCTGTGTTCCTCTGTTGCGTGTGTCATCACCTATATCACCTATATTTACTTCTATATATTCTTCTATATACTTCTATATATATTTACTTCTATATACGTCTATATATATTTTTTCTACATATGAATATAAATATATAAGTTTTCTGATATGCTAACATTGCTGTGCGTTTAACCGACATAAGACTCAACAAAATACCCCATGCGAACCAGAATGCCTCACCAGGGCAGGAAACTCTGTCTAGCTGCTGATCCACAGTAGTTTTAAAGTACTGTTATAGTTTTAGCTACAGTTAGAAGTCTAGCCTTTTATTCACATAAGTTAATATCAGTGTGCTGATGTGTTAACTTACTTCTAGTCACATTTAAGCTAATTAATGACTTTGTATTTAAGAGGACAAAAGGTGCACAGGACTAGATTATTGGCATTGGAATATTTTTGATCACCACACGATGCAAAAAAAAGGCTTTATTGCCCTGCCCGCAAATAGTAGCTGTTGCTCAGTTTGTCAAGCTCTGAGGAATACTACAAAACTCTATTTCAAAAGTGAAACAAGACAGTGGATGATTTAAAGTTTTAATTGAGGTCCATGTTAAGCCCTTTTTACCTGTGTTCTCTTTACAGCGCCGTGCATCTTGACCACCAGAAACCCAAGCCGTCAGTGAATGGATCTCTAAAACAAAGGACCCGTTACGACCACCTGTTGGCGTCGGCACGAGAGTGGACCCAGCTCCAAGGAACCAAATAAAGACCCGATGATGTCGTCTCGGAGTGACCGCTGCTGGACCGCAAAGGGGAGTGTGTTCACTGCTTGCTCTCCCATCACCAGTAAGACAGGAAGTCCACCTTCAGTCCAGGCATCAATCACTTTTTAAGTCTCGCCCCTTATGAATGCCTTAAAAGACAAAGTACACTACATCTCTGCGCAGAGGGATACAGAGTAGGAGACTTCTAAAAAAAAAATAATAAAAAGCTTGACTTTTTTTTACATTTATTTTTTTTCTTTATGTGTGAACCTGTGTCTTGTACGAAACAGATGTGAATATTTTAATATAATAGAGAAATATTTGTTTGGTTGTAATATGGACACTTGATTCCCTTGGGTGGGCTTGGTGAGAGATCTGTGAAGCGGGTATAAGGCCGTGCTCTCTGTGTGAAGGGTCTAGTTTTTGTCTCCTCCTTCTGTTTCCGCCTAAACCGTGGGCTTGAAGGCCGAAAGCTGATAAGCAGGCTGCCTGATGTCAGCTTGGAGTCATCCCAGGGTATTTTATTAGCAAAGTTTTCATACAGGATCTAAACCCATACCACTCCCCTCGCCATCGGACTCAGTATCGTGCCACTGCTGTTAGAGCACTCACATCTCTTCAAAATCCCTAGGAGGTTATGTAAACTCTTGTGCTGGTCCAGTTTTTAAAATACAAGTTGTTTAGAGTTTGTGTTGAGTGTCCCACATCAGTATGTATTGCTAGTGTTGCTAGCTGCCAATTAATCAAAAAAAAAAAATGCAAACAAGCAAACAAAAAGATAAGGAGCTACAGGGTTTCCTCAGGAAGACGGTGACAGGGCTCGATGTTTAGAGGATGTCCTTCCAGGTGCCATAAACATTTAATTGGGCTTCAGATGTGTTTATTCTTGGACCTGGGACGAACATTCAAAAGATGTTCGCGTGTGCACATGACAAATAACTATTTTACATTCCGTTCTGTTATTCCTGCTTTTAAATATCGCTAAATTAAGGGTGTGAACCATTGGCCTGGCAGCAATTACCATACACAGTGCAATATCAGTACCATTTCGTATTAAAAGGGATGGATGATCCAGCTGTCTAGCCAATTAATCAACATTCAGCACGTAAGGTCAGAAGAAGCAAGCAAACCAACGCGTTTAAAGTTGGAGTACAATTCCACATTTGTAAATTATAGCATTGACAGGTTGCAGCCTCAGAAGCTGTTGCAGCCTCACAAGCTAATAGTTTTAGTACCCTGCAAATGATGGATCATTTCTGCATCAATAAAATATATTATCTTTCAGTTTACATACATCTTTGTGTAATCTATTTTATTTATGTGGAAATGATGTCTATATTCTGATCAACTATACTATGCGCAGCTCTAAAACATAAAGGGTCCCAAAATAATATATAGTCCCAAAAAAGGGTCCCAAATTTAATATATAGTGCTAAGACAGAATTTTAATTGATGTGGAAACTTTACATTATGTGGTTAGTTCTTCGTTCTTTAAAGCCCCAGGGAGCCTAAAACCATGGTTTCTGTCTAATTAGTCTTGCTCTTGTGAACACCCACATGGCCCACATGGCCATGCATTCGGGGACATGGGAATGTGCTTTGAGTTGAGTGTGCTGAAATTTTTAGCCGGATATATGATTTACACTGTGGCGTTGTACAGTAAAGCCGAGGAACATCAAACTGCTGACACACACATTCTGTCCTTCTGGATGAACTTTACACAAATCAGCCATGTAGCGACCAAACAGACTCTTATGGCATAGTAACCGAATTGGCACTTAAATGGCGCAAGGGCACTGTTGACAAAGTAAACAAGCACACAATAAACAAACGAGCTAAAATAGTTTGAAGTTTGAACTTTCATATTAAAAGTGCTGCAGTCCCCTCAATTTCCTCATGTCCCTTCATGCATCCCCGACAGTTTCACTCTTTCAAAGTTAGAGAAGAGTAAGAAGATTTGTCTGTTCCTTTTTTTCCACTGTTCGTCCCACCAGCCATGCAACAATTCCACAAGTCTACAATTCTTGGATGCACATCCAACAGTAAAGGAAAAGACTTGAAGGGTGTACTCACGCTTGGCCTTGTACTGTGCCTGAGCACGATTTGTCCCCCCCATGCATTGCACTTAATGTTCCGGACCTGGGCACACTTATGTCATCACATTACTCACTGCTTTCGCAGTTTTGTCCAATGATTTGCCAGATTCCCTGAATTCATCCCGCACATTCAGATGCTGGACCGAGTTTTTTTTAGAGCTTCTTTGGCATCCATAAGCATGAAGAAAGCTTCCAGTTGAACCAAATATCTCAAACGTTTTGTGTGTTGAGTCCAGTTTTTCCTATAGTCTCTCATCTGCCCATTTTCAGCAAACAGCACATCTCTGCCATAGACCAAAGGGTTCACTTCGCCACTGTGATTGTTAAAAGTTTCTGTGTCTGATCATGGTTAGTGAGCACACAAGTTGCGTACCATACCCAAGCATGCTTGAGGAAGCGGGCATAGTACAGACCATGTCCTGTGAGTACACTTTTAGTGAAACAACAAATTCTACATCACTTGCATAAGCAGGGTCTGTTTCACTCAAGTAATTTGCTCGCTGGCTGGTGTTTAAGTCATGTTTTATTCTGTTCCTATCTTGTATTATCCATTCAGACTTGGATGTTTAATGTAACATGCAGTTTTAGTTTCATGCCAAAATAGTTTTTATTCTAAACTCCCTGGGACTTTAAACTTTAAGAAGTGTCTTCATACTTGCACAACAAGAATGGGTCTATTCATTGATCTATTGAAGGCCTTTTGTGGGACCCAATTCTTTTCTTCAATGGCGTTGAGTTAAGTTTACTAACGCAAGCTTAAACTTCATTGGCTTGTTCACTGCCATGCTAAACTAGGCCTCCAGGCAGTGACAGTGGATATGGAGGGAAATTCCTCTGAAGCGATCAGCCGCTGTTCTTGTTTTGAGTTTAAAACATCAGAGCTGATATTAGCCAATGACCAATGGCTATTGAGTCAACATCAGCTCAGTGTTTAACATGGTTAATTTTCTAACATTGAATTAATGACCAATAGATCAAAAATCAAGGCAACATCGGTATAATCGAAGCTTGCTGTCTAGCAGGGTTCCTACACCCTTTAAAAAAACGAGATTCCTAAATGGTTCCTGGATTAGATGAATGATTCTTAGGAAAATCTATAATTGATAGCAATTCAATTGTAAAATACATGTCCCATATACTTGTATGGGACAGAGCAGTCCACAAGAGATGGTAATGCTTGGCTGCTCCTTCTCTCTATGGTAACAGAAGCCAAGCCTATAAAGCTGGAAAGATCTTGAGTTAAGTGTACTAACGCAAGCCTTAACTTCATTGGCTTGTTCACTGCCATGCTAAACTAGGCCTCCAGGCAGTGACAGTGGATATGGAGGGAAATTCCTTCGAAGCGATCAGCTGCTGTTCTTGTTTTGAGTTTAGCACTGTCACTTCTCACCGTCGTTGCTGAGTAAATGGCCTGCATCATTCATCAAAAGATCCTGGTAAATAAATAAATAAATAAATGAATGAATGAATGAATGAATGAATGAATGAATGAATGAATGAATGAATGAATGAATGAAGAGTTTGATTGTGTGCATAGAAGGCTGCGGAATCAAGGCCAGTGCTTCAGCATCCAGTGTAGTTGCCGAGCGCTTCCGAACAGTTTAGGCTCAAATTTAATCTGCGCTTTTATAACCCCATGCTGCAAACGGTGCCCTCACAGCCACGACAGCAAATTACAGTATCACACAGTGACAGCGCGACAATAATCCCCCACCACCACCCCCACCGACACTCACAAAAACACACACAGCGCCTGCAAAATCGCATCCTCACTTCGCTAACTCTTTCTGTATGGAGGAGAGAGGCAAAGCTGCTTGTGAATATTTTGGAGACGAAAAAAACAAACTTCCACGGTACTCTCTCTCCCTCTCTCTCTCTCTCTCTCTCTCTCTCTCTCTATTTCCCTTCCTTTGCTTATCTAACACATTCGACCATGCATGCAGGCATGTGCGCAAGCAATCTTGCATTCTCTCTCTCTCTCTCTCCCTCCCTCATGCTCTTCTCTTCTCTCTCTCTCTCTCTCTTTCTCTCTCTCTGCCACAGCCGCACCTGCTGGAATCAGCTCTGAATAGAGATAAGCCTGTCAGAGACGTTACGTAAAAGGGATGCTGTTGAGTTTTCTTAAGTGAAATATTTGAAATTATAGCTTATATCTAAAAGAATGAAGCAGCTGCTTTGTTTGTCATAAAAAAAGCATTCAATTCATCTGTATGCAAAGTACTATGGAGGTGTATTATCTATTTTTTTAAATCTAGCCTTGACTCTTATATAACCAAAGTTGAATTGAAATTCTGTTCTATGTCAGGGGGGGACTCTCTTTTTTTTTTCTTTGGGGATATAGACCAAGGGTAGACGTACATTAAACCGAACACATGTACATAAAGCAGATGTCTATTTTAACGTGTCCTGTTAAGGAGATCACTAGCATCGCTTGGGGAAATTCTACTTTTTTGACTGTTAGGCGTCTCCAGCCCCTTAAACCCCACGTTATCATCATCTTTGTGTCTTCAGGCTCTGTGATCCCACCATCCGTCTGATCTCTGGTGGCTAGTTCTTTCCAAACCCAGGACTCTCTCTCGCTCTCATTCACATTCTCGCTGTCTTTTTCCTTTGTATCTTTTATTTTCTTTTTATCTATCAATAGCTGACCAGGCTTCTCTAGCAAAGAGTTCCAGCAGAACTTTCCATCTACCTGATCATCAGAAGTCCAGGTGGATAAGTGCTGGCGAGCTGAACACAGGGCAACGTGTCACGTCACATGTCGTACACGCGCATGTGACACAAACATGTAAATATGTGCTAGCAAGATAATGATGTCACCATGGCACGTTGCTCTGGGCTCCCCCCCGCAGCGGACTGGGACCGTTTTTAACACCCGATAGCCCACAATGCAATGCGCATGACTCGTACATCCAGTCAAGAGCCAAGAATTCCCATCGAACCACAAAAGGGAGGGGGCGGTCTGCGTTACCATGGACACTCGACCAGCACCGGCTGGTTGGCTAGTTTTTCAATGAAGAATAAGAGCCGCTTGGAGAACAGAGGAAGAATTACTTGATGAGGCGAAATCAATGCTGGTCACATACAGCACATTTTCTGATTGATTTGATCAGTCAACAGCTTTGTTCAGACACAGCTTCCCTTGCTCAGCTGATGTATGGGCCTGTTACTTCTGCTAAATGATTTTGTCCAATAAATAAAACAGGGGTAAACCAAAGCTTCCTGTAGAAGCTTGCACAGATGATACAACACACAGCACCTCCAGCACAGAGAGTCACATCTCATTCTCAACTCTCTGTCAGCCTCTTTCTCAACCATAATCACCTCGGGCTGTAGTCCAGAAACACATGGTGCCTCTGTTATGGATGTTAAAAATAGCCCCATATAAACTCCTGAATTAGAAAGTAATAATCAGCGAAAACCTCTTTGACAGCAAACTTTGATTGAATTTATATTGGTTTGATGTTGCATTGGTGATGAATTCACATTGATTTTACTCTCAGCCCTGTTGCACACTGATCCAAGGTTGATTCGGCAGCACTCACTGGCAGCATTCTCTGATCTAGTATCAGCACCGATGCTGATTCAGTGTTGAAAGCATTGTAAGGCCCATCCAAAATGTACAAAATATTATAGCTTTGGGGACATCCAAGAAGAACTGGACCCATACAGGTTAGATGGACATTTTTTACATGCAAGGTGATTGTCCTTTGCACCTTTTTCACTTGACTCTAAGTCAAGTAGGTTTTTATTGTCATTTCAACCATGTACAAGACCATGGAACAACACAAGAACACAATAGAACACCACAAGACCACAGGATGAAAAAAACACAAGACAATATTTGGTACAATCAACAGTAGCTACAGAACTTTGGACTGACTGAAAAAAGTTGGTAGAATTGGGTGCTGTATTTTGTAAATGTGAGTATTTAGTACGCTTTCAATGTTGAAACAGCACTGATCAAGCATAAAGTAAACATTGTTTGAAACATCAGAGCTGACATTAGCCAATGACCAATGGCTATTGAGTCAACATCAGCTCAGTGTTTAACATGGTTCATTTTCTAACATTGAATCAATGACCAAATATCAAGGCAACATCGGTATAATCAATGCTTGCTGTCTAACAGGGTTCTTACACCCTTCCTAAATTCCTAAATGGTTCCTGGATTAGATGAATGATTCTTAGGAAAATCTATGATTGATAGCAATTCAATTGTAAAGTACAATTGGTCAAGAGGTAACATATACTTGTATGGGACAGAGCAGTCCACAAGAGATGGTAATGCTTGGCTGCTCCTTCTCTCTATGGTAACAGACGCCAAGGCTATAAAGCTGGAAAAGATCTCTTTCAGTCGGCTGATTCTTTTACACCCTCTATTGTATCATATCTGCCATCGCTGGCCCTTGTATGAACAATTGCACTTGGAACTTGAGGTAGCTGAGTCATTCTCCTCAGTGCAAGACTGTTGCAGCACATTAAAATAACGAACGCAAGTTAAATTTGCTGGTCTGCATCGATGTGGACCACCACTGACGTCCTATGCATCACACTCTTTGTGTTTCTGGTGTTTCTGTGTGTTGTGTCATCTCCCGAGCCTCGTCACGAACACGGAGTCTGGAAGAGGCTGAGATGCACTTGGTGCGCCAAGCCACGGGGAAGTGTATAATATCATTAACCAGGCGTTTCTTCATGTGGGTTTAGGACAGCCTTGCCTTTTCTTTATGCATGATGCTTTGTTTTTTGGAAACGTGCATCCCAGTTGAAAATACGTGTTTGTGTTACCCTTTGTTTATTTTTAGGTGCTGCTCTGGTATATTTGGGACCCTTGATTTATTTCTTTTGTTCACTTTTATGTTGAGTTTTATTTTTCCTTTGTTTTGGTAAACCTCATCAATCGACCCTCTGAGTTTTTCTACATTCTTATCATTTTGTAGGCAGCAATATGAGATGTGATGGAAAATGGAATTATGTGCAATGTTTAAATAAAAAAAAAAAAACATAATATATTAAATAAAAAAGCAAAGAAGGTGCCTTTTTTTTTGTCTTTGTTCAGGCAAAATCCTATAACAACCAGTTTTGCAAATTAGTACTACGACACCAGAAGGTTTCATTTTGAAAGCAGACTTACTGCATGACTCCAAACCTGTACATTAAACACTGTATACATTCAGTCATTTTCACTTTCTTGAAATACAAGCTCTTTTTACAATATATGGAAATACCAGCTGCTGTTCGCAAAGTGTGAATATTTTATGACTAACCGAAATTTTGAAAAAGCAAACTTACATGTCTTACATGCAGTCATTACACTGAAGAGTTTTACCCATATTGGTACATTTTTATTGGATATACTTTATATACTTTACTATACAATATACAATATATACATTCAGTTCCTGAGGCTTGTTGAGAAGTCTAGACAGAGATTTGTGTGTGTGTGTGTGTGTGTGTGTGTGTGTGTATGTGTGTGTGTGTGAGAGAGAGAGAGAGAGAGAGCACATCACGAACATAGTGCCTGTGTGTGGTGACACATTATTGTGTTCCGAGGACAATGGGCCCCTCCATGATGGGACATTTTGTCCAGTGGGGGCTTACTTTTGACACCTGATCTGCTGGTTACTCACATAAGCTTGAGTTTAAATATTTAAAACGGACACTGCATGCAGCAATTACTGGACCTTTGGATGTTTTCCAGCTTCCACTAAAGAACAAAGCCCTCTCTCTTTCTCTGTCTCTCTCCCCCTCTCTCTCTTTCTGTCCTTCTCTCTTTCTCTCTCTCTCTCTTTTTTTTTTCTTTTCCTCTGTCTCTCTCTCCTCCTTCATGTCACTCTTTCTTTTTTTTTTCTCTCCCATCTATCTGTCTCTCTGTGACTCGTTTTACTTTCTCATCTCCCTCTCTCTATCTCTCACTTTGTCTCTCTTTCTCTCTTCCACCCCTTTTATCACCCCTTTTTTTTTGTCTTTCTCCTTGTCCTTCCCTGTCACTTAGGCTTTTGTTCCTCATTCACTTTTCCCCTCTTTCTGCTCTCCCTTTTATGCATTGTTTTTCATTCTCTTTGCAGGTTGTTTGAAGGTATAGAAACACACACACACACACACACACCCTGAGTAGACTATAAAGACTATAAACAGATTCATACACCGGCATGAAAAATGAAATCACTCCTGCATGCTGATGGCGTCCTTCCTCCACACACACTTCTTCGCCCCATTCCTGCGCACCAAAATAAAGAAACATTAATTAAGCTTCTCGTCTTCTGACATTGTTTGACTTTAGTGAAGAAGACACCAGTGGACAGAGGACGCGAGTCAACAGGTAATGAGGCACAGGTGACCTTTTTTCTTTTAATTATGGATCTCCCTTCTCCCTCCAGGCTTCTTTATTTACTGTAAACTGCTGAAGTTGGCATGAAAAGAGACAGCCTTGTCTTTGTATGTTTGCGCTCCACCTTGAAGGTCAGTGCCTGTGGACTCTGCAAGTAGTCCACAGGGTGTAAATCAGCGTCAGGTGCTGCTATTTATACGCCAGCGCCCGTCAGAACTGTCTGTATAAGTGGGTGAACTTGCCAAAGGACCCGGAACCGTCCAAGAGATTTCCTTCCTCGCTCCAGGCACCGGGTAGCACCACTTCAGACAGATTTGGCATTCAAATAAACGTATGCATTTATTTTCCTTCTATGTGCTCTTTGAAATTATACAGAGACCCTTCAACAGTACACGATTCCAGATCAAGGTTCTTTATTTGTCACATAAACAGTTATACAAATGCAACATGCAGTGAAATGTACCCCAAATGTACACCTACGGCAATGCAAAATTTCAAAATATAATATAAATATAGTCTTAAGATTAGTAATAAGAAATAGACTAAATAGACTATTAGTAATAAGAAATAGACTAAAAATAAGATACATGTTCTATGTAATAAAAAAAGTATAGAGAGCAAGAAACAAAAAGTGCATGGATGAGGTGGATGAGAAGGGAAATGACCATATTGGGCAAATATACATCTGAAATGAGTGCCATATTTAGATTATAAGGGCACATAAACAGGTGGGTATGTATATAT
>JBBPDC010000039.1:17243616-17256237 GCA_037974485.1 Hemigrammopetersius urotaenia | reverse complement strand
ATATATATATATGTATACTGGTTACTTGCTGATGGGCAACCTGTGAGAACAGATAAGTATTCCAGTCTACCTGTATAAATGAAGCTTGTGGTTTAGGAGTCTCAGTGTTGGCAATATTGCAAGGGTGCCACTTAAATTTTATGCTTTTTCAGTTTGAATCTCCCTTTAATTCTTCTAAATTTGAATTTGAAATGAATATTTGAATGATTTCATCATGAACCAAGACGGTGTCAACATTGTGAGAGCTTTCAATGGATGCTACATCTAGGTAGAAGAGGAAATATTTTAGCATGATTTGAAATTCCACATCTTTGGAACAGAGAACCTGGCAGAAGCCCACACAGACACCAGAAGAACATACAGGCTCTACACAAAGAGGACCTCCGGCTGCCACCACTGGTAATTGAACCTGGGAGATTGTTCCTGTTAGAGAACAGTGCTACCCAGTGTGCCACCGTGCTGCCATCTGAGCCTTCAGTGATTTGAATTTCCATCCATTATCTGAGCCTCCTTTTCTAGCCAGTGTCTCAGGGGGAGCTGAAGGTGGTCACAGAGGAAGAGGTGAAGAAACACACTGGCTAGTTCCCCAGTTCCCCAGACAGAACTTCTGAATAATTTCACTTATTGTTGTCTTGTTTGCTTAAAAATGTCTTTTATTTTGAATGAAATTTTAGCTATTTGAATTATGGTCTCGCAGCACAATTTTCCACCTGAAAAACCAAGAAAATCCCATTTAAAGTTTTTTGTCAGTTTTTTGTTGATATTTTTAACAATCCCTAGCATCCAAAGAGATGCACCCAGTATTCAACAACAAAATCTTACTACAGGCATTTAGATACTTAGAGAAATACATTAAATCAGATTGAAGCTTCAATTATTTCATAGTATTTATTAAATACTTATCAAATAATTCATATTTTTGTAAGATTTGAGAGCTGCAACTCAATTTAAATAGCCATTTAAGTACATTTTCACAATTATTTCTGTGATGAAACTTTGGGAGATTAATTTTCAAGACCTTTTCTTTCATATAAGACCAAAAAAGAAAAATCTAAATTAAAATTTTTTTTTCAACATATCTAAATAAACAGAATGCAGACTTCCAACTCATTACGGCAGATTGGGTCACATTTGATTGTTTAACTACAATTTAGTGCAGACACATGACAATAAGGCTTCTAAAGAAATCTAGGGCCTGACCTTTTTGTCTGCTTGGCTGATGATATTGGCTGATAGATAACCTGTGTTTTTTATTATTATTATTGTTGGTGATAGCGTTCATAATAACATGCTTATATGTTTATTTACTCATTCGTTCATTTGTTTGTTTGTTCATTCATTGATTATTACTCTTTGGCTATAACATTACAGGGATCTAAACTCACAACCACCTGACAATGCAGCAAGACTCCAGATGGTTGTGCTACAAGGGGACCTCACTTTTAAAATATCAAACAGCAAATCTGAAAACGAAACACCAGGATGGTTGGAATGCAAAAAACAGAAAATATATCCGAGCATATCTCATAGCAAAGAAAACAGCATATTATAACATTACTATTATTATTATTTTAATTTACAGAACTGTACAAGTCAGAGGTTATGGGCAGTTCTAACCCTACTACTACCATATTTAAGAGCCAACATCTACAATTTGTATAATATATTCCAATTAAAGAACTGATTTTCCCAGTTAATGGATATTTTCTCTAACTTAACATTAGTTTCAGTAACGTTTTCATATTCAGGGCATAATATCTAACATATTATGGTAAAGAAGAGCTTATATTGCAGCAGGGCTGATGATTTGATCTGTTAGGTAACTCTGTCTCAGATGCCACTCCATTGTCAGGAAGTCCCTGAGACTAAGCCTCAGCAGGAGCCTTCAGAGAAACTCTCTCTCTGACTGTGCATGTGTGTGTGTGTGTGTGTGTGTGTGTGTGTGTGTGTGTGTGTTAGGTGGAGAGAAACACAGCAAGCCTTGGCACAGGAGGCAGATGGCGAGCTGTCTTGTACCCATTGCTCTCCCCTCGGGCAGCTGCCAGGAAGGCTAACAGAGATGCCAACTGTTCCACCACGAACACCACAACTGAGCTTACACACACACACACACACACGCACACACACACACACACACACACACAAATACATACATACATACAGTAAGGAAGTGACAACAGCTGCGAAACTCAAATTCTATTTATGTATCGGCAGCTTTTTCAGGACAACAATATTTGAGCTTCGGTCATATGGAGTGGCCAGTGGGGCTAGCACTATTCATACAGAGACCCAGAGAGCTAACAGTAGCTCACTGTAAGTAACTGAGAATCATTTTTGAGAAATCAGTTTTGGTGAGAGAAATCTCATTCACAATATACCGTGATCTGTGTTTTCCTATGAAGCATATAATCAACCTCAAACTTTGGAGCATTTTTTATTTTTATTAAAACACATTTGATCATTAATAAATTGAAATATTTGCTGAAAACAATGCTGCCTACCAATACGCATCCTCAGTTGGTACTATACTTTGGAACAAGAAATATATATATACGTGTGCACACACATGCACACACACACACACACACACACACCAATGAACCACTTCATCATCACATACAACTGGCTACAACTACTCATGCAAGGCACTTGAAAACCTTATTTCTAGCCATGTCATAAATAGGCAATTAATGCAACCAGACCTGAACTTCATCTTTTTGCTGCCTTAGATAAAATCGTACATTGTTTCTCAGTGAGCTGTGAATGCGAATCATCATTAAGAAGAAATAGCAATGGTTGAAAAAAATGCCCTCATCCCATAAGTTTTTAGAGAATGAAGGTCATTTACTTCCACAATGGAGAACCCTCTGGATAATCCTAAAATACATTTTTTTTGTGAGCTCACAATTAGGACTTCTAGGCCTTCTTAGCATGACATTTTGAAACTATCTATGCTGACCTGTGACAGAACTTATTATACAGATTAGGATTTTCCAAGCCACCTCCCAATCAAAAGATTCAAAAATATCAAGTTCCTACAACATTTTAGGATGACCAACGCCAATTTAAATGGCCATCAGAATGAGTTTAGGTCAAAACAATTACGTAGGGCCTTATTCTGGTAATTTGACAAAATGACAGATGTACAACATCCTTTGCGAAATCAGTTAAAGGATCAAAAGGCACCATCAGGTAGTATTATTACTTTTAAAGACATTAGCAGTCAGATATTTCTACATTGTCTTGCCACAACTCTGTAACTAAGTATGTCGTAAACTCAGAGTGAGTTCTTCTTCTGCACATTCATTATATGTTCACACATGCGCACACACACAAATATATTTATATATATAACCTCTTAATCTTTACTTCACACACCATTCACTCCTGGAGGGTTCACACACACACACACACACACACACACACGCACACACACACACACACACACACAAATTCACTCACACACCCATCTCTTTGGACCGTGGGAGAAACCTGAGACCCCATTGGAAACGCATGCCACCACAAGGAGAACACACACACACCACACACACATATATACAGATGAGAACAGTTGAACAAGCGTGAACAATGCTGTAGCAAACCACGTGGCTCACTCTCACTAGTAGTGCTCAATGTGCCTGTGACATATGTTATTACACAATGTACCTCCACTTCTGACTGGTCTTCCCTTAAGAGTACGTAGATGTACAAAAACAGTTACTTTTTGAGTCACTGACTTTTCAGGGCCAGAGAGAGATGAATAAGAGAATGTGCTTTTGAATTTGACCTTGCGGTGGGCAAGTTAGAGAATTGCCCTGAATTTGAAATAATCCTGACATCTGCTCAAACAATTCAGCTGTCACTGCTGTCTCTTGTCATCTGAACATTTGTTGATTTCTGGTCACTACGTGCTACGTTCATTCTTATCTAATCGAATGTTCCATCTTGGCAGACTTTCTTGCTGTGTTCGAGACGCACTGAAGTGCCTGTAGTCCTGCTGATTAGAGTTACTGAGGAATGTAATGAAGTGATTGCCAACAACATCTGTGATTTTAATTCAGCACAAATCATGCAATGTTCGTCGTCTTTATATGTCTGGCACGTATTACTTCCAAAGTGAATTCATTCATTCATCCATTATCCTTAACCAGGGTTGCTATGGGTGCTGAAGCTTATCCCAGCAATTAACTGGGACAGGTTCCCAGTGCAGGACCCAAAGTGAATCACCTTCTATTGTTTGTCAAACCCAGAGCTCTGTCAGTCCTGCGTAATGTACTAATAGACACAGTTGTATTATTGTTGATCCTGAGTGTTGCATAACATTGTTCCTCTGAGCCATTTTCTTCACGTTAGCATTACCCAACAGACAGGACAACTAGAAAAGACTAGGTTGAATATCAGCAGGAACAATTTTGATCCAATCCTGCAACCAATCTAGCCTGAAGAAGTACACACTCACTCGGTGTGATGTCATGCCTACTTTTAGATGCCTCTCTTAAAAGAAGCGCTTCAATCAATACAACTCATTTTGAACCTTAGCAGTGATTTTTTTTTTTACAGTTTTTCTCGATCGTGTTCATGCAGTTCTCGCATCAGGAATGGCCTTCCCATCACTTTCAAATCAGTCAAAGCCTTTCTTATAACACAGACTCACCGGCACAAAAGCTAATCAAAACCTTCTTTATATGTATCAAAGCAAGCAAACTCAATCACTTCCTTGGTTAATAACATGGTGCTCAATTTGCTCCCTTGTTTTATTAGACACAATGGTACCTCTTCACTCCTCTCCTTCAACCCCTGCCCCTCTCTTCCCCCTCTACCACTCATTCAGACATCATGTCTACTCACAAAGCCTGGTTCTTATATGTGCATGTCTTCCTACTTCATCTTCAACCCTGTGCACTGTGTGAAACCTGGCCATTATATGTGCTTGTGTGTAATTACTGCTGTGTCATGACATGCAAGATTGAGAACATGTCATTTTTAATTGAAGTGCAATTCAAAGCTAACACTGACAGTGCGTGACCAGCTTCACTCTTTCATAGATACCAGAAAACAAGTTTAAAATGATTTGTTTGAAAGCACTAATTAAAGGCAGTATAGTAGTAATGTGAGTGAGAGATCTGTAATTCTGACTGACAAAAGTGTTTTGATGAGGTGAGAAATGTATGTGTACAATGACAAAACATTCTCAGTGGTAAAATATGTGTAGAAATAATCGAAGTTTAATGTCAATCTATATGCGGAAGTGCCTTACTGATTTGAGAACTGCAATAAGAGTGAGGAGAATGAGGTTTCTGGTGCAAAATCTGTAAAGTTTTTAAAGCACCGTATCCTATATTTTCACCCAGAGGGCACTTACAACATGAATGCAGGGTTATGTACCAAGCATAATCATCATTTATTTTAAATAATAATTCCCAGTCCTTTTTATTAAACAGTCTGTTTAGCTACTGTTCTTATAAGACTTGCCAGTGTAAATGACTTTTGTTCCGATTGGCTGCTGCTTATTGGGCTTAATTCGAAAAGCAATGTATACGTTTTTTCATGACGTCATGAAAAGAGTGAATTTAAAATAGGGTGTCAGTATCAGAAAACACTCAAAAACAAATCACCACAAAGCTTCCTGGGGTAAAAGTAATCCAGGCTGAATAGTCCTTACTTTGAATTAGCTCTGTGTTGGGTCTGTTGTCATATATAGAGCCACACATGCTGCAAACAGATGGCACATTTGTCCTTAAAGACACTTTTTCCACTCTTGTCATTAACCTGAATTAATGATATTTGGCCTAAACAACTACCCATCCCTTGCTCATGCATGCTATTCCTCCCTCTCTCTGTCTCTCTCTCTCTCTCTCTCTCTCTCTCTCTCTCTCTCTCTCTCTCTCTCTCTCTCTCTCTCTCTCTCTCTCACTCTGTATTCTAGGGAGCCCTGCTCTCTGGTCCAAACAGATGCTTCTTCTAAATTGTGGCACAAAGTTATTGACTGACATCTGGACCGAACCTCACTTGATCTACCTGATGAGTTTTATGACCAAAGTGAGGGCGACTATAAGATTGTATAACTACTCCTGAGATGGACACATAGCAGCTACTGTGCTGAAGAGAGTGAAAAGAATGTCACGGTTCTAACAAATATGCCAAAGATGGAAAATGAAAAGGAAAAAGCATCCAGCCATTTTGGATCAAACAAAAATCAAAGGGGAAAGAAATTACACCATTTACACCATTTTTTCAAATTTTGGCCTTTCAAGATCTGGAAATGTGATTCTCATCAAAGTCAGTCCATTGGTAAACTTTAATAGGACCACTTTAACAGAAAATAGAGCGTAGTGTAAGAGAGCATCATTTAGACTTGAACTACTTTGACCCCTCAAACTCAAAGTTATGAATGAAAGCAATAATATGGTACTTTTGTATTACTTCTCATGTGTGGTATCACAACCACAGTTCTTTTTAGTATTTCTCACTCGCAGCTGAACATGTTCTGTCAGAAGTGTGGATTTGAAACGTTCTTATTTGTGTTCATATATAGAAGATATCTTATTTTTATTTCAGATCAAAAGCTGTCAAAGCAGTTAATGCTCTTGTGCTTTCGACAGTTCATGACAGAAAAAATAAAAATATAATGGTAATAACAGCAATAATGTCATTACACTTCAGCAGTATAGACTTCTGAGGGTTAAGGAGTGAATTTGCTCTTTGCGATGGACGTCTGCAGGCAGATTATCTCTGATAAAATCATGCACCTCTTTTGTCAGTTTGCCAGACAGTCGGCCCGTCATTAATAATCCCTGGCACTGGCGCTCTCCATCAGCCTTGTTTCTGAGCTCCTCATGTAGGCGACTCTGTCGGCCCCTCTCAATACGTCAACCTTGATGGAGATCAATAGTCCTGGACAAAGGAGTCAAAACTAATGAAATTCTCATCAAATCACTCAGGGCCCCCTTATTTTTTCCGAACCTTCTCCGCATGAGGATCTCCTGGCCTTGCTGGACATCTTCCATATTGTTTTTTATTGGACTTTTGGCACATTAGACTCTGTAGATCCAGAGAGCCAGAAATCCTTCACTCCTCTCAGCCACCTGCCCAAGCAGATGAGCGCCCTGGCAACCGTTTCGTAACTACACACTCATTGCTCGACTGCGGAGGGGGTTTGTAGGCGATGGGCTCTTCGGCTGGGTCTGAGTAATCAGCCAGCCAGCAGCAGAGGTGTGCGCTGACCTTCTGCTGCACTGCTGAATGGTGATAAATGCACTCGCTACAGGATGATTTATGATCTGAGCACCATATATAATTGATTCAAGTGAACTAATTAGCATTTTTGAAAGCCTGTTGCAAAGGATCACATCTCTTGCCGTGCTGTTAAGCTGACGCTACCCTCCAGGCATGAGTAAGGGTTCGTGCTCTTACCTATATGCATTTAGAACTTTCTTACAAACTCATATGATCATAAAGCATTGCAGTTAGAGTGTTAACAGCCTTTTCCTCATCATTTTCCATAGGAAATCCCACTGCCTCCAAAAGAGTTATGCAACATAATTTATGGGAGGAAGTTGCACCGACTAGTCAACTAATATATGCATTAGCTGCCGCTTTGGGCAACTGTCAGCTAGTCAGGGGGCATTGCCTGAATTTAGAAATGAAATATGGTAGCAGTAGAAGTTAGAAAGCAATTCTGCAAAAAACGTAGTCTCCCAAAAACTAACGTACTTTGTTAGTCTGGAAATACTTCATAAGAACTGGAACCAGTTCTACTGTCAACTGCTGGTGGAGTGGGCCATGTTGAAATACAGCAAAAATAGGCTATGCAGAACCACTTCATAATGAAGCATCTGTCACAAGCTGGTAGTTGCTAGTAACAAGACGGACAAAAAGCAGACAACAGCAAAAATGCCTCTGCTGTGCACAGAAAAACACTTCGGTTATGTATAAACAGCTTGAAGTGAAACATCTGCCACTTTCTAATAAAAGCTATCTGATTTAAAATGTGTTATTTTGTCACAGCATCATTGTTTTAACTACAGAAAAGAAAGGTCCCACGTATTCCATGTATTATATGATTCCATCCTGTATTAATATTCAAAACAAGTCAAAACGTTATGGTCGTGTAAGCCCTACTCCGGTTATCTTCCCTCAACATGGTCACTTGTGTCAGGCCTCTTCACTCCGCCACTGTTTTCCCTCAGGTCTCAGCGAAGCCTGACAGGAAGGGTTTAGCTTGCAGCTCCACTTATACAGGATGAGCTCCACAGTGCAGTGGTCACTGCTTCCAGGCCTCTGTCGCATCTCTCCTGTAGCACAAGACCTCCAGAGAGAAACACTGCAGAACAGGATCTGCTTTCACAGCTCATCCACACCGTCTCACTGGGACACACACCTACACATACACTTTGATTTTCTCTTACATTGCCTGTCAAAAGTTTAGAGACACCTAGGCTGGGTTTGCTACCATGATGGTCTTTTGTGTTTCAGTTAAACAGTTAATTCAGGAATGTGATTAATAGATGTTTGGTTTCTGTTATAGTTGTATTTTTAATGGCTGGCGTTTGTGCATGTAACTGCATTAAAAAAAATTACAGCCAAATTTCAACAGTAAGGTACTGTCATTATTTTACTGTATTTTATAGTAATGAACACGTTTGTAAAATCACAGTAAAATGTGACAATAGAGTTTCAAGCTGTAAATTAAAGTTACAGATTCATCAATACAGTCTGTGGTGCATGTGAGTTACTGTAAAAGTTCCTCTTTTTTTTACAGTGCATTGTACTCACTCACACCTTTGGCCTTCAGGATCACTGAATATGGAAAAATGTATATATTTAAAATTGTTTCTACAGGGGTATCAGCGTTGTCTTAGTGTTGAAAGCTTTCTAAAGATGTTCCTATGCTTCGTTCCCCACTACTACATAAAAATATGGAGCAGTTAGTTACTTCCAAAATTCAGTACAAAAGTATTTTACTTGCAGGTTTAAACTCCACAGTTGGTTAGTCGACTTGGGATTTCTTTGTAAACCATGAGAACTTGAGTGCAGACCAAAATGGTGGGTCTTAAACCAAAAACATGCCTAGCATTTCACAATGTTTTCCATTCAAATTATTTTCTCTGGTGAATTGCAGGAATTTAATAAAGACTAACCAGTGGATCTGCTGCTCAGTCTGTGTTTTGATGCATTTCTAAGTTCTTTGCATCACAGCTACTATTGCGCATGGTTTTATCCCTAAACTGCTAATATTGCCACCAATGGATGGAAGTGGATGGCCACATTAGCATCTCTTTGATACTTTCCCTTTGCTAACATTTCTTTATAGAAGATGAAAGGCAAGGCGTCCCCACACTTTTACGCAGCAGTAACTTTTACAGAGAAGTACTTAATAGTGGAAAACTGCATACTAAATGAAGCACCAACATGTTTTAACAGAAAGCACTTGTCAAGATCTTGAATATTCCATCCAGCAAAAAAGAATATAATCTTATGTAATGATCACAGACGTTGCCTGGATGTTGGGCGATTGTTTTGGATAACGTTAGAAGAGAGTGCATGCTCTCTGGGATCCCTCCCACACTGCTGGCTCCTTCACAGCTATGCAACGCCCACTATAACCATCTCGCTCACTCTTTCTTTCTCTATGTGTGTGTTTGCATGTGTGTGTGTGTTGAAATGACACCTGTGAAAGCAGCACTACAAACAGTGTCTCCCAGCCTGAGTCACTTGGCATCAACTGCCAGTCAGTTTCTGCACAAGCAAATGATCATGACTCAGCTAGCTAAGCTAGGTGGCAAAGCGAAATGACCAACAGCGAATCAAGTGCAATACTTCTGCTTAAAAGCCATAACGGCTCGAATCACGACATGAGTTGCTGCAACCAGCAGCTTGTGAGGCCAATCATTTCGACAGCTGATGAACTGTTGATAGTTGGAGCATCTGCTATTAGCGCTGAAGGTGCTACGCATCTCTTATCTAAGACTCTTCAGCTCAAGTATGGTGAAATCAATTATGGATGACTCACAACCAACACAACGATACATCAGACTGCACTGCATTATTCAAATCCACACCAGTGTGCTGTGGAAAAACCCCCCAAAACTTCTCGAAGAGGTTAACTCTCCCAGAGAGTCCACACAGCATCATAGTCTGCTGTGCGTGAAGCAAACTAGGGAAAGTATGCTAATAAAGATTCCAGAACAATACAATTACACTTGACTGACCATTTGTGCAGAGATTAGGCTAAGAAGTACGAACACTGAACGGCCTAATTAGTTACATTATAGTTACCGCCTGACAGAGGGGTGATATACTGTAAAAGCTTACTTATAAGTGAATCCTTATTGTTTCTGCTAAAACTGTAATACTGTCACTGTCGGAACAAAACGTCATATCTCTCAGTCATTTCACAAAAAAAGGAAAGCACAACTTTAATGTTGGTTAATAAATTTAGTTTTTATTCTCAGTATTTTGGAGAATTATTATTGGTCCATTTTTCATGAAAAGAAATTTTGACACACTTTTCAAAAAATCTATTTTTAAAAAATTATATATAGTCCATGTATAATATACATTTTTCTCTAGCGATGGTTGTTAACTGATTATTGCATAATACCAAAATCTCTTTGGCTAAATCCCAGCAATGTAGTTCATTGAGAAAGAAATACATTTTGTTTTAAAGCATACATCCACCTAATCAGGCAGAAAGCAGTTTATTCCCTTCGACTTACATTCAAGTGCTGCACAGTACAGGGCAGCCATTCAGAATGGAGATCATTTGCTAGCCTGTTTAAATTCTAAGAGATAAAACAAGGTTGGAAAATGCTAAGTTAAATGAACTTTGGTACACAAAACCACACAATGTCAAAAGTGGGCCTTGGGTGGAAAAAGAAAATAAACAATGTCCATTGTTCCTTGAAATGGTGCTAGTGTGCATTTCTGCAACAACAATAAAAGCAGTAGAGCGCCACTTCATGAAGTGAAAGGAGGAGAAGCCAATTTGTGGATGGAGCCGTAATGAGAAGCAGTCCTTACTGTCAATGCCAAGAGAGACTGAGAGCAAGGGCGAGATGGGGAGTGTAAATTAGATTGCATGTCACTCAGAAGTTATCTTTATAAGCAGGATCTCAAGTAACTTCAAGTATTCCAAGTTGTCCCAGGCTCGTTAGTCACTGTAGACATTAGTAGATAACTCACAGAGTGAGTGCCATGACAGCACATATACACACTTGCCAAATCCACACTTGCATACACGCATGCATGAATGACTAACACACAGCAAAACATGCCAGTAAAGGTTCTTTCCTTTTGTATACGGTACAGCTTTGTTTACAAAATTAGTACTCAAGCCACAGGACACTTGTTATTGACGAACTATATATCCCTGTGTATCACAATCTTTACAACTATTGGCACTTTTCCTTGGTGTCCACTTACAATCCCATTTGGCAACCCCTGTTTGGCAAGACACAACAGTTCTCGACATCTGTAGAACCTTCATTACAAAAAAATCAGGCCTGCCAAAAGAAAACAACAGTCAACCTCATTTACTCCTCAAATATCACTTTTTGCATCTGTACACACTCCAGAAATCTCTTAATTGTCCAGTTTGCAAAACAGATGTTTGCAAAATGCAGTCAGTACTGGAAGCAATGCTAGAAAACAGACAGAAGAAGCCCTGGGTGAAATAAAAGGAGGTCAAAAAAGGAAGCAAAAGTCACCAAAGCATGTCTAAGCAGGATCAGACAAAGCAGAGTTATGTTTTCACCATATCCCTGATTGGTTGTTCATTTCGATCTGTAAATAAGAAAAATGTTGTTTACAGGTGTAATAGCTCCAGGTAATCGGAGGTAAAACAACTACATTCCTGCTTAGCTAGACGCAATTTATTACATTATTTATGCTAACCACACTGAAAAGAACAGTGTGGAATCACTTTACAATGAGACTACCCTTATAAAAGGTTTGCTGGAAGGGCTGCTTTTTGTTATCATACATTTTTATTGTTATTTCATTATTCTATCTATTTTAGAAATGTATCTGTTTTAATGATTTTATTTATGATTGAGCTAAAGTAAATCTAAATTTAAATAAAGTTTTTAAGGGAATAAGATGCCAAAAGGAGGTGAATCAATCAATCAATCAATCAATCTATCCATCTATCCGTCTGTCTGTCTATCTGTCTGTCTGTCTGTCTGTCTGTCTGTCTGTCTGTCTGTCTGTCTATCTATCTACAGTGGTGTGAAAAACTATTTGCCCCCTTCCTGATTTCTTATTCTTTTGCATATTTGTCACACTTAAATGTTTCTGCTCATCAAAAACCGTTAACTATTAGTCAAAGATAACATAATTGAACACAAAATTTACGTTATTAAGGGAGAAAAAAAACTTCAAATCTACATGGGCCTGTGTGAAAAAGTGCCCCTCTTGTTAAAGGTCAGTGTTCACGACTCCACCATAAGAAAGATACTGGGCAAAAACGGCCTGCATGGCAGATTATCAAGACGCAAACCACTGTTAAGCAAAAAGAACATTAATGCTCGTCTCAATTTTGCTAAAAAAACATCTCAATGATTGCCAAGACTTTTGGGAAAATACCTTGTGGACTGACGAGACAAAAGTTGAACTTTTTGG
>JBBPDC010000039.1:17168999-17180843 GCA_037974485.1 Hemigrammopetersius urotaenia | reverse complement strand
TGAGTAAAAACTTAGCCTTTATAGTGTTAATGTTTTTCTGCTTTGGATTTGTGGTAATAAAGACTCCAGACGCTGACAAGTCTATGCAGAAAAAATGAAATGCAATATTTCCATTCCAACATGTTTTTATCAAGAATTTACTTAAACAGAGCATTTAATGCCTCCCATAAAACATTTGAACCATTGAACACAGTAAAAATATTTTTTAATCATTTTAAATCTTAAATAAATATAAACATAATTTAAATTATAGTATGTTCTTAGCCAGAAAAAAATAGCAAAAGGAACAGCAGCACAGAAGATGAAGAAACTGCCCAGTGATTTTTTGCCCTCTTTTCTGTGGCACTGGGTGAAGAGTTTCGGGAAAACACCATTTATTGCAGTTCAGTCAATAAATGCGATACGTATATTTTTACGCAATATGTGTATTGCGCATGTTGATATCGCGATGACGGTAAATTTGCGATATATGGTGCAGCCCTACTACACACAAGGCAAACCCAGCCCAGACTGGTCTCTTTCGTGGTTCCCTGCTGGTGGAATGAGCTGCCAGAATCCCTCTATATCTTCAAAAACCTCCTGAAGACTCATCTGTTCATAGAGCACAACCTATCTTCTACTCCTACATAAAGATTTTAGCACATAGTCCTCTGGTTCTCACGCTGAAACTTGAGTGTTTCACTGTATTGTACGTCATTTTGGATTTGAGTAACTATCAAATGAATGTAAGGCAAAAACACCATTTATTGCAGTTCAGTCAATGAATGTAATATTTTCGATAAATTTTGGTATTATGATACAGTTATGGTGGATATTTTCTGTATTTGAGGATCAGAGATTGTCTCACAACAAAGTCCTATTTATGTAATTTAGTGCCACATGATTTATGTCTCAGTAATAATCCCTCAACTCAGACTCTATGGCAGCAGTTCTACGCAGCATGTTTTATTAGTTAAAATATATACAATATTCTTTATTATCCACCTCTAATTGAGGTCCAGCAAATACAAAGATATCTAAAAATTAAAAAACTGACCTCATGGAAAATTTAATTGCTATTAAGGATTTCTAATGTATTATAACTAGAGCAGTACAGAGAAATAATTTTATCACTTAATATTTGATTGTTCTATGAGTATGACAAAGGGATAAGTAAAACTACCCCTTTTCAAGGTATACTAGTATTTTGTCTACATCGTGCAGATACAAGTGATTGGTTAAGCAAGAAAAGCACCAGAAGGTGTGTTTAAGCTTCTGCTGGAAGGGTTTAGTTAAAGAGACCAATAAATGTGGGTGGAGAGAGACAGCAGAGGAGTCACTATGATTACTGTGATACTAGTTGCTATGAAATAATATAATATCCAAAATAGCTGCACAATAATCATCATTTTATCAGATTATTTGATAACTTCATGGAATTAGACTCACCTCACCCATTTCTGCAAATGTTCTACAATATTTTCAATCTGCTTAGACTAGGAAAAAAGGTTCACAGCATGTACTACTGACTAAAGATAAGAAAGAACACAAGGAGATATAGCACTTATTCCCTGCAACATCATGCTTAACCCCTTTACAGCATGGCATTTGGTGCATTAATGTTAGGAAATCACATCGTTATTTATAAACAACATTATAAAAAAGGGCAAAATGAGGTGGGGGCAACTCTACTTTTGCCATCATGGTGCATAAATAATAGAAATGAACTTAACAAACAAGGCTTAACAAAAGGATACAAGGTAAAATGAAGAACTTAATATTAAGGGGGACAACTGGCAAGAAAATCTTCTCTTTACCCATTCATCCTTCCATCTCATTTTATTCCATCCACCTCTTCTACCTCAATAAGTCTCCAAACTCTGTTTCAAGAGGACAAAATGAAAAAACACAAAGGATGACCAGAAACTGATGCTTGGTGGGAGACAGTGAGTGACTAGGGGTGAAAGACTTGGTCAGACAGCTGTGTTTTGTTCACCATTCAGATATTTGAGGGGTCTGTGGGGGCTTTGTCAGTGTTATAGAGTAAAACAAATCACGAAGAAGAGCAAAAGCTACCCTTCAATAGAAACTCTGGGCCAGAATTCATGCTTTTTTTCTTATTATTTTTTAACACACAGCCCTCACCATCTACTTTCCATGAACAAGCATGCGTGTGTGTGTGTGTGTGTGTGTGTGTGTGTGTTTGAGAGTGTGTGTTTTCTTGCAGCAGGTCTGAAAGCGTGTCTGTGTTCAGGTTAAAAAAAAAAAGCCCTGTCTAAAAGTTTCAAATGCTCACATTCACTGCTTGGCATTTGTTGGAGCTCAGGATTTATTAGCCAACACTGTTCAATAAGCAACAAAATTCTGTGAAAGCAGCACTGTGTACCTTTACGGATGGCAAAATGGCACAGATGTAACACTCCAATACCTTGTGATGTCTTCGCAATCCATTATACACATTTGTCACCATGTCATTTTTCTGAAGTTTGCTAATTCAACGAAATAAACAAAACACACCACCAAAACTAGTGCTAATTTTTTTACATTTAAATTCAAGGTACAAAGGAATGGAAGAGAAAGTCAATCAACTGTCAAAAAACACAGCAGCATAACGGGCTAACATCCAGTCAGGTCCTTGTTAAGCCTCTCATGATCATGATAGTTTAGCTGACGATAAATTTCCTTCCACATTGTATTTTTATTCATCTGTTTCAAAATACAAGCCTAAAGTGGGCAAACTGGCTCCTGATGACAGACACAGCTCAAGCTCAGCTAAACAAACATAACTCAAGGTATAGAGTCATCAGTTGTTTTCATAACATGTAATGCATGTATTTCTGTCTCCCTTTAATATCCTACGTGAATTAGCTTCAAGCCGTTTTTGCTAATAACTAGGGCTGGGCGATTAATCAAAAAGTAATCGAAATCGACATTCAGAACCTATAATCGATCACATTTTTCCAGGTCGATTATTTTGATTACTTTCCCTTTAAAAACACTACCGCGCGTGGAGTCACGTGACCCCGCTCCGTTATGTTACATTATTCCGCCGAGAGGTCAAGCATGGAGAGCTTAAACACTGAGACAACTGAGCAACTTGTCAGTGAACTATGAGGGCAAAAAAATAAAACAATCATTCATTAATCGTAATCGAGTAAAAATGTTCAATTAATCGAGATTTAGATTTTAGGCCAAATCGCCCAGCCCTACTAATAACTTTAGAAAATGATTGGGGTAGACGAATTAATTGTGAGTAATTAATTATGTGTTGACAGGCCAACACATCCTTACTATGTAGCTGTTTAAATGTTTTTATTATAAATCCCTTTTTTTAATGAACGCAACTGGTCAGAGCTCTAAAAATGCTACGGATGCTTTCAAAGCACTCAAGAATGTGAATCCTGAAGTATGTTATCTCAATAACAAAATACGGTCATATAACCCACAGCCAAATTCCTTACACTGTATCCTCCTCCACCATAAGTTCTTAACCCTCTTAAAACTACAGGCTGATTGTTATTTTATTAATCTGAAGACTTATCATGCAGTAATTGCTTTAAATTATACTGTAATTGCTGAAAAAACATATAAAGGTATCTACTTATGAGAGCGCAGAAATAACAGTAAAGGAGTTGAAACCTCTCCTCGATTTCAAATTTCTTATCGGGGTCCGTGAAGAATAACCATAGCCATTACTATAAAAGCCGCTCCAGACCCAGCTATTGTTCGAGCCAGCTAGAAATTCTCAGAATCCTAATTCCGGTGACCTTCAGTCCCGTTTTGTATCGCAGCTCGTGTAAGCACTATTAAAAGTGCATTAGTCCAGCCTTGTCGTTTTCCCTTTCAGCCGTGATTCGTGCACAAACAGGCTATTGTGCTCCTGTCTCTTGTGCAAAGCCGTCTGAGCACTGTGTGCAGGCAGGCGCTGGAAAAAGGTGTGGAAAAGCGGAGTGGCCTGTCCCGTCTGGCTGCCTGTCCCCCGCGCCTTGAAGACGGACCAGAATCCGGCGCCTCTGTTTTGTTAACGGGACACAAAGGCACATTCCAGACTCTCAGCACAAAATCACTCAACTGAGCCTGAGACAAGGGCCTGCTAATGGCGTGCAGACAGACAACAGAGGCGGCTGCCCGGCCAAAGTTAGGTGAGAGGGAGATGAGCTGGGGTCACAAAGGTCGGGGAAAATAGACTTTGAAGTTATTCTCTTATTCGCAGAAGTAAAGCGCCGGCTTTGCTATTGCCCAATACCATAAAGTCTCAGGAAACTGTTAACTTAGGATGGAAGTTATTTTTTTGGATAGATCATGGGTAACAGGATTTGGGGCAGCTGGTGGCCTGGTTGTGAGGGAGTTGCCTATGTGATTAGAAGGTTGTGGGATTGAATCCCAGGACTGCCAAAGGCACCATTGAGGTGCCCTTAAGTAAGGCACTGTCCCCTCACACTGCTCCCCAAGTGCCACTGTAGGCTACTCGGTTGAATGCAGAGGACTCAAGCCATTTCCTCCAGAACCAACAAGTCTGAGAAAGCACAAAAATGGTGAGTACACACTTCTCTAAATGTATTGAACGGTCCTATAAAATGGTGCTAGGCAATTTCAAAAAGATGCCTTGGCACTTCAAGACTTACAGGAAGCACATGTTCATGTTGTCTTTACCCCACCCATCATTGGAAGAAGTAACTGGGAAGGTCCTAACTTGCAGGTGGAACTGGACATTAAAACCACCTGTCTAATATTGTGTTCTGCAAAAACAGCTGACACGTCCAGACATGGACTGTGAAGGTGTGCTGTGGTATCTGGAACTAAGACATTGCCAGAAGATCCTCTAAGTGGCAAGGTGGGGCCTCCATGGATCGGACTAGTTTGTCCAGCACATCCCACAGATGCTGGATTGGAAAGAGGTCTCTGATAGGTTCTTTGAACCAATCCTGAACATTTTTTGCAGTGTGGCAGGGCTCAATATCCTGCTGAAATAGGTCAGTGCCATTGAGGAATACTGTTGCCATGCAAGAGTGTTTAATTAGGTAGAGTGTGTCAAAGAAACATTCTCATGAATGCCAGGACCCAAGATTTCCCAGCAGATCATCACCCAGAGCATCACCCAGAGCATCACCCCGAGCATCACCCCGAGCATCACACAGTTGTTGAAGAATTCTATGGTTCAGTTATGTTACAGGGGCTTTTAGGGGTGGACAGGAGTCGGCACTACGATTGGTCTGCAGCTACATACGCAGCAATCTGCAATGCACTGCATGTTTTGACACATTTTGATCACAGTCAGCATAAACACTTTCAGTAATCTGTGCTACAGCAGCCTTATCTGTCATTCAAACCTGCCAATCTTTCCAGGAACTTCAAGAACCAACTGTGCACTTGTTCATTTGCCCAATAGATCCCACCGTTAACAAGAGCCACAGTAATGAGACAATGTTATAACAACTATGTTATTCAGGGGTGTGTGTTATAGACAGACAGACAGACAGACAGACAAAGTTTGAAAGCAAGATTATACAAATCTATCATTTATTCTGTAATTACCTTTTAAGAATTGAATCATTTTAATGATTAATTTAATAAGTAATACAATGCATAGCAAAAAGAAAAACTCCAGACGTTTAAGGGTTAATGCCATACAAAGACAACTGTGTTGCAAAATCTGTGCATTCAGTTTATCATGCACTGTACATACAATGCATACTTTGTTATCAGCTGAAGTAGATCTCACAGGCAATATAATAAATTATGAGCTGTTTTCACTGGTTGTTCTCATCTCCTGAACAATAAGCTCAAGGTCAAGGCAAAGAATCTGTTCGTGTTCAGGCTACTATAGTGCATATTTGCTGCTGAAGCCAGTGCTGTGCCTCAGTGAGCTAGCGAGCTGCCCCGCCTGCAGTGGATCATTAACCGGAGACATTGCGCAACAACCTGTTGAACTGCGCAAACTTTATTAAGCACACAAGCTTCAGACGTGCGAGCTGGTGGAGATAAATGATCAACCAGATTCTTACACCCTTGTTTTTGGTCTGTCTCTAACACACACAAACAGACAGGCTTGTTGTATTAATATTAGTTGTCACACATCACACATAAATATACACACACAACATGCCATTTTTTATTTAACCTTATCCTCAGCGCCCCGCTCCCACACACACATACATTCTCCCACACTTCTTTCCCCTTCACTGCTTCTCTTTCTGTCTCTCTCCCTCTAACAATAATCCACCTCTCTCTCTCTCTCACACGCCCTGTCTTCGCCTTTGTGTGCATGCCATTTCTTAACGCTCATTTTTTTGCACTCCTATTCCCTTCCCTCGCTTTTCCTCCTTTGTCTTTTTCCAATTCGCCTCTCAGCTTCTCGCTCTCTGCAGGAATAGACGGAGTGGCGGCAGCAGCAGGCGATTCAGGGGACAGACACACAGAGCTGCCCTACTATTATCAATTACATAAATAAATACCAGAAAAGCAATAAGGCGTGCAGCGCGGGGGAGCCCCAGAGAAACACAGGCCGCCGTGTGCCAGCGCATTTCTCACATCGCAGCAAAGTCTGCCATTCATGCCATGACTGGAACTCCACCGACTGACAGATGGGCTACTTAGCCAGCAGCGATGCTTCTGTAACATCTGCAGTTTGGCTTTACTTCAACTCTGTTTTACCACACACTCTTAAAAATGAAGGTGCAAGCAAGAATTCCCTAACGCCTTCTAGGAGCCTATTTTGGTTTCCTGCAAAACCTTTCAAGACTCTTTAGAGAATCCTTTCAGTAAATGAGATGTGAGTGTGTAAGACTCTTTTAAAAGGTCAAAGATACAAGGAAATACCCTAAACCTATTAAAGAGTCTTTATATTACAGTTCTGCACCCTTACACATCTCATATCCAAGCATGGTTCTTTAAGAAACTAAAAGAAACCTCTGTGTAGCTCCACTATGCCCTGAAGCCCATTTAGCCTGTGGCCAGTTGCGAAAAACAGCTAAAGCCCTTATCTTAACTGGAACGCTTATGGGATACGCTTAAATTTGCACATTCAAATGTTGGACCTGTCAAAAAAAAATAAAAATTCATACAGCCTACTTATAGTAAAGGGAAAACATCAGGCTGTAATACACATGATTTATAATCAAGTGACCACTGGCCTATAGACTGTTCTCCACTATGGATGGATGTTCTTCATCTAAATATGTCACAGAGTTATCTGAAGCATCAGACTAGCATGTGTTATCAGTCAAAAACAATGTCTCATTCATGTGGCTGAAGTCACACTAAACGGTCTGTAACCACCCGGCTGCATTCACAACAAATACTCCAAGATTTTCGCTTAATCATAAAAGCGAAAGTGTTCTGTCTTTCACTAAGGATACACTGTGATAACTGATCTCCATCTGAATCTACATAATGCTACAGATATAGAGGTGAAGCTGTTCCTTAAAGGGGTTTAATTTTCAGTTTCTAATGAATAAAATACAGATATGAACGATCTCATTAGAATCAGGCAAGTCTTAGTCAATGCTTTCATAACATGCAGTATTGTTCAGGACCTCGTAGAAGTACTAAAGGAACAACAGTGATGTGTATTTGATCTTACAATTGCAGCTACTGTTGGTTACTAGCTAATGTAGGTAAACAAGTCATACAGAGAGTAGAATGATATTAGTTTGCTTTACATATTTGTAAAGAAAGGAATCTACTTTTCACTCCATTTTAGTCCTTCAGTCCTTTATCTTCATTTCTCCAAATGTTGATTTTCATTGTGAGAACATTATTTTAATTGCTTTGCAAAACCTCTGATTTTGGAGTTCAAAATGGAAGAACTTCAGGTCCTATGCTGATAGATAATGCATGAGTCAAGATGTTCTTGGAAAAGATTTCTACTTAAGCCATTACTTCACTGATGTAACAGCTCTTTTTCTCAAGCTTGCTTTCAGGCCACCTGTGTTAGTAAGCAGGGAACAGGTTTGGGTTTTGGATTAGATGACCGGACCCTAACCCTAAAGAATAATGCCAATTTAGAGCAATTGCCAATAGACACATGAATCATCTTCACAGGTTTTAAAAAAGCACTGATAAGTAAATACCAGCTAAGCCTGCTCTATGAAAAACTCATTAAGGTGGTTAGGTAGTTTGCCAGGTAAATGTCTACGAGTATCAGCTTGACACTGCACAAGGCCTGCGACTGCACGGCTTTTGCATATCACGGAGTGATATCTAAGATGGCCACTGAAACGGCGAGTGTTAACACTCCGGCTTTATTTCTGGCCTTATCACTTCCGCAGACTGGACTTAGCCTGGCGTTGGGTTACACGCTGCTGCTTGGCAAAGATATTTCTAGACCGCCGTCAAGCTGTTTTCAAAATCTGCGGGCTCAGTAAGACCCGCTGCACTGTGGCGGCTCCACTCGCTCCCAGGGCGGGATCGCTCCGTTCCGGCACAAAGTGAGGCACCTGATGATGGCAGAAGACAATAAAAAAGCAATGTGGTCTGAGGAGGAAGAGCCTCTGTAATTTACGAGGGCCGCTTTGGCTTTGGATCCGACCGCTGACTTCTTCCCCGAAGCTGTCATGAAATGAAATGTGTGTGGAAGTGTGGTTCCCCAATCAGATGGGAATGCAGCACACCAGCGGGCCGGGGACAGTGCTCCACTGAGAGACGCTGAGCTGACTGATGCCGCTTTGACTGGATGAGTTCTGCTGTATATCTTCACTATCCTTTCCTCCCTACAGGCACTTTTAAAAGGAAGGTGATGAACGTGGTTAGGCCAGCCTCAATGTTCAATTTGCATTGGAATCATGCAAGCAGCAACGTGCACAACCAAATGCCACGCATTTTTTATTTCATATTTATTGGTCTTGTGTAACCCTGATGCACAGGCTTTAGAAAGAGGAATGGAAAAATCTGACAAACACAGGTACGGGGCTCACAAAACAAAGAAATTTCTTCTTTGGACTGCTGAAGTTCAGCCGCCACTCTGCGAGGTGTTTAATAAAGCAGGAATAGTGTTGCATACTACCCCCCCCCCTCCCCCATGCTCTAATTAGGGACAGGACTCTTAGGCTGGTTATTGGCCAGAAAATTCACTCGCTCCAGTTCTGTCCAAAGACAACAATAGTCATGTCACAAAACTTGACACGGCGAACGCTGCACTGCACTGGCTGCACTTACAGCTGGCCAGGAGAAGGCTTTCAGGAGGAAGTGCTTGCATTTGGAGGAAGAAAGAAATCAAAAACACACATTGGATTCATAATGACACTAATAATAATAATAATAATAAATGATTTTCTGGTTGGGATCCCACAATGGACGTGTATCTGAGTGACCAAACTTGCCATAGTCCCTTAGAGAATGACTTGTATAAGACTCCAGAAAGAAAAACAGGACTCTTTTTCTGAGAAGCAGCAGTCCTGGAAAACTTTATGTGTAGGCTACCTTACCATCCACTGCGTTTTGGGAGAACCATCACCACAACACCATATGAAAGCAGCATTTAGCCCTGTTCTGGTCATCCCCGGTTTTAGTGAGATGAAAGCAGGTTGTATTGTGACTTACAGATAATAGGTGAAGGCGCTGAGTCCAGTCGGGACAGCTCCGAGTCCTCTCCCGGAGCAGTCCGCCCCTCCGTCCTCGTCGCAGCGGCACAGTGGCGAGCATGCAGCCGGGGTGGAGCGCCCTTGGCCGGCCGCGCGTGGCGCGCACAGTCCGAGCACCACCAGGAGCAGCCGGATGGCCACCAGCGAGGGCATCGTCGTCCTTAACGATACAGCAGATTGGAGACGGACCTTTTTTAAAGTAGGAGGGAAGGGGTGCTCGTTGGGTCACCTCAAATCCCGAGTGGGACTTATTTTAACCCCCTTGCGGTGTGGCTGGCAGGACTGAGCTCGGAGGGCTGGCGAGGTAACATGCTACCAAACGGTTCTTTGTTTACTGCCTGGGAGGCATTTTGTGTTCTGCCTGAACGTCGTGCAGCCCAGTGATCTTACCCACGGAGGGAGCAGGGCCGGCGGGCTCTCATGCTGCCCTCAGTCCGCGTCGCGCCACCGGGCAGCAGTCAGCACAGCCGGGCTAAACACCTTTCTAACGCTCCGTCCTCCCCTCTGCTCCAGAACCGGAGCTCAGGACCGCAGTGGGATTCCACACGAGAACAGAACAGCCGTCGTCAGCAGCGCTCGCAGCGTCCCGTACCGCCTCGGATCTGTTTTCTGGAGGAAAAACACGGGCAGCTCAGCAGCTCTCTCGGCCGTGCCTGAATGTATCCTCCCCCTGGTCTCTTCACCACCCACAGCGATACTGCACCACGATACTGACTCAGAGTAATACACCACGATACTGCACCACGATACTGACTCAGATTAAAACTCCACAATGCTGACCTAGAAAAATACACCACGATACTGCACCACATTACTTGTGTATACTGACCCAGAATAATACACAATACTGCACCATGATACTGACTCAGAATAATACACCATGATGCTACACCACAACACTGACCCAGAATAATACACCACAATACTGCCCCACGACACTGACCCAGAATAATACACCACAATACTGCACGTCAATACTGACCCAGATTAATACACCATGGTACTGCACCACGTCACTGTCTCAGAGTAATATACCACAATACTGCACCATAAAACTGCCTCAGAATAACAAACATAATACTGCATCAGCGTAATATACTGCGATACTGCCTCTGCATAATACGCCACAACACCTCCTCATCATACACCACCATGAAACTGACTCATCACAATATACATCACAATACTGCCTCAGCATAATATACCATGATACTGATTCAGCATTATACCATGATACTGACTCATACACTGTGATACTGATATGATTTTATTCATATGTTACACCACAACATTGCCTCAGCAAAATACAATGTGATACTTTCTCAGCAGATTACCCCCCAATACTGCCTCAGTCTAATATTACACAATTCTGCCTCAGCATACTACACTGTGAAACCGATATGATTTAATTCATATATTTGAATAAATTAATCTAAAAGCTAAGATAGATTAATGACATATTCTTCAGTTGTTTCTGGCTTCATAAAATGGCACAAACATGCTATTAATTATTCTCTATTTAGTTTTTTTTATATTTTAATAATCCAGTTTTATATATTTTATAGAGCCTTAGATACCACCTGATGATACAGTTCCAAGATTCTGACCTGTGGTATTCTCATGCATTACTATACCATAATATTCCTCTACAATACTACACTGTGATAACACCCTGTAATAGTACCCTGTTCTGTACTGGTACCATATGATAGTATACATTACGCACAGTATACTTCAGTACAGAAGGGAGGCTTTTGTGCATTTGGCAAAGCTAGTTGCCCCTCTCTTCCACCTGAAAAACTTTTATGATTTTGTTTCATTTCCCTCCTCATGATGAACAAAAAATGTCAATAACCTAAGCCCCCACATAGGTTGGTCAAATGTACAGATTCTTCCTTCCACCGTCAACAAAATATTGATCAATGTCCACCCACACGTGCTACCCCAAGCTTCACTGGAGCACCTGCCCCTCTGCACTGCCCTGAACAGTGCCCTGACCATGGGCATTGTTAGGTCTGAAGCCCCCCCAAAATGATCCCAAGCCACCCTAAATATGTAGTAATAAATATACTATTTTTAAATTATATATCCAAACATTCATACAAGATGTCTTTACAAATAGAAAAAAGACTGAATTGAAATGAAAAATAATAAGTCTAAATGATGTACTGGCTGTTGAAGCTGCTGTAGGTAGCAGGTGGGCATTAGGGGGCAGCTGGTAGCCTAGTGGTTAGGGCATTCGCCCTGTGACCAGAAAGTCCGGGTTCGATTCCCAAGACCGCTA
>JBBPDC010000039.1:17131787-17143824 GCA_037974485.1 Hemigrammopetersius urotaenia | reverse complement strand
TTTATTTACCATCAGCGTTTATTTATTACGCTGCAGAGAAACAGGCCCAAGGCTCTCACTGCTTCAGCGTTGCGGTGGGTCATATTTTTTATGCGCTTTGTATTTGTTTTTGTGGTAAATCTTCGATTATTTTAACAAGATGTTCAAAGTTTACCATGGTGACCAGAGAGCGTTAGCGTGCTGAGTGGATGTTACACAAGTTATGTTGCTATGAAAATGCTGTTAGTAAAGCTGCGAGTACATATTGGATTTACGTTTTTTATTATTATATTTTAAGGATACCCCATTATTATATTTTTTAAATATCCCAATTTTTATGCGTATCATTTATTTGTATACGTATATTTATCTGCCACTCCAAGGCCGGGCCGTGAAAATAGTTTCTGATATTAAACCGGTCCGTGATGAAATAAAGGTTGGGGACCACTGCTCTAACTTATGTTCTCAAAGCTTCGACTTGGTGCTTTACTATCCTCATAGAATATACTATTCAATACATTGTATGTTAGTATGTTACTTAGTATGTTGAAATGTTGATAGAAAATTGGAACATTTTACATAGGCTACTGCTGCCATGAGCTCAGGTGTTAAAATTTGGTCACTTAAGTGAAAACACAAGAGCATCCACGAATTTTCAATCTTCACATGAAGTCAAGAACAGACCCTGGAAAGAGTCGATTCATGGGGTTTGTCAAGGATACATCTTGTGTGGACTTGTGTGGTATTTCACGTGGCAGTAGTAGTGGCAGCAGATGTTCTACCACATAACAGTGTGATGTAATGAGCACCACATGTTTTCTGAAGAATCTATTCCACATTTTTGTATTCCTCAAGAATGCATTTTGCAAGATGTGGACTTCTCAGCTCTTCTGCTACCAGACAGTCCTAAATCACCAACAGTTAGTCAAACTGTATGAGAAACCGAGCAAGCTGGAAGTCGAGTTCCTGAAGATCAGTGCTTTGATGATTAAGACAAAAATATCCGGTACTACCACAAAACTGTACGATTTAATGACCACCACCCAACATGTTTTCTTAAGGATTTATTCTACATTTCTGTACTCCTTACTGACAAAACACAAATCATTTCCACCAGAATTACCAATTCCAACAATTATTTTTTATTTTATAGGCTCACCCTTGAGCTGCAGTTTGAAACGCTGATTGAGAAACTGCACACTGCTGTCCTTAGGAGTCTAGTCTGAACACCCAGGCGGAACTTTCTAGGTTTAAATTCCCAAGAATGGGAATTAGTGTACAGTAAACCCCCACTTATATGCGGTTTCAGTTTCTCGCTGATTTTTTCTGAGAACCGGGAAACCTCTGCACAGCTCTGGTTCTGCAAGAGATTGAAGCTGCAACCACTGAGCCGCATATAAGCGGGGGTTTACTGTACTCTCTATATATTTTAGGGAAAAATGAACCCTGTTTAATCGCACAGGTGGCTACAGGTGCTCTATAAGAAGGAGAGTAGAATTTGCTGCTTGGCCCGGTAAATGAAAAGTTTGGAATGGAATGTTTGAGAGGAGTATCGTTATGTGCTATTCATGCAATAAGGAATTTTTGTATCATCAGACTACATCACGTATAAAATATCACCTCAACGCAAAGCGTTTAGGAGCTAAACTGGTGGTCCAGGCCAGCACAGCCTGACCATCAGTTTTAAAAATCATTTGTTTAGTCCCCCAACTTATCCACCCAGCGATTTGTATAAGTGAAACAGTGCAAATATCAATGAGTCCAAGACGACAGAAAATTAGAGACCAGACTCAAGTCCTGCTGCCTTGCTGTAACACCGCTGCATGTCCTGAGCATCGTTAAGACACCACATCACACCACATACATAAACATGAATGTATTCATGTAGCTGAATCAGCAGTAACACAAACCCCAACCCTCAACACTTCATATGAGTTCACACACTATTCTCACACATAGCACATGGAGTGCACACCTTCTTTCTGTTTAACACTTCTGCTTCTTTCAGGGTATCTGAACAATTCCGTTTTTTTCTCCTTTTTCCATGCATTTTGTTTGCTTGTTTTCCTCTCTCCTGGGCTGCATCAGTGAAGTGTGTGTTCTAATTGGACAGCCCATTTATCATGTCTGCCATTCGATCAGGCTGATTAATAATTAATCTGACGCTCTGCCACATGGGACGCCATTACCAAATTACCCGTACCATGGCAATATGTCACCTGCTCTGCCATTTTCCAGCAGCAGGGGGGAGAGAGAGAGAGAGAGAGAGAGACAGTGAGTGAGAGAGACAGCGAGAGAGAGTGAGAGAGAGAGGGTTGATTTAATTCAGTTGGTTAAAATGCATGCTTTGGATTAGCCAAATGGAAACACCTGGCTAATACCCTCTGATTAATGCTCACATGCATACTATCATACTCTCAATATGGAGAACGGTTCATTCATTTCTTTCTTTCTTTCTTTATTTCCTGCATCAGTATGTCAAAATATTCCAGTTTATCTCTGATACTAAGTTGATATTTTAAAAGCATATCTTATTATTAATCTATTCTTTCAAGACAGTAACATCCCAAATTGACTTCAAGTGCAATATATTTCAGGCAAATTAGTAATCATTTAAAATATTTAAAGAATCTGTCATAGTTATTATTAAGCAAGTACCATAAGAACTGTTATAAGTAATTTATTTGAGACACTAAGTTATTATTATTATTAATAGGTCTTAAATTAAATTTAAGAACTTATTTTGAGATACTATGTCTGAGTCAAAACAGGACAGTGTAGGAGCGTGAAGTGTAAATAGCATGTAGAGAGAGAGTTCCACAACCTACAAATGTTCATTAATTATTGCTCAAAGGCATTTCACAAATACAAATCATTATTACTGACTCCTCACTGGGGATATACACTGTATAGACTTGCTAGTAAAAATGTAGCTTCATGAGAAATTTCAGTGACAGTGTGTTTGTGTTGAGTCATACATTTGTATTACTAATATGTGGTACTTTTTATTTAATATCAAACTTAGTACCAATGTTCCAGCCTTTCACTGCTACTCGCTCAATTAACTTGAAATGAGGTTGTCACCAATAAGTTCTGTGTTTTTTATATAAATGGGGATGGGCCAAAGGAAAGACCCACTGCTCGCAAACCACCAACTATCAGGACTGGACTGGGACAAAAATATTGGTCCAGTTTTACTCATTGAGAAAAACGAATGCATTTTTTTTTTCAAATAATTTGTTCATTGGAACTAGTGTGGCACTGCAGCTATAACATGATGCTTACTCTAAGTATACACTGAATTTTTCAGCACTTCCTTTGTGAAAGAGTGTCTGAGTGATGGTAGAAAAAGAAGGAAATGACTGATCACTTCAAACACTGATAATAAAAACTAACAATAAAATATTCTATTCTTTCTAAGATACTTATTCACGATAGTTTAAATGCTTACTGAAAACCTGCAGTACATGAAGGGGTGTAGGTGGCCTAGTGGGTAGGATACTGGACCAAGAGGTCATGGGTTCAAATCCTACCTTCAGCATGCCACCACTGGGTTCCTGAGCAAGATGCTTAACCCCAGGTTGCTCCAGGTATACTGCCCCCTGTAGTTAGGGAATGGAAGTGGGTGGAGGTAGCTCAGTGGGTAGGATACTTGCCTCCAGACCAAGAGGTCATGGGTTCGAATCCTACCCTCATTCATGATAGTATATAGTATAAATGCTTACTGAAAACCTGCAGCGCATGAAGCGGTGTTGGTGGCCTACTGGGTAGGATACTGGACCAAGAGGTCATGGGTTCAAATCCTACCTTCAGCACCACCACTGGGTTCCTGAGCAAGACCCTTAACCCCAAGTTGCTCTAGAGAGAGACTGCTCCCTGTAGTTAGGGAATGAAAATCGCTTTGGATAAAAGCGTCTGATAAATGCCGTAAATGTAAATGTAATGTAAATGGAAGTCGCTTTGGATAAAAGTGTGTGCTAAATGTCCATTCAGTAGCTCCAAAACACACAGCTTGCTCGCTACTGAAATCCTATAAAGTGGCTCCTTATAGTCAGGTATGAACAAACGACAGCACACAGTGAAATTCTTTCTCTAACACATCCACCAAGTGAAGCAGCAGGCAGCCAGTGCCCAGGGAGCAGTGTGTGGGGACGGTATCTTGCTCAAGGGCTCCTTAGAGGTGCCACTTGCGGTGCTGGGAATCAAACCCACAACCTTCTGATCACAGGGGCGACTCCCTAACCACCAGGCGACCAACTGCCTCTATGGTTTACCAGCTAACGTTAGCTAGATTTCCTGATAAGTAATAATACAAATACATTGAACAAGATATGAAATGCAAAAGCAGCCCAGATAATATTGCTTATTCATTTACTCTCAAATTATATAAAAGATAATAAACTAATAATTTATGAATGACACAACTCTAACAAATGTCCTTGCACAATCGGGCATACACCAACCACTAGTACAGCCTCTTGGCGGTCCTCTTAAATATGCTTAGTTAAATATGCTACAGTAGTTTTCCCCTAAATCACTCAGTGCCTCTTTAACATGAATGCATTCAGGTCCAGAAATTTTGGAAATCCCTGTAAAAGAGGTGCAAAAAGCAACCAGTAAATTTGTTTAATTAATGTCTAGAGCCTCTTCATTTTATTTGATACTTTCTATTCAGTTTATAAGAATTTCAAGTATCCAAATATTGATGATGAATACCGAGGCTTGCACAGGTCATAAATCACTTATTTAAGCTGTTCATGCTCCTGCATGCTCAGTGCAGAGCAGCATGGAGAGAGCTACTCCACAGACAGTAATAACAGTAATCCGCAGTATGCATATCCTAATAGTTACCAGCATACCTCGCTAATAATAAACATGGGACAACTTTGTTGCTTGTTACGGTAAACCACTTTATCCCTGTAGGCTAATAGATTCATCCAGCACAGCAGAGCTACAGGTGTTGTACATTATGCAACCCTTTCATGCATCTTTATCAAGAAACCCCTTGCAGAAACATGGGCTTATGCAATGTGATGCTGAGGCATTGACTGATTGAGTGACTTTATGATATCGTTATCTTATTATCATTGACAATAATTGATCATCATAATCTTAATGACATGAAACAGACATTGTTAGTACTTCAACTACACTCCTCTCCTGCTCCTGCTCACTCTGTCCCTCTGCCCTTTTCTGCTCATTCTGTTTCTCCTTGGCTTCCCATCCCTGGCCAGCCTGCTCTCCTCCTTCAAGTTCCATCTGTTGCTGCACAGTGTTGGTACTGTAGCGGTTGAAGCTACTGCAGCCCCTGCAGCAAACATTTCTGTTATTTTTGCACATTTGGCGACACCCGCCTCTAGATTTTACATTTCGACGCCCTCATCCAGCCACAGATCTTTGGCTCTGAGCCACAGCATCTGACTCGAGAAATGGAGAGGAGGATTGAGGAGGAGGGAAGGGGTGGGGCCTAGTGACAGATTATGATTGGGCCAGATCTAGTGATTGGGTCAGTTTAGTATCAATATGGACCAATGGGCCGTTGTCCGAGCTTAAAATTAAGTATGCATTCTTCTCTGTGCTTGCATTTTAAAGGACAGTACACATGGGTCTTTCTTCTAATTTTAAGAGCTCTCAAAATGGTCTATGGTTGAGTTGTGGTTGCTCAGATTGATCAGCCTGAGAAAGCACAAGTACTAAAATGAGCTGTCCTTAGGGGTGATGGAAATTGAACAAAAAACACTGGCAGATATTGCTTGCGAACCTTCGTCATCAACCAGGTGGAGCAGAATCAGATAATGCTGCTGTATGTTGCAACACTTTGCAAAAAGGTAATGTGACTTACATGGTGATGTTCAAACAGCATGCAGTTTCTTTACTTCGAAAGATTATAGTTTTTGTTTTTTCTTTGTCTTGTTGGAGCTTGTACCCCTGTAACTGAACCACAATACACTAGCTAACTACAAAGTTAAGCAACCTCATTGCTACTGGCAATTACACTTTTGTTCTACCTATTTTGTCCTAGTGATTTAAATGACACAGAGTCAGTGAACTGGGATCCTACAGTTAGCTTCAGTCCCAGCACTAACACTGAAATCAAGGCTGGCAGTTACACAAAAGGCATCGTAAATAACTTATCCTGCCATGCAATTGTAATGAGCTGCCTTGGCTTGTTTATGTGAATGTCTAGTGATGATTGACGTCTTTAGTGTTATTTACCTAGAATGTAACATTAACCTCAAAGGGGCATCGCAGAGGTGAATGTTTGTTGTTTGGCTAATCCACAGGACAATAAAAGGACAGCTGCTTGCGTGGCAAAATTCAAATGGCAGTCTTGGTGGAGCATATTTGCACCAGATCATGGACCCAAACACTAACAAAACAATTTTATGCCTCCATACATTTGTTTTATTGAATAAGATAGTTACTTACATTCACATCTGCTAAATGACATCACAGCTCAACTCCGCTTGAGGGTTGAGAGTCTTGGCTCTAGTTCATACATTTCATCTAATTAATATTTTCAGTAATAATACACCAAATTGCCTGCGTTTGTTTACTTTTGAAGAACCAGACTTTCAAGGACTCCCATTTTCAGTCCAGTCCCTGAACCTGACCTGTTTGTTAAGCCACACAGTGACCTACGTATAAATCATTCAAGCATAACAATCATTCAGCATCTAGCTTGAAGCATGAGCCGATGACGAAACAGATGCTGATGATTCCAGATGATCAGGAGGGGATTAGTATACTGGTGGTGCTGAATGCTGAGTGATTGGAACACATTTATCTAGGCATTTCTTTCCATTTCTTTCATTTAATCTACTCAATATGCCAAAGATATGACAGCTCAGCAGACATAAACAAGTGATTCAAAGTAAAATATTTAAACAAAATGAGGGTTCATGACTTTTGCACTGTAGTGTATATTATATTTATAACAAGTAATCTCCTTGATAAACCTCAACAATCTAGAATACTTATGTATGTTTAATTGGTTTTTAGCTAGATGCAAACTTTGAAATGGAACTGTACTTGTGCCATGACTGATGACATTTCACATGTTCATGAAATGAAATGAAACTGGGCTATCTGGACAGAGTGGTGAAAAGAACAGGGTGCAGCAGGGCATGAGATCATTTCCCAGAGACCCTACTTTACATTTCAAATCTGAGCTCATCCAGGGATTTCCATACCATCTATTTGAATATTTTCCACCCAGAGAGCCGGCAATGAACACTGCGTATATGGCGACCATAGTGCTCTCATAGAAGTGTTCACTCAGTTCATTTGTAAAATTGCTCTTACCATCCGCTCCATCAATCAGCGAAAATGCCATGTGCCTGTAAACCTGTGATGCTTTTTGAACAAGTAGTTAGAAACAGAAAAAGATGATAACAACGAAAGAGTTGTTTTTTTTTGCACAGAAAGAAAACAAACATTCAGTCCATTTGCTTGCATAAAACCAAAGATCAACCAGTGATGTTTATAAAAAAAGAGGTCTATTGATAGTCTTGGCCATGTCTTTTCCAGCAGAAAAGACATGGCCAAGCAGACCTAGTGATCTCCTCTGTATCAGACAAAGGGCAATAACTAACACAATGACCTTTAACTACATTTCTCACCTTTGCATTTGACTCAGAGGTCATGGTAGCTCTCTCTTACACCACTCAGCATGATCGATTGGCCTTGAATTGGATCAGCATGACTTGCCTTGGTTGTAGATTAGCAATGGTTAATAGGCTCATTTTGCTCAGTGGTGTATATTGCTTTACAGTGGTGGTGAACTGGGACTGTAATGTCTACATGACAGACATAACAGTTATGTACTGCCCAAAGGAACCAGTGAATGTACTCATCATCTGATTTTTTAATGTACAATGTTGATGATGAACAGTGCTGAATTCTCTCTAGACCATTCTGTCTAATAGCATTCTGCATGCATCTCTCCAGTATTCATGTATCTTGAAAAAACATTTAGGACCAATTTGTTATGTCATACTATAATCAAAAAGGGAACAATTCTTCAGGCACCAGCAACTCAAACAAACTTAACTATACTAAACATCAGTTGTCCCTGATCAGGGGAGGAGCCCTGCACCTGTTTGCTCTGAGCTCCATTATTCCACCCCCACCCCCACAAAATGTAAGTTATAGAGCTCATTAATTAATTCATTAACTGAAATGCACAAATTCCAAAATTTGAAAAGCCTTAGGTTGCAATTTTGTGCAAGAAGCGCATTTACTTAAAGAGGATTACATTCAACAAGTTTGTTTCACGACTTTTAGTTTAACTGTATTTGCTCTTCATATATTCAATGCATCCTTGACACAATTTTACTACATTACTTGGATATGGATGAACAGTACTCCATGTACCATGTTTCCACTTTTTCTTCCATCTTGTCGTCCTTGGACTGACTTCGAAGGACCATGCTTACGGCTGGCCAGGACATTTGTATATAACTTTTACAAGTCCGCCATTGAGTCAGCATCTATTTCTGATCCAGTCTCAGGTGGTTCTACAAATCAAATCACACTTATTTGTTACCTTCATATTGTCAGGCTTTGAACTATTATACTGTAGTTCTGTTATTCTTTCTCTCCCATGCTATCGCTTTCTCTCTCAGTCGCTAGATTCAGGCAATTTTATCCTTTTCATTTCATCATTCTGTTTCTCTGCATGAAATCATTTGCTTCTATTACAGATCTAGGTATACAATGCTACTTGAACATTTCGTTCCAACAAGTCCTAACATTCTTATTATTGCTCCTTAATTAAATCCATTACTTGAACTATGTTAGGGATGGGCCGTTTTCAAATATTCATTTCGTCATTAAATGATGAATGCTTTGCTACCAGGTGCAACGGTGTTTTGGGAATACGATGAATGGCTCTTTTTTCTCTGTTTTGGTGG
The DNA here is from genome assembly GCA_037974485.1 of Hemigrammopetersius urotaenia. Classification (NCBI taxonomy): domain Eukaryota; kingdom Metazoa; phylum Chordata; class Actinopteri; order Characiformes; family Alestidae; genus Hemigrammopetersius; species Hemigrammopetersius urotaenia. The sequence goes on along the minus strand of JBBPDC010000039.1, from coordinate 17,134,930 downwards.
GAAGGGTTGCTCTGAAGAGTGGGTGAGTATTTACATGTGTGCATGCACCCTTTGGGGGAGGGGTGTTATCAATATCCTAAATATTAGGAGTGTGACGAGATCTCGTGGTACGAGATCTTGCGAGATCAGATTTGTCTGGCAAGTCCCATTCCAACAGGACAGCTCCTGCTTTACTCTGGAAAATAGAGCCAGCTCCTCAGGCACCCTGTGAGGCCAGCCATTCTGAATGTAGCCACAGAGCTGGAAAAGGACAGGATCCAGCTCAGATGCCTCCTTTAGTTCTTGTAGTGATACAGTGGTCTGGAGTGGTGTGTGTAACATCTGAACGATGTCCTGTTTGACATGGTCTGGGTCCATGTGTGTGTGTGTGGTAGGGTGTGGTGGGTTATAGCGGGACAGCAGATCAGCTACAACATTGTCTCTACCAGGGGTGAATTTGAGGTCAAAATTATACTGGCGAAGGCAGTCGGACCAGCGGTGTAGCCTCAGTGGCCTGTGCCCTGTCCCAGATGTGGAGAGTAAAGCAGTTAGGGCCTGATGGTCTGTTCTCAGGGTGAAAGCACGACCATAAAGATACAGGTGCCACCTCTCACAGGCCCAGATGCAGGCTAGTGCCTCTCGCTCACCCACTGAGTACCGCTGCTCCGTCGGACTGAGTGCTCGTGAGGCGAAAGCCCACCTTGCTGGACTTGTGACAGCACTGCTCCGAGGACTGTGGCCGACGCATCGCAGGTCACCAAGGTGGGGCTGGTGATGTCAAAGTGGGCCAACACTGGGGCTGTGGTGAGCTGTGTCTTGAGCATGCGTATGGCATTGGAGCACCCCTGTGACCACGACCACGGCTCCTCCTTTTGCAACAGTTTCCGTAGTGGAGCAGTGGTAGCAGAGTAATGTGGAAGGAACTTCAGGTAGTAGGCCGTCATCCCTAAAAAAGAGGCAAGCTGTGTGGCTGAGCTAGGCTCCGGAATGGCCAGTATAGCTTCCACGTTTGACTGAAGTGGGGAGATGCCATCCGCTGACACCCGAAAACCCACATACTCAATGGCCGGTGCAGAGAAAACACACTTGTTGAGGGTCAGTCTGTGTTCATTTAGGGCCGAGAAAACTCTGTGGAGGCGCTCGTCATGGCTCTCAAGGGTGGGCCCGTGTATTACCACATCATCCAGGTAAATGGCCACACCTGGTATGCCTGCCAGGACTGATGCCACGATCTTTTGGAAACAGCTGGGTTCGGAGCTATGTCCGAAAGGCATACGTGTGTAGCGAAATACCCCAACATGAGTCACAAAGGCTGTGAGGTTCCTGCTACTGGGGTGGAGGGGTACCTGTAAGTAGCCTTGTCTGAGGTCAAGTTTGGAGAACATCGTTGAGCCATGGAACTGAGCAGTGAGCTCTTCTGAGGTAGGCAGGGGAAACCTGCTATTCACCGCACGCAAATCAATACACACGCGCAGGGCCCCAGACTTCTTCTTCGCCACTACCAGATTCGAGACCCAGGGCGATGCATGCTTCGATGATGCCGGCATCCAGCAGCTGCTTGAGCTCCGTTAAGACTCCATCACGGAGAGCCAGAGGAATGCGCCGGAGGGGTTGGATGACTGGTTTGACGGTCAGGTTCAGAAGAGGTTGATGGGTAAAAGCAGTGAGGCAACTCAAGCCCTCAAACAGGGACGGCCACTTTTGCTGCCAAGATGAGGTGACCAGCTGCGATTGCTTGCGGGTTAGTCAAAACTTATCCTCATGCAGCTGTGCTCTCTACTTGTAGTGCAATAGTCATAGCTCGGGCCAGTGTTAGGTCATCCGGTTCTAACAGCAAGGTCTCACGTACTTTGGCATTGTTGGTATGTTCTATTAACTGGTCACGAATCATCTCATCCTGCAGTGCACCAAACTTGCAAGTGCTAGCCAAAGCACGTAATTTGGCTACATACTGTTGCACGGACTCACCCGACAGCTGATGCCTTTAGCGGAACAGAAAATGGCGTAAGAGAGTGCTCTGGGGAGCTGCAAAGTGCGCAGTCAGGAGTTCCACGGCCGTTGTGTAATCGCTGACAGTACCTGACTCGAGTGCTCCAAGCACGTGTTGACCCTCCGCGCCCAAGCAATGCAGCAGCAGCGCCTTTTTTCGTGCAGCCATCACATCAGTCAGTCCCACTGCCAGGAGAAACATCTCAAAAGACTGTAACCAGCGGGTCCAAGGGATTGGTGGTTGACCTGGTAATGCGGGAAAAAGGGCAGGTGGTGGTAGGGTGATATCAGCCATCCTCGTCGCCAATGTTGTGTTTGGAAAGGAAAACGCACCAACGTGTGGTAATGTTAACTGCTCTCTTTACTCTGTCTGACCCACCACGCAAAACCCAACCAAGGCCAACATAATCAAACAGTCCAGAGTGATCAGACATAACACAATGCTCTACGTGCAATCAAACTCGGAACCCCTGATGCATTACTTAACATTAACATAAACATTGGTACGCACTTGTGACGTGCATGAACATAACAGTCTTGCCTTCGTATTTAGTGTTTTAAACATTTCCCCCCAATTTTCAACAGTTATCTCAGTTTATTTAGAATTATTACGTTTTTGTTTTGGCAACGCCACATGCTGCTAATGCTAATGCTAATGCAATTCTCTCCGGCATCAATAAAGTTTAATGATTCTAATGATTTATTTCTTCTGGCTGCTGCCATTTCAATCATCTGTGACAACTGCAGACCAAAATCTCCACCGTGGATCGTCTCAATGTTTCTTTTTATTCATTTTATATCCCATGGAATAGATGTCTCCAATATAGAGATTCTCCCTCAAAGTCAAGATATCACAGACCATCACCTCCTGGTATATACTCTACCTGTAGGAAAAATTAGCTGTGTCTCCCAAAGTTATCGATATGTTAGAAACATGAATCTGACTACTAAAGACAAGTTACAAGTAATCTGCCGGATCTGTCCCAATTTCTTATTAAACCTCAAAATGCAGACGATCTAGATAAAGTGACCAGCAGCATAGGCACCATTTTTACCAGTAGATTAGACACTGTTGCTCCCATCAGATTCAAAAAAGTTAGAGCCAAAGCATTTGCACCATGGTACAACGATCATACTCGCGCCCTAAAAAGAGCAACCCGCAACCTTGAGCGAAA